>JAODKL010000128.1:7204769-7215425 GCA_026780765.1 Petrocephalus schoutedeni
AAATTTCACATAAATCAAATAAATTGTGGTGGTGCAGTGCTTAACACTGTTGCCTCACAGCTCTGGGATGAGGGTTTGAGTCTCTGCCATGGCTCTGTTTGCATGGAGAAACCCTGTGGGGCTTTGTCCGGGTTATCTGGGTTCCCCCCACAGTCCGAAGACATGCTGAGATTGATTGGAGTCCAGTGCCCCAACTTGGGTTGTTCCCAGCCTTGCACCCATAGGCTCTGGACCCCCTGAATAGGACAAGCACTTAAAGAAGATAGATGGATTAAATAGATTGCATTGTAAAATATCCATCTACCATGTAATCTTGAATCTGTTATCGGTTTGTGACATATGATATAGTATGCTGTCAAAAACACAGTACAGTTATCAATAGGTGAGGTTATATCTTCAATGTCATAACATACTTTGGACAAAATTTATGTCTAATAATACAAAATTTGTGATGCCCTACAGTTGGATAGCATTTTTTTACTTTTAATATTGTCCTTTCATTACTAATAATAATCATTATTATATTATTACTATATAATATATATTATTTTATTGGCATCCATAAAAATGCTTCATCACATATAGTGTATGTACTATTTTAACTTTTTATGCTACTAGATTTATCTAGGCCTGAATTAAATGCACATTTACATCATGACTATTAATTAGAGCAGTACGTTTCTGTAGATATATACAAGACTGATATATTCCATTAATAAATTAGTATAGCTTTTAGTAAATAAGTACCAAAGTGTTAAACACTTAGTATATCTGGGTACTTAGGGTGCCACAGTTAATCACCTCAGACTGACTGTAGTGGTAATCATATCGAAATGTGTGACTAGTAGATGGGTGTGGAAGCTAGTTTTAATTACTGCTTTCTTGTGTTTGAGAAGATTTTATGTCCCTTAGGTCTACCTTAATACTAGATGAATGAATAGGATGGCATAGAGATCTTAAAAAAACGTACTTTTTAGTGTTATTAGAGTTGAAAGATAATATACCAACCAACTAACAATAATGATGATGATAACAGTCTGTATTTTAAAAAATACGGACGTTATTTTTGCTTAACAAACCTGCCTCAACTTCACTATTATCTATATACATTAATATAACAATAATTCATATGTATTTTTACTTTAGGTATCGGATACGTATAACACAGAAGGGCCCGGACACTTAAGTCATCGGGTTATTTTAGCATTCTGGTATGATGTCTGTCGTACTCCTTGCGCTTAAACAATACCATTTCTCAACATTTGACATTTATTTCTATTTTTAGTTTTTATTTATTTTTCCTTTCATTTTCCCTTGGATAGCCGGTTTCTCACGACATCACCCGAGTGGCACACACGCTTAAGGCTGTAAATTCTGATTTTATCGGGCACTTTTACTGCCATGCGGGAAGCGCAGAGCCACTCCAACAGGCGCCCTTACGCCGGAAGCGGGCCGAAGGTGCGAGTGACGCTCGGCGGCGCGCCCCCGGAGCGCGTGTCCGCCGCGCCACGCCGTGCGCGCTGCGAATAAAGTTTCTCGGATTGAATCCTCCGTCAGCACAACAAAGATGGAGGCGGGAGGCCCGTCATCTCCTCTCCCAGCCCTGTAAAAAAACACACACACATACGCACACAGAAGACATGTCAGCCGTGAAATCCCGCGCGTCGCCCGCTCTTTGACTTCCAGCACCCCGGCCGACGATGGACGCAGCCGCCTTCCGCGACGAGCCCGTCGAGCGGCGGAGGGTCCGCATCGTGGGCTCCGAGCTGGTGGACAACTACACCGTACGTCCCGATGACACCGTCCTTAGCCCGGTGCATCCCGAAGCACGCCGTTTCTGACACCGATCCACAGCCCTTTAGCAGCTGCTTATATGTAAATCATCAGTGGTTTTTTTTAGTAAAATGCATCGCTTTAACCGGGTTAGGGTGAGCGGCTGTTTACCAGTCCGAGGGAGTCTTATTTATTTACGCTCTGCCGGCATTTTTTTGCCGCAGGGAGACTGACAGTTTTATTGCTAAGCTTTTCGTACGTAACATTACACATTATCAGGTGATTAGCTGTGCGGTATATTTTTCCCGTATATATTTTAGATGCAGTCAAGTCACTGATGATCACCGTCAGCTCCGAATTTTGCACATATGTGAAACGCTGCCTTAATTGTGCAGAGTTAAACATCTTGAGGGAGGTGTCGACGTGACTCGGGATCCATCCGTTCCGCAGCTGTGGGGCTGCGTATTATGCAGTTTAAAAGTCCCAAAATGAATTTAAACGGAAACGGTGCAGTGCGCTTGCTATTTGTTTTGGCTACGCGAGTGGAAATTTCTGAATTTGAGATCGCTTTGCACGGCAGATCTGGTTCGCATCACTCAGCAGCTGATCTGTTGATTTGGGGTAGAAACTGTTGGTACTCTTCATACGAGTAAATGGTGAAATAATGCAGACCTATTCAGCCGTCGAGATATCGACCTGAAACCACCCATGCACTCTTTACCTTTTTTGCCTGGTTGCAAAAGGTTATTTTTTATACTAATTAATATAATAGGCCTTCTATCCAATCATCTGTCGAAATTTATTGCTAGAATACAATTTCTGGTAAAAAATCGTGACACGTAAATATTTCTTAAAAGAGGCTTCTGTTATTTTATACATATCGTCAAGGTATTTTGACTTTTAAATGGCTTTTTAAACTTGAAATTACATGTATACCTATCTCTTTGCTATATTATGTTGTCTTTGTTGTTAGTCTGTCTCTGTCTGTAGAAGTATATGATTTATGTGAGGCAGAGCAGCCCTAACACATGACAATGCTATTTCTGTGCTACTTTGTCCACTTACTTAAAATTTAACGGGCACCTTTGTCCACCTTTATCAGCAAATGATAAATTATTACCCTGGGAAGTTGCCAGATCTCAGTGCCTAATGATATGTTTGAGATGTGTTCTAAACTGGATACAGTTTTGTATGCAACTCCATTATTTTCTGGAAATTTGCTCTGTTCATAAGCGAATACAGATGCTGTCTGTTTTTTTCCCCAGGTATACATTATTGAGGTTATGGTGGGCTGTCATCAGTGGACTATCAAACATCGTTACAGTGATTTCTATGACCTACATGAAAAGGTGATTTGTCAATATATGTTTTAGACTACTAGGTGTTAGATTAAAAAAAAGCATTTTATAGCCTTTTATTGGGTATCTCAGCTATGGCCTCAATTCACACTTTTTTTTTTATTCTGAGGATGGAGGTAGGGTACCTATTGGTTGAATTTCATTGTGCACATTTTTTTTATTCTGATGATGGAGGTAGGGTACCTATTGGTTTAATTTCATTGTGCACATTTTTGTTATTCTGAGGATGGAGGTAGGGTACCTATTGGTTTAATTTCATTGTGCACATTTTTTTTATTCTGAGGATGGAGGTAGGGTACCTATTGGTTTAATTTCATTGTGCACATTTTTTTTATTCTGAGGATGGAGGTAGGGTACCTATTGGTTTAATTTCATTGTGCACATTTTTCCCTCCCAAGCTGACAGCAGAAAGGAAAATTGACAAAAACTTGCTGCCGCCGAAGAAAATGATTGGTAAAAATTCCAAGAGCTTGGTTGAAAAAAGACAGAAGGATCTGGAAATCTACCTTGAGACCCTGCTAGGAAAATTCCCTCTGTCGGCGCCCAAAGTCTTATCCTGCTTTCTGCATTTCCACTTATATGTAAGTATGATATATTGATTCCTGCATTATAATCATGTCTGCTTTAGTGCGAGTTTGGAGTCTGACCCCAGTGTCTCCATTAACCTGTATTGTAAATTGGTAATTACATTTATCATAATGATCAAGAATGACAATGTCAATTATTAACCCTTAAAAGTAAAAAATAAAAATCTAGAAAGACATCTTCTGTATAGTGATGTGTATCATAGTCCAACTAGCTGCTTTCATGTGGTTTTGTAGCATTGTAGTTTGCATTAATAAGATAAGACATCGTAGGTATCGTATTGTAAAGTAATCGATCCTGGCTGCCTAAGCTTCTGTCCAGTCATCACCCTTGAATGCTTGAATCAGACAGTCTCCCCATTGACGGATGCTGCTGATAGATTCCTGATGGCTGGTGCTCAGCCAAACATGCATGTGACAGCAATGGAGAGCATTAAACGTGGAATGTGTTTCATATGCTTTCCATTATTGCCTTGAATTCTAGCGCACAGGGTCCAAAACTGCCCTGGTTGGGAGGGGAGGGGTATGGGGTAATATCGCGCTCCCCAGAAGAGGACACCATCTGCTCCTTTACATTCTGTGTTGTGTTCCATTTCGCTACCGTTATTGCTTTGCCCGGAGGCTCCCTTTTTCTAGGGGAAACTTTTTCATTATGCCCAGGAGGTTTATTTGCATGGGCGAGGAAGCTTATAACCACAGCAAATATGTAAATTCAGAAATGAATTCCGCATAAAGCAGTAAAGAGGGGTGGGGGGGGCAGTCAATTACTTTATGCAGCATGTTTTGAATGTTGACTGGTTCTGCTTTGCATCCTCTTTCCAGGAAATAAACGGGATCACGGCCGCCTTGGCGGAGGAGCTCTATAACAGAGGTACCTCAGACAGGGTCCCCTGCTATGTATTAGCTGATAAGAGCCCAAGCGTCGCGGATTCCTGTGAATTAGGGCTTCAGCCCGGCGTCTGAGCAGGCAGTCATTTACTTTATGGCCCTCGAGCCCCTGTGGTGGTCCGGTCAGCTTGGTTTGTTCGGTGGCACAGCGGGTCAGGTGCCACGTACGTAACTGCAGGCTTGCTCGTTCGAGTCTCAGAGAGGACACCTTTCTTTAAGTTGCTGTGTCAGTAATGCTGGGACTTGTGCCCATGACCTTCCGGTTTTCAGTCGCTCTACTTAACCAGCATGGGATTATTTTATTTTGTTGTTAGTCTTAAATTTTTTATTTTTTTTTAAAAAGGTTAGATTCAGAATGAATTCTGCCATTTGCCCGGTCAGGAGCAGGCCAAAGCAGCAGTGTCCCCGCTCTCCTGCAGGGGAGCAGCTCCTGGTGGCGGGCGAGGTGTTTCTCCTGCGGCCCCTGCAGCTCTACGCCGTCACCCAGCAGCTGCGACTCGCCCAGCCCGCCTGCGCCAATGGCGACACCAGGGCCGACCTCGGCCACATACTAGACTTCACGTGTCGGCTCAAATATCTCAAGGTGAAGCTACATTCTCCCGCGGTCTGCGGCAGGGCTTCCCATTCATAATTAAACTAGGGACCCCCCTAACTATAATAATAATCATATAGCATTTTTCATACATGAAATGCAGCTCAAAGTGATTGACATATGGGATTATTATTATTATTAAAAAATTTAATATTTACATTTATTTAGCTGGGTCAGCCAGCCCCTGGAGTAATTGGGGGTTAAGGGCCTCGCTCAAGGGCCCAACTGTGACATCACTCTGCCGACCCTGGGATTCACATTGGCGACCTTCCAGTCGCAGACGCCTAACCTGCTGGGGCACACACTGTCCCTCACCCAAATAACATTCAGAGCTTAGGACTGGGGGGCTTGAATATCAAATGAGCAGATGATGACGCTACATCTGTTCTGCAAACCCCAGGTTGAAAACCTCGATCTGAGCTTTTAATAAAAGGATATTTATGGTAGGTTAATAGTGTCGTCAGCATTGAGCAGGTTCCTTTTTTTTTTTTTTTTTGGCAGATACCCGGCACCAGAGGGGCAGTGGGCTCCAGCAACATCCAGGAGCACCTCCTACTTTTTGACCTGTCCTTCTTCAAGTCCCTCCTTCAGATTGAGGTGCCGCCTCCTCCGGCCGTGCGCCGTTAGCCAGCGCTCCAGGGCGCCACCTTACTGTCGTTGTCCTTGCAGATTAATCAGTGCGAGTCCAAGCAGATCAGGGGCCTGCCATCTTTAAGGCCTGCACTGGCAACCATGAGCGTCCACCTCTCGGCGGCCGCCATGACGGTACGTCGCTTCCTTATTTCAGTGACGGGAGGAAGTGCGGCCTAGAGGCGTGAGGAGCGTCTCTGGGTGATCGGAAAGTTCAGTTCTGTAGTCTGTAGGGACAACTGTTGTTGGTCACAAACCACATCCGTAGTTAGTTTCAGTGTTTTGCATTTATAAAGCAATATTATCTGTCGCTTGACTTGCTTGTACGCCGTTTAGGATGATTGAGAATGCTTTATTTTGTTGTTGAGGTGCGAGTTGAACGGTCTGGTAGCTAATTCTTGCTAAAGTGTCACTTGCCAGCGGACCCAGCGCTTAAAATGGAGGAAAACAAGTGCTGGTACTGTGTACTGTGACTTCAGAGTTTTTAAAGTCAACCTTAATGTGATGAAAGTCAGGTCGACTTCGGCTAGTCGCTGATGACGTCATTGATTTTTTTTTCAGTCATGGAGGGAATGCCGCAACCCAGCTGTTACATTTTACATACATATACTTTGTTACATCTCCTTTCACATATATAAGTTTAGTTAAACCGTATTATCCAGTAAACTATTGATCATATTGAACAAAAGCTAAAAGGTTCTGAAATAAAACACATGATAAGCGACTAGTTCACGTCAAGCTCAAAATGTCATTGTACCAGCCCACTTTAAGGGCCGAGAGCCCCACCTTGGGTTTGTGTCATGCAGTGTCTGCTTTAGGCACAAACACATACCTGTCGTGCCTGCAGGATATCCTGGTCCCCGAGGCCTCCGAGTTTGCCCAATGGGAGGCAGAGGGCGTGGCCTCAGACTGCCCCGTCACTGCCGTCATCCCAACCTGGAAGTCGCTGACCACGCTGGACATGAGTCGCAATAGCCTGCAGCATATAGACGAGTCAGTGGTGAGTGAGGGTTCATTTTGGCACTGCAGGGCCTGTTACACGTGTTATCCCTGCATTTATTCAGACTTTCTTTGGATGGGCTTTGTATTTTGAGTTCAATCAATCAATCAATCAATCAATCACTTTTATTGTCACCTCACAGTGCTGGTACACTGGAGTGAAATTCTTGTGTGCAAGCTTCACAAGCAGTAGTGGTGTACAAAATATAAGAACAAATATGCACATGAATAAATATGGACAAGTAACATAAGACTGGGAAGGCAGGGTTCGCCAGCCCCTGGAGCTTAGGGGCCTCACTCAAGGGCCCCATAGTGGCATCACTTCCTGTCATGGGATTTGAACCCGTGACCTTCAGGTTATAGACACAGGGTGCTAGCTCACAGAGCTGCAAACCGCCCCTTTTCCTTTTATTGACATGTACCCAGTTTATTTCCTGAACATTTTTTTTGCAAAGTTCCCAGTATGGTAATACAGCTGTTTTGAGAAACATAGCAAGTACTCTTGTAATAACATACCCCACCCTCGTTAATCACAGTTTATTGCTTGCTATTTATTGTCAGTGTTTAAAGTTTTAAGATGTTCCACTCTCTGCCATTTGCAGAAATTAATACCAAAAGTGGAATTCTTAGATCTAAGTTACAACGATCTCTCGATGGTGGAAAACCTCCAGGTAAGAAAATGCTCTCCATTAAGTTTCAGTTACCTCTCATCGTCCATTCAGTGTGCAGTATTTCAACCAAGGGAACAGATAATACCAACAACACTACTGTGAAAAAACTTAAATGCTTAAAAAAATGCTGAAAACATTTAGATGCAGATACTTGTTTTATTCACACTTTAATGAAATGAACTAATGAGATGAACTGTAATGTTGCATAATTAATAGTTAATTATTTCTTTTGTTAGTACTATTTGTTAGGGATTCCTCTGTTAAAACTGTAAATACTTAAAAAATTGCTCGCCTATTTCCATTGATATTCAGTCGATCTTTATTAACCACATTCTTCACGATGAGTTGAAACAAACCCAAGACCTGATTCGTATTTTGTGGCTGGAATCGCCAAGTGGGAAAAAGGTCCTTCATTTTGAATGTGTTTAAACTCACAGATCCTTGAATAATTTTGTTAAATTGTTCGCACTAACTGGACTCGGCCTTCCTCTTCCTCCAGCATTTGTATAATCTCATTCACCTGGACCTGTCCTATAATAAGCTCACTGTACTGGAGGGTGTGCACACCAAACTGGGAAACATCAAGACACTCAACTTGGCAGGAAACCAGCTGGATAGCCTCTCTGGCCTCAATAAGCTTTATTCCCTCGTCAACTTGGACTTAAGCAGCAACAAATTAGCACAGGTACGGTTTTGCTGGGCTGTGTGCACTAGACGGGGATTTGGAGGCGAAGGCGGGTGTGTGCGTGACCACAGCCTACCGTATTTATTTTGCAGGGAGCGCCGTGCCTGAATTCACCCAGAGACTGGGCTTATTTCATACTTTTATTTTCTTTATTTTTAAAAACCCATAATACCAATGCTCTGTTGTCCCAGCGACCAGCCAGACTCGAGCTTAGCTCAGATCAGGGTTTGACCCAAATCACTTCAGAGAAGCGATCATTGTACATGTTTACACATATCAAGCATATCTACAATAATATCCTGTGTTTACATGTATTTGTGTTTAGTTGACTGATCTCAAAAAGCTGTTCTCAAAATAAACAAACAATGAAAGCAGGATCACCTGCTGGAAATGCAGTTATTTATAACAATTTGTAAAAGGTGCCACTAATTTTGTTTTGTGAAGCAATATTAGATTTCCCAGGTTATTGGTGTTGTTCTGACGCAAATAAAGGAAATGCACATGTTAACACTAAAATGATATCATTATTTTGTGTGGAGAATTGGTGAATTATCTGATAATATTGGCATGTCTGCAATATTCTTTGCCCCAGTTGTATATGCTGTTACCGTGGGTGTTAGTTTCAGGAGTTGTATTACATAGTTTACCTCCAATTCCAGAGGACTGTTGGGTTTCTCCCCACTAAACATTTCCCAGTTTTCTGATCTATGAAATTAAAACCCTGATAACATCTCTTTAGAGGCCTGTGAATCCTTTATGATAGCTATTAGAGATGTAGCTGTAGGAGATAGATGTAGCTATTAGAGTATTGCTGTTATTACTATTATCATGGTATCTTGAAAGCTTGTTGATGACTTTTGGAATGCTTTAGCCCGAATTCACCTGGAAATCTCCTCGCTGCTTCCCAGCTCGACGAAATCAAGAACATTGGGACTCTGCCGTGCCTGGAGAAGCTCAGTCTCACCAGCAATCCCATGTGCATCATCCCGGACTACCGCACCAAGGTTCTGGCCCAGTTCTGGGACAGGGCTTCCGAGGTACGCGCTTTGTTTCCCTGGCACGCCGGTGACCCCGTCACTGACGCCGGGGGTGACCGAGCTGGCCGCTGCCCGCTGCAGGTGTGCTTGGATGGCGTCGCCACGACGGAGAAGGAGCTGGACACGGTGGAGGTGCTGAAGGCCATTCAGAAAGCCAAAGAAGCCAAAGACCGCATGGTCAACAGTGAGAAGAAGGTATGGCCCCAGCTGACTGGCGGAGAAGAGCAGCTTTTCTGAAATGTGTGTCAGAATAGCAGGACGGATGTCACAGCTGGAAGGGAGCTTTGGGTGAAATGTGCTCAGATCAGACCAAGATTTTTACTTAATGCATGATAAACAAATGGTGAGGCTTTTAGAGAATTGTCATTTTAAACTGACATTTATGTCTTTATTTTAATCAGTAATATGTTCTTGGATATAATTCGATCAGTTTTAGAGGATGGAGCTGTTATTTGTCTTCTGTATGGAAGTACAATTTCAGCGTATCAGTTATGATGCACTCTACAGGTGTGCGTGGTCAATGGATGCCATTTCTGGAATGTTCCTTTGGCAGGCGTTCCTCGTGCTTCTGAGCTGGTGTGGCCTGCCTCGGGCTGTCCTGGAAAGTGACAGTAAGGGCCGGAGAGAGCTCAGTCGCTTTTCACCATGAAAGAAACCAGAATCGAGTAACCTGTCTCAGTTGTTGTTCTCCGGGAACTTTGCTAACGAGTGGTCTAACACCTTAAGATCTTCACAAACCAGCTGTTCATGCCATTGAATATTACGATGCCTGTAGCTGAATGTGTGGGCTCCAGGCACGTTTTAGTCCCAGGAGAGTCGATTTTTCCAACCGCAAAATGAATAGCTGCATGAATTATACAGCTTTCGATAAAACCGTCAGCACACATTAGCGATACATTCACAGTAAGGCAGAAGTGCTGTTTTCTGTTTGACACACAGACACTCAGAAACAATGACACGTTTCAAAAGTTGAGTTTCCAGTTCCCAGTTTACGAGGGTAAGTGGTTTGGCCTTTCGTAACTTTAGATTGATGGAGATACAGGGGCATCTTGTTTCTAAAATAGTTTCACTCAAAAGAGGATCCTTGAGTGGGAGATACCACACGGCTCTCCGCCCCGGTTTTTCACGTTGAGGTGGTTCCCCCTCGTTTGTTACTCATGTGGTGCAGTCCGGCCGGGCTAGTTCCTGCTTTTTGAGGGTTTGAAGACTGATTAGACTGTTGTCTTATTGCTCTGGAAGTCAGTGTAGAGTTCTGATGGCCTCGCTCCCATTTCCGCATCCTCGTCTGTTTTGTCAGCCTCGACGCTTTGCTTGCCGTCAGGTTGTGTCCGGACTTCAAACTCTGTTACCACCGCCCCTCAGTGAGACAGACGAGGCTAAAGGTCCTAAACAGTGTGGCGCTTTCCTGCTTTGCTCCTTTTCTAGTCCTCTTTCTGCTC
>JAODKL010000128.1:7215435-7225663 GCA_026780765.1 Petrocephalus schoutedeni
TGTCCCCCCCCCCCCCCCCCACCAGATCTATTAATAATAATCAGTATTGTCTGATAAAGTTTTTTATTGGGCAGTCTTACTCGGTTTCCCCTGAGTTTTCTGTTCTGCAACAAAGCCAGACGCATTAGAAATCTTTATTTATAAATTTTTTATTACTATTATTATTTTTTGTGAATTCTCTTCCTGTACGTTGGCATAATCGTATCTTTAAACCCCTTTGTTATAGGGTAGCTTTGCTTAGCACACAGATCTAGCCACACCAGTGCTTTCTGGGTCACTCGGTTTTTATCCTGCCAGCCCCCCCACCCCCCCGCGGCCTCCTTGAAGACTGCTCTCGCACTCTCCCCGCTAGATCAGTGAGGACTCCAGGCTCTCCACGGGTGGATCCCCTTCGTCTTCCTCCTCCTCCTCCTCGTCCTTTCTTGCCGCCCCGCCCCCCTCTCCCCCTCGGCCCCCCTCTGCCAGCTCCAGCCAAGGTAATCATGTATGTATCTGGCCGCCGGGCGGGGTGCTGGGCGAGGCGTTTCCATGCCGACCAATGCTGCACGGGCGCCCCTGCCCTGAGGCCTTAGCCTCCTCTCACCCCAGTAGCGGTTTACAGCCGCTAGGCTGAGCTAGGAGGCTCAGACAGGAGACCTTTCCTTGGGGGATGGTGTCCGGCTGGTTAGGACAATGTGCCCGTGACCTGAAGGTTGTAGGTTCGAATGTCAGGCTTGGCAGAGTGATCTTGCCACAAAAGGCCTCCCGCCCAAATTGCTTTAGGGACTGTCTGACCCAGCACTCTCAAAAATGGGCATTACTTTGGATACATACTACTTAGTATATAAATAGATGTAAAATCAGTGACTTCTAATTCTTGCTACTTAGTAATTCATTGCGCTCTTCGGCACTGTGCAGCATCGATCTGCTTAAAAGTGTCTCCTGTGTCTCCTGCCTCGTCGTCACGGAGGAGATTGGCCGTTAGATTTAGCCACGCCTCATTTTCCTCAGCCGAGTCACAGACGTGGGGAACACCCCCATAACCATGATAAGCATGATAGCTACTTGAAAGGGAACACATTATTATCAGTATCTTTTTATTCTGTCAACATGTGCCGCCGATAACATGTGCGCGGTGGCTACAAATCATTAGCCGCCCTCCTCTGGACACTGGGCAGGAGAGACGAGTCCCAAGGCGACACGGCACTTTCCATTTGTCAGAGTTTCACCCGGGCCACATGACCGTCACTGCTCACTCGTCTCGCAGGAAACCCTCACATGTGTCGCTAATCTTCTCTGTCTGTTTGCCTGTGTTGCATTTTCTTTAGGTTTCTTACGTTTTATAACCTTACAGTCACTCTCCTTGTCAGCGACATGTTTTCTATGTATAGGAGGAGTGGTGGCTCAGAGGCTAGGGATTTGTGCCAGCGGTTTGGAAGGTTGCTGGTTCGAATCCCGTGAATGGAGTGATTGGGCCCCTGAGCAAGGTTTTGGTTTAGCCTGTAGTTGCTTGGTCCTGGGTATGACGTTACCCTACATCCGGGCCTGTAAGCAGGTCCTCCAACTTCAGGGAATACTTGGGGGATGGTGGCAGGATTGGCAGCCCCCGGGGAAACTTCCATCTGAACAGTGTGGTGCTGAGGTTTCACCCGCTGCATGGCTGCACCCAGTTTCTTGTCCCTGAGGGGGTTTGTCATGTGGTGGTCTCAGCGTTTGCCCCTTACCTCTAACTCTATGTAACTTTTTCTATAGTAGAAACATAAGCATGTTAGCATGCATGTAATTATATGGTTAACATAATTTGTATTATTTCACATTATTCTTATTAATGTTACTTTGTTTTGCTATTTACGACTTATCAGTATGAGGCAAACATTGCAAGAAAGTTGCAAAAGAACTCAAGCCTGTTTGGTTTTTCTATGGATATCTATGGTGAGGACTTTGGCACTGTATGAACCGCTGGTATATCATGTGCTCTTCGTTGACTCCGTCTCACAGAAATACTCTCAGACTTCATTGCAGTCTTTGGTTTACGCCTAAATGTAAGTCTGGGTGTTCTGCGTAAACGAGTCTCCTTGTCTTTCCAGAATTAATTTGTAAAGAAGAAACGGTAGTTCCCAATCAAATACTGACTCCTGTGGATTCATCAAATACCCAGCGATGCAAATTTATTCAAAACACTTCTTGTGAGGAAACACTACAGGTATCGTCATTTAAATTTGCCGACTGGATAATGTGATAATGTGGTTATCGAGTAAATGATCTCTGTGTGCACTTGGCCGCATATTGTACACAATTTTCTCTAAATATGGCTTTGATCCTTTCCGATATCCTTTCAGATTGCCCGCCCACTTCCTTCCTGCTTTTCAGTTGAAATTGTCAGCGATCAGCAGATTAGGTATGACTCTCCGTCTCCTCGTGCCGGTGACCCTGTGATCTGTGTATATATTTGTAAATAATGGACATGTATTTGATCTCACCTGATTGTGACTGTGTGTAGCGCCCCCTTCCCAGGGGCCCCCCGTTCTGTGCAGTGGCATCTCTGTGAGTGTGGCAGGGGGCCGGGCGTGTGTCCCGAGCGTTAATAAGAGTGTCGTCTTTACGGGCAGCTGCTGCCGGGGCGTGGAGGACCGGGCTGGCTGGGCGGGTGGAGCCGGCACCCCGGTGCTCCCTTTCTGCCTCGTCTCCTACACCGCGGATAACCTGGAGTTCACGGCGGAGCTGTCCTCCCTCGTGGTGAAGGCGACGCAGGAGTTGGGGAGGAAGGGGTCTCCGGAGAGGAGTGAGCAGAGTGGGGAGGAGGTGGAGCCTGTGGGCTCCTTCTCTGGGGACGGCTACTTCGAGGTGGGCCTGGGTCGGCGCGAGGATGGGCTCAGGGGCCCCAGGACCAGTGTATCCGAGGAGCCAGCGCAGGAAGCCATCCGCATCAACAAGGTGATCTGGGCTCACAGCATCCGGGTTGGTCAGAGAGCCGGGCAGCTGCTCACCTGCGTCGTCCTGGCGGACCCCTGGCTGGCAGTGCTCCGGGCCCGGTGCCGTGAGCAGCCTTGGAACGTTCCGGACCTGGCGGCTGGTCTAGAGGTGGAGCTGCTTGTGCCCTGTGCTGACATTGAGGAGCTCCGCTTCGAAATACCGGGGGCATGCCTGTCACTGAAGATACGAGGCAGCAACGGGGTCCTCTACCTCTTATCCGACGCCCATAGTCTAAGGGACATGCATTCTCTGCTTTCCGCACTGGCATCAAGTTGCACCTCCGAGCCACCAGGGGGTGCCATCACGCAGCAGAGCCTTGTTCGGCAGCTCATGAACACATGGGAGTATGAAGAGAAGGACTGCACAGTCAAAGGAGCCTTCCTCGCTCACCTCTTGCATCCCACTGGGGAGCCGCCCGACTCCTCTCGGGTCCTCGGCCAGCCACACTCAGACATTCTGTCAGACGCGTGGACCCCAGATGTGGACGGGCCCTCGGGCTCCGTGCCCCTCATTCTATTCCTCACCTCCCGTCACCTCTGCGTCCTCAAGGTGGATTTCGGCTCCCTTGCCAAGGTCCCCATTAGCGCCTGCCCCCCGCGCTCCTCCATGAAACTGATACGCCTCCCGCTGGCCTCCGTGCTCCTGCACCCTCGGCAGAGCTGCTGCGCCTCTCAGGACAGCCACACCTTGGAGCTCATGGTGGGCCCGGAGCCCATCACTGCCGTCTTCCTTCTCCCCCACGACAAGTTTGTCTTCCTGCAGGAGTTTGGTCAACTCCGCAGCAGCCTGAAGGACATCAAGACTGTCGCCTTCCTGCAGGCGGCGTCCTGCCACAGGACTGGCGCTGGTCAGCAGGCTCCCTCCTCCTGGACCAAGAGAGTGCCAGTGAACAGGTACCAGAATATTGTAGAAAGTTCTGGAACAGGGCTTCCTGACTCCCAGTGTTGATCCACAGGCAGTATTCCGTTTTAGGGTAAAGGGTTGGTTAATCAAGATAATTGACTATATATTTTCAAGCCGTGCCTTTTTCACAACCCCTGATATTAGTACTCCCCCCGAAGGTCAATCGGTTTTACCTCCAGCACCCTCCCCCTACCCTCTTCCCTGGTCGGCAGGTTTTACCATTTGGTCATGCTGGTTCTCGGTCATCAACTGGTTGGCAATGCCTGTTCTAGAACAATCCAGAAAACCTGGCTGACTGCGCTAAACTCAGTGAAAATTCAGTATTAGTAAATACTGTGGTGCTCGACAGAGCCAGGCATTCTGGCAGTAGAAACAAGATGAGGTAGCTTTATTTCAAGCCCTTGACAAGATCGAACACAGTCATCAAGCATCAACTTGCCCACAACTTGTCCAGACATACTCTGCCCACTGTCCTAGCCATCTGCACTGCTCCAACAACACATAGTAGGCATACACACACACACACACACACCACACACACTTTATACAACTAGAGGTAGGTATAGCTAGCCAAAAAGTTAGCTTTGATAACCACTAATCTGCTAACTTCAGGATGGTTGGTGAGTGGTGCCCTTGACACAGAACATTCCATGCTTTGAGCATAGTGTGAAAATTAAAATCGATAACACTAAACCAATAAACCACAAAAAAATTTAGTGAAACATAACAATAACTGTAACTTTTATTATATGAATTTAGCTTTGTTATGATTTCGGGCTCTGATTCCCTTAAAAACTTAACTAGAGAGCTGAAATTCTGACCTATTTGGCTTTAGATCCACAAGGCTAGAGTGGTTGTCTGGGGATATTTAGGACTTGCCAAACTGGGGATCGTTGGATTCTGTAGTCTCTGGAATAAATTTTCTTGATGATATTCCATTTGCAAGATGTAAGCGTTTTTGTTGGAGGAGTCCTATTCCGCGGCTGGCTCATGCTGATATTTTGCCCTCAGTGAAGTCACTTGGGGACTACAAACATGGCGGTTTATCCAGAACTAGGAAGGAGGCTCTCAACTTTTTATTGGTCTATAACTCTGCCAAAACCCGGAAAATAACCAGAAAATTTCTTGCTTAGCCAGATAACCAGTTGTATTTATTGTGGTCTGGGCTAAATGTAAGTGAACCAAGATAAAGTACATTTAAATAAAAATACCTGAAATCAGGCAAGTTACGTGCTTAGCTCAGGGTGCTCCAGTTTAAATGCGCGTAATCTTCGTTCAATTACAATTACCCCAGACTACCTTAAATACGGCAAGTTATCAACCAGTCACACCTTGTGTTTACACATAGTCAACTAACAGTGTGCCAGTGACTGTTAGACACGCTCATAACAGACCGGAGCAACCTTTTGACCGTTATTTTTTCACATGTAAAATTAATTATTAGCGGATTTACAGTTAGCAAAACTAAATTTAGCGGAAGCTAATTGCTTCTCGAATGGTTTTCAGAGTTATTATAAACGCTAGTCTGTTAATGAAAAAGCTCTCACCGCCTGTCCCCTTGTTGTGCTGTTAACCAGTACTAGAGCATTGTAGTACATTATAGAAAACAATGGTCAAAGGTCTTATGAAATGAAATCTGGCTGACTTGGCTAAGCTCTGTGAAATGATCGTATTAGTAGACGGTGCTGTTACTTGAGTGTTCCGCAGTCAGCGACTGTGCCCTCGTTCCATTGTCAGCGTGGCCCCGGGCGTGCAGAGGCCCCGGCTCACCCTGTCCCTGCTCTACCCCGACGGCTCCCTCATCCAGAAGCTCTCCGAGGAGAACCAGTGCCCGTCTCACTTGGTCTTCTCCCCGGCGCTCCGCTTCCTGGCTGGCCTGCGGGGGGAACAGCTGCTCGAGTTCTTCTACAGAAGCGTGGCTGAGGTGCGGGCCCTCAGTGTCGTTCGACATCGGTGGTCAGCCCTATCCACCACTGCTACTAATGGTTTAGTGGAATAAAGGCCCAAATCCCTGTGTGTGCAGCTTCCATGTCCTCCCGCCCATTCGGATACTCCAGTGTCCGTTTGCAGTCCGGGGACATGCTGTTAGGTTAATTGGTTCCTCTCAATTGCCCATAATTGTGTGCGTGTGTGCTTGTATGCGCCCTGTGATGGACAGGTGGCCCCTGCCTTTTACCCTTTGCTGCATGGGATAGGTTCCAAGCCCCCCCACAGACGTATGCTGGTTAAGCTGACAGGTGGGCAGATGAATGGATGGATGGATGGGTCCTCTAGTTAGGCTGTTGATCTGCCTTCATGTGATCGCCTTTGATCCGTGTGCTCCGTTATGAAAAGCGCAGGTGGAGAACGAGGAGCTGAAGCACATCCTGTGGTCGTCCGTGCTGTTCTACAAGACCCCTGACTTGGAGACGACGGCCTGCATCCTGCTCTCCACCAAGGCGGTCTACTTCATCCTGGACGACAGCGCGGCCGTGCTCAGCAACGAGGCCGGTGAGGGCCGCGTGTACGGTGGCAAGGCCGGTGCGCGATGCCAGCAGTGCCGGTGGTTTACCCCACCGTGCATTTGCTTGGAACCCTTGTGGTTTGGAGCCCCCTGTTGGCCACAAATAGTCACTACACTAAATATTAAACAAATTCTTTATTTAGATGAAGAAGTAGCATTTTCTGCAGTAGCTACCATCTTATGACTCTATTCATTGGCTAATGTTAACGTTACATGCGAGCAGTGACGTTCAATGGGGCATCAGAAGCACAAAGCCACCCCTGGATACAGGACGGTGGATGTGAGCGATGGGGAATGTTCTGCGACATATATGTGTCCCCCCGCATAGCGTTATGGAACTGGCGCCCCCGCGAGGACAAGGAGAGCGGCTTCATCATCTCCTACTGCCTGGCCATGAAGCTGAAGGACCTGCAGAGCGTCAATGTGGGCCTCTTCGACCAGTACTTCCGGGTGGTCGGTGAGTGGTGCCCCTGACATGGAACATTCCGGGCCCTGCGCAGCGCCTGGAAGCTGAGGGCCCCCCCCCCGTGTCGTGTCGCGTCGGCAGGGCCGTCTCCCGGACACATCGTCTCCTGCCTGACGAGGGACGGCTACAGCACCCACCGCTTCCTGCAGCACCTCATGACCGTGCTCTCCCTGCTGGAGAAGGTGCCCTCACCCGAGCCCTCCGAGCTCGACTTCTACACCCAGTTTGGCAAGAAGAACACAGGTATGGCAGTGCTGCGTGTGTAACCTAGCTGCATGTCAGGTACTTTGGTTTAAAAAAAAGATCTGAACATCTTTTAGAAGTTTTACATTCCCTCGGGTACTACAGCTAGATATTTTAACTGTAGTGGTTCTGGGTACTGGGTGGCTCGGTGGGTAGCACGTTTGCCTCATCCCTCCAAGGTTAGGAGTTAGGACCCCCAGCTCTGTGCGTGTGGAATCAGTGTTCTGTGCTGTACAGCTTTCCTCCCCCAGTCCGAAAAAACATGTTTGTGTGACTCAAAGTTATCCTTATCCTGTTTGTTAGCCCTGCGATGGGCTGACATCCCATCCAGGGTGTCCCCTGCCTCACACTCCGTGTTTCTTCGAATAACCTCCAGTCTCACTGCAGGCCTGTTGTGAAGGGATGATGGATGAATTCATTACACCCCTTCTAGAACCGTCCTCAGGTCTTCGCATACAGGCTGTCCTGCTCCCCCATCTGCACTCTTGGGGGGGGGGGGGGGTACACTTTCATGCTTGACGCACTAATGTATTAATATGCTCTGTTATCCTCTTTCTACTGCACTAAGTAACAGTCAAATGGATGTTTTTCTTAAGGCAAAATGGAGAATTATGAGCTGGTGCACTCGAGCAAAGTGAAGTTCGTGTACCCCAGCGAAGAGGAGATTGGGGACCTCACCTTCATCGTGGCGGGCAGGAAGGGGGCACCTGGGCACTCACTGGCCTTCAAAATCCTGCTGTACGTGCTGGCGTTCCAGGTGAACGGGCCCGGCCCAGTATCTGAGGGCCCGCCGCATCTGCAGGCCAAGACGCTCGTCCTCACCAGCACCGACATCTTCCTCCTGGACGAAGATTACGTCAGCTACCCGCTCCCCGAGTTCGCCAAGGAACCGCCGCAGCGGGACAAGTACCAGCTGACAGATGCGCGGCGCATCCGGGACCTGGACCGGGTACTGATGGGGTACCAGCTGTACCCGCAGGCATTGACTCTGGTGTTCGACGACGTCCCCGGCCCAGACCTTCTCTGCCACCTCACCATGGACCACTTCGGCGAGGACGAGGCCGGCGCTGCCAGGAGGTCGCGGTGCCCCGGTGTGGATGACAGTGAGGTGCAGTGGTGTGTGTTCGTGCCTGGCACCGACAGCCGCGAGCGGCTAATCTCACTTCTGGCCCGCCAGTGGGAGGCACTATGCAGTAGGGAGCTGCCCCTCGAGTTGACTGGCTGAGAGAGGAGGCTCACATTCCATTAAAAGGGACAAAATCCCCAAAGAATTCTCACTAACCCTCATTCTTATTTATGATTTTTTTGTACTGTTTCCTCACAAAGCATCCTGGGAAGTTGAGTCCACAAGAGTTAAATATTTATTGTTTTTTTATTAATATTATTATAATTTTTTGGTCTTCTTGATTAGCTTGTCCCCTTTGCTGCTTCAAACCTGTTATGTCGCTGCTATGTACAATCTGCAATATGTAAATTATTAAAAAAAGCATGTCTGTCTATGTAATCTAGTCTTTCTATTAAAAGAAACAGTATTTTATTCTGAGCAGTAGGTTTATCAGACTTTTTGATGAAAGGTTGACTTCTTCATCCTTTTAAATGTTTTTTTTTTTTTTAAAGAAAAGGCAAATGTATGTTAAAGGCTGGGAGGCATAGTTATTGAAAGGTGCGTGTTGTTTTAATGAGGAGTGCCTGTGTGGTTTAAGCTCTTATTGAAGTTCGAGGATGTCGAGGTGGAAAGGAAAGACTCACTTCCTTTGTTTACATAATAATCGCATGTTAACATGTTCCAGGTCAATGTTTTCGAACGCGGCGTTCTTGACTCAGTGCATTGATTGGAAATTAAACATGCTTTTTTTAAAAAAAATCACTAATTATTATCATTGGCATTTAAAGTCTAATAAACAGAGATGAGTATCTATTAAATGTGAAATAAAGACATGCTTTGCATCCCCTCCTCACTTCCTGTGCTGTGTTATCTCGTTTTCTCGTGGCCCTGTCCGTCGGCCTTCTGTGCCTGTCTCTGCCATCGCCGTTCACATGCACAGCAATAAACAAAAACAATGGGGCAATCTTCTTCCCGTGCACTTTTTGAAAGCCGACTGGCCTGGAACTGCTCATCTTGTTTTCGTTTCTTGGCTGAAAAACTGGGGAGCGAATAAGACAAAGACAGGAAGCTCTTTCCCTTTCTCCATCTGGCAGATAAAGGACCTCCGTGCAGCCAGCTACGACCTTAGCGTTTGGCCATGTCCCATCTGCTTAAGATTCAGCTTCTATCCTGGGTTGACAAAGTCAAGACGTGCTCTTCGGTGGACAGTTGACTGTGCGTGGGCTTCTAAATGGTCATGGGAGCGTTCGTAAGATACTGGTTGCTTTGAGGATTCTGCAGGCTAGACATTTAAAGACAGGCTTTGTCATACCGGTTTTATTTTTCCTGAAACCTTCACCCTCCCATGGTTTGTTGGCCATTGCCTCATACGTCTTAGGGGTTTGAGTGGAGCTCTCATGTTCTCCCTTCTGCCTGGGACAGACTCCAGGTTCCCAGCGAACCTGACCAGGGTAAGTGTTGGAACATTACTGCCACCTGAGATTCCACCCAAAGTACCTCAAAAGCTGGATGGTCCTCTGATACCTTCTAAAAACTTGCCTTTTTCTAGCTCTACATGTCACCTGGCAATGAGTCGGAGATCCAGTCGGAGGATGATCAGTTTTGTTCACTGGTCAGTGGTGACAGGCTAAGTGACACACGTTCTCTGTGCTGTGGTGTCCACCTGGTGAAGAGCTCTGCCAGATCTGGGGCCCAGATGGACTCAGGCTTTTAGGTGATCTAACAGAGAACATGTTGAGAGGAGAGTTGCTTTGCAGATTACTGGAATACTGAGATGAGATGTAAGGTATCGGTGCCATGTGGTCCTGAATGAACAAACTTTCAGAACTGATGGCGCAGTGTATTTCAACAGTGGAATCTACCTTTCTGCTTTCTGAGACTGAAGTTATAATTCATTTGTGGTCATTCATCCTAACCATCCATCCATCCATCCATCCATTTTCTAACTCGCTTTTTTTCCAATCAGGGTCACAGGGGGCCCGGAGCCTATCCCGGAAGCTACGGGCACGAGGCGGGGAACAACCCAGGATGGGGGGCCAGCCCATCGCAGGGCACA
>JAODKL010000128.1:7235345-7250022 GCA_026780765.1 Petrocephalus schoutedeni
TTGCTTCCGGGATAGGCTCCGGACCCCCCGCGACCCTGAACAGGATAAGCGGGTTGGAAAATGGATGAATGGATGGAATTCAGATGAAGTACCTTTTTCAAAGAGACTCTTTTGGGATGTAAACAAGCAACCTTTAGGTTAGCTAGGTTAGGTTAGGTTCATGCCCTTCCTGTGTCACCATGGTTATGGTAGATGAATGATAACTTGGCAGGAGGCAAGTATTTAAGGGACTTAATAAGTGAGTAATGGGTTTCCGGTGTAATTCCCACAAATGCAGCTAAAATAAGTGGGTCAGTTAATGTGTGTGTCTGACTTTTGCTGCGTATCATGAACAAGTAGAATGTAAACAACACTCCTGCTGGCTGTTCAGGGTCCTTGTGTGAGGTGTGACCAGCTGTCCGAGACCCGCTGCCCACCTGGAACCACAGAACTGGTAAACACAACCCAGACACCTCCTCGGGGGCCCATACTCTGGGGTAGAACCTGGTGTGCATGGACTGGCGAGGAGGGGGGCAGTGCAAACACACTTCCGTAGGTCTCACATTTGTACAAATATAGCTTCAGTTCATCAGTGCAAAGGTGCCTTCTAGGTGCCTAGGAAATAAAATATATTTTTTTGTGAGGTAATAGGATTACTCCGAGATGTTTGCATCAAAGAATGGTTGCAGATGCAAAAAAGTCTTTTTAATGTTTGTTCTTTTTTCGCAGACGAGTCACATGGTGGATTGTGAATACCAGGCTTCTTCTTTAAGCTCTGCTTTGAGCATCATGGGCTGTGCCAAATATTGCAACGTGACCCGTACGGTGGGTAATATGGGGGGGGCGTGACGTTGCCCAGGAAAAGGCCTCAGTCAGGCAGATTTCCAACCTCTACCCGTGACCCTCTCGCTCCTTCCAGAGAGCTGAGTGCTGTAAGGGCTTCTATGGGCCGGACTGCATGCCCTGCCTCGGAGGCTTCCAGAAGCCCTGCTACGGGAAAGGGACCGTAAGCCAGCCCCCTGTGGACCTCCGCAGGAAACCCTGTCCGTCACCCAGGAGGAGGGAGAGGAAGCAGGGAAACTGATTGCGTGTTCCTGCTTCACTCTTGGACAGTGCCTGGATGGGATTGCAGGGAACGGAACGTGCAGCTGCAATCCGGGCTTCAAGGGCACGGCGTGTCACATCTGCGCAAAGGAGTCCATGCATGGGGAGCAGTGTGACGAGGGTGAGCTCAGCAGCTTAAAAGAAGTGTATATCGCACTCGTCTATATAAGTGTATATGGTCTCCTCGGACCCCCCAAGCTGTCATGCTTCTTTTATCTCTCTTCAGACTTGTTTCTTCCTCTTGAATCGTTCCCGGTTTTTTTCTGTCTAGCTCCAGCCACCAGGGCTGTGACCACAGGATCTAGCTGAAAGCTGATTGGCCCCTGGAGTGCCCCTTGTCCTGTCACTCCCCAGCTCAAAATGTATTTTTGGCTAATGATGAGGTTGGCCCTTCTCATGCCGTCCTTCACCTTGTAAAAATTTTAGATTCACCACAACCACCCGAAATTGGAAAGATTAAAAATAACTGCACGGCCTATGTCTATTTTCTGTGTGTGTGTGTGTGTTTACATGGGGGGGGCACCTGTTATAACTCCAGAATGGCATCTCATTTCAAAATGTGATCCAAAAGTCTACACAGTGGGAATATTTTGTCTAATAGTGATAAATTACCCACGATGCTGTGTGGCATCACGTCAAGAAAAGATTACAGAACAGGCTCAGTCATAAGCTAAAGACATAATGATTCATAAAAAGTTATTTTCAGTATCATTTGTAATATCTTATATCTGCATGAAGGCCCATGATAAAGAGTATAGCCTCGGGAGGCCCGATACTTGTTTTCATTTCTTTGCTTCAGAGAGCCGCTATGTGCCCCAAGTTTCTTTTCAATCGTTTCAGAGTGTCATTCTGTGCCCTGAGTTTGCTTTCATTTGTCTGAGAGAGCCACTCTGTGCCCTGAGTTTGTTTTTGTTTGTTTCAGAGTGCCACCCTGTCCCCTGAGTTTGTTTTTGTTTGTTTCGGAAACCCACTCTGTGCCCTGAGTTTGTTTTTGTTTGCTTCAGAGTGCCACCCTGTCCCCTGAGTTTGCTTTTGTTTGTTTCAGAAAGCCACTCTGTGCCCTGAGTTTGCTTTTGTTTGTTTCAGAAAGCCACTCTGTGCCCTGAGTTTGCTTTTTTTTGTTTCAGAGTGCCGCTGTGTACACGGAGTCTGTGACAACAGGCCGGGCAGCAGTGGGATCTGCAGAAGGGGGTCTTGTCGGCAGGGATTCTCTGGGGAGCTCTGCGATAAGACGGCCAAGCCCTGCGACTCTGATGGCGCCTTTCAGATCTGTCACATTCACGCAGACTGTGACTCCTCTGGGTTTCACCCAATGTCAGTTTCCTGTATTAAAAGCAGAAGGCATTGTTGGATTACTGCATCCATCTATCGATCTAGTTGCTCTACGATATTCATGCTTGAAAGGCGCTGCTACCTTTACAGTCTTTATGTATATCATATATATATATATATATATATATTATAAGTATATTTTCTGTTTTATGATCATTTATTATACGTAATACTACACTACTTATATAATTGCAAAAATACCCAACATGCCTTATAACATGTCATATTCTTGTGCATGTATAATTTATACATTTCTGTCTACTCATTTTTTGGAAATATCACTCACTATTATATTTTGCTGGATCTTCTGTGTACAATAACAGCAAATGCATTTAGCTTTTTTCTATTTTGTTCCATCCATCTATCTATCCATCTACAATCCATTTCCTTACTGCCTATCCTGGTCAGGGTCTCCGGGGGAATGTCAGCATGAAAAAATCAAGGTTTTGTTTTTGCCTTTGAACTGCAGGTGCATCTGCACAGTGGGGTACGAAGGGGATGGGCACTCTTGCACCCCCATTAACCCCTGCCTCAGTGCCAGCCAAGGGGGGTGTGATAAAAACGTAAGTCTGCCAGGCTCAGCACACGGGGAGCGCTTCTGCTCGCTTCCTGTTCCTGCTCTGTTCTGCTTTCCAGGATACATACGCGTTTCCTGTTTTTGCTTTGCTCAGTACCATAAAATATTCTGCTTAAAATGCCAAGCCTGAAGCCCTCTACAGAGGTCCTCTTATCTCTCCGCAGGCCCAGTGCATTTACGCAGGCCCAGCAAATGTCTCCTGTGTCTGCAACCAGGGCTGGACTGGCGATGGGATGTACTGTGTGGAACTTAATAACTGTTTACAGGAGAGTCGTGGTGGTTGTCACGGCAACGCCAGCTGCATTTTTGTGGGCCCTGGGGAGGTAGCTATAAGTGCATGATTTTAGCTTGACAGAAATTTGTCTTTTGGGATAAAACAACACCATGCAAATCTTGCCTTTAACTGGCGGCTTTTAATTAGTTGACCCTGAATTAAGATAAAGTAACATAAGATAAACTTTATTCATCCCAGGGGGAAATTCTTGTGCATACAGGAGAAAAAGTACATACATCAAGTGCAGACAAGCAAATACATAGTGCCTTAGAATCTGATTTAAATACTCATTAAAATGTGTAAAAAAAACCTGGTGAAAGGCATTCATACAACAAGTGGAAAATTCCTTTTTGCTTCTTATGTTTTGGGTATAATGCATTTGGGTTTCACAAATGCTCCTGTCTGCCAGCAAACTCACACGCAGCTGCCTTTTCATTTATGTTTGCAGCACGAATGCATCTGTAACAGAGGTTACCAGGGCGATGGCATAACCTGTGACATCATCAACCCCTGTTTGACTGACAATGGAGGCTGCCATGTTCTGGTTGGTGAACCCATTTAGCCTGTCCTGACTAGCAGCATCTCTTAGCCAATAGGAGCGAAGTACAATGACTGGAGTAATTAACTGGTTTACCATAGCATCAGTATTCCATCAATTGCATTGGTTTGTTGTTTGCTATGGGTAATATGAGAATTTTTGCCACAAAGGCTTCATCAAAGCATTAGCAATGTGAATAGTTTATAAATGTTGGACATATTTTGCACAGCTGATCAGTTGAAATGTCATCTTATAGATGCTCAGTGAGGAATTTCCCTCCATTTAGGCTTCCTGTGAGCTGCGGGAAGGTGGATTGTACATGTGTATCTGTCCGGCTGGCTACAGAGGAGATGGGACTATGTGTTATGGCAGCATGCTAATTGTTGGTGAAAGTCATATGTGATCCGTTTCATTAAATTATTTACGAAGTACATTTTGCCCGATAAAATGTCATGACATTGTGTCTTTGTAATTTTTCTAATGTGTTTGGTCAGGAGCTGGATGCAAATTCAGACTTTTATCCTTTTAATGACTTCATCAAGGTACACTACTCATTTTCCCTTGAATTTTATTTACAGTTGTGTTTACTGTATTAAAGGTGCATGCATTTTCAGCTGTTAACTGTTTCTGATTAATTGCATTACATTGCTCTTTTTTCCTTAAACAGAAATCCTCTCCAGTGAACATTAAAGGCAATGTGACAGCACTGGTGCCGTCGAAGGACGCTTTCAGCAATCTAAGTGATAATGAAGTAGAGTTCTGGACTGATCCTTACAGGCTTCCGTACTTACTCAAGTAAGTAGCACAGTACATACCAGCAAATTAGCTGGGAACCATCAACAGTATATTTAGCTACCAGTTTGTGTTGCCAGGGCGCACTTTTTAGAAGAGGCTTTTTCGTATGAGCATCTGAAGAAACATGTGAATATGGAGCTGGCAACCCTCAACCCTCAAACTAAATGGGAAATAAAGGAGCAAAGTGGGGTATGTTAGCTATAGTTATTGTTTTATTGGTGTTACACTACTCTAATTGATGTTGCACTGTTTTTGTTTTACATTCATGCCACTCTACTCACACTATTAAGCAACAATAAAACTGCATGAAAACTTTTTTAAAATTTTAAAATCAATAATTAAAATTTGCTTTACAAGTTACATAGCTCAGTATTTTAGTGAAGAAATTTATTTTTTAATTTAAATTCCTGGAAGATGAACCTAATGCGGCCCACCCAAGAGGTTGAATCTAAAATTTATCAGCCTATCCTTGTTTATGTTCATATGGTTAACATTATATTAACACATAACTAGGAGCTCCTGTTCATTAATAATTATTAGCTATAAAATTACATGATGTAGCAAGATGTTTTTCTTCATCAGGTATGAATGTGTTTTTGACTGTTTTTTATCGTTTAATGTTTTATTCTTGCTTAATGTTTTATTCTTGCTTTATTCTTGTCGGTTGTGTACATCGGTCTACACAGTATGTGGATTTGGACAAAGTGTGTGTCAATTAAATAAATGTCAGTGTAATTCCTATTTGTTAGGAGGTCATGGTGCAGAATGCAACCATCCTCATCCCGGACATTCCTGCAACCAATGGGTACATCCACGTCATTGATAAGGTACGAGTCAGGCACCCTGTAATATTATAGCCTTGCCTGATGTTTGACTTAGGGAACCATGCATGAATTGCAATGCACTGGTTCTGCTGTGCCTGTGCATTTACATTTACATATTTGGCAGATGGCTCAGTCCAAAGCAGTGTACAGCGAGGAAAACAGCACACCGCAAACATTCTAAACTAGGCATAAGTGTAGCTAGGCTGAGCTTACAGGGAATGGCAAGTGGAAGCAGTTTTTGGAGCAGGAACTACACAAGTCCATATAAAAATCAAAGTAAGAGCCTAATAAGACAAAGCAAGGGCCAGTAAACGCAACATAAAAGCAATTCAATTCACTTCAATTCACTTCAATTCAATTCAATTCAATTCAATTCAATTCAATTCAATTCAATTCTATTATATTCTATTCTATTCCACTCCACATTGGACTATAATGATACAATGGTGATGTGACGATGGCAGGTTAATAACAATGACACTGGTGAGGGGTTCTCCTCAGGTTCTGATGCCACGGCTCTCTGACATGCCTCCGGTGCCCCCCACCTTGACAGAGCTGTTGAACCAAACTCCAGCTTTCAGTCTGTTCAGGCAGGCTGTGCTGGTAAGATGAAGGTTTTACAGAAGTGAAATGTCACCGTTCTTTCCATTGTGCCATGTAGCTTCTGCATTTCCTTGGGTATACAAGTGCCTCTAGATGTATGTAAAACTGACTCATGCACATATGGACTGATCCAAGATACTTAGAGCTTATGGAAGCATTAATGCAGACAGGTGACATACACAGAAAATATATTTAACCTTTATCTTCTTACTTACACTAAATGTACACGAGTGTTGGGATACTTGGCTATTACACCTACAGGAACTTTTATGACATCCTATTCTAAATCCATAGGCATCAATATGGAGTCGGTCTCCCCTTTGTAGCTCTAACAGCTGCCACTCTTCTATGAAGGCTTTCCACAAGATTTTGGAGTGTGTCTGTGGGAATTTTTGCCCATTCATCCTGAAGAGCATGTGTGAGCCAGGATGTGAATGCCTTGCTTGCATTTTCTGTTCTAGTTCATCCCAAAAGTATTTGATGGGGTTGAGGTCAGGGTTCTGTGCCGGTCAGTCAAGTTCTCCCACATCAAACTTACTTAACCATGTCTTTATCAACCCTGCTTTGTGCACTGCGGCACAGTTATGCTGGAACAGAAAAGGGCCTTCCCCAAACTGTTCCCACAAAATTGGAAGCATAGAATGGTCCAAACTGTCTTGGTATGCTGAAGGGACCAAGCCCATCACCCTCTTCCACCAAACTTTACAATTTGTGCAATGCAGTCAGGCAGATAACGTGACTTTGTGAGGGTTGCATGCAGCTGCTCGGCCATGGAAGTCCATTTCCTGAAACTCCCAGCACATGGTTTTTGTGCTGGGGTTAATGCCAGAGGATGTTTGGAAGTCTGCAGTTATTGACTTAACAGCGTTGGGGACTTTGACACACTATACGCCTCAGCACTCTGTTGACCCCACTCTGTTACTTTACATGGTCTGCCACTTCGTGGCTGAGTCTCTGTTGTTATGAAATGCTTCCACTTTGCAATAATACCATTTACATCTCACCAGGGAATATCTAGCAGAGAAGAAATTTCACGAACTTGCTTACTGACTTAATGCAAAGGTGCGATCCTATGACAGTACCACACTTGAATTCAGTGAGCTCTTCAGAACGACCCATTCTTTCACAAATGTTTGCACACCTGACTGCATGCCTGGGTGCTTGATGTTATGCACCTGTGGCAATGGGTCTGAATGAAACACCTGAATTTAATTATTAAGAGGTGTGTCCCAATACTTTTGTGCATATAGTGTATTTGATATATCATCCATAGTACTTACTATTAGTATATATTTGACGTATTGTTGAGAACTGCCTGTATGTGTGATTACGTTAAGCGGAAATCTTATTCTTATTTTTCGATAGCTTTACAATCTGACAGACATCATCCAGTCACAAAAATATACCATCTTTGTTCCACTTGATGACGCCATCAAGAAACATATGAGTGAGAGGAATTCCACAGGGCTGGTTTGTGGACTTTACTGATAAAACCAAAATGTATTTCCTTGGTCTTTTCGGTCATTGGTTAAAAAATCAATACTTTGCAAAACTAGCAGCTGCAATGTCATTTCCAAAATGTTACCTCATGATACTGTAATAAAAATTTAATTTGATTTTTAACCCTTTTCCCGTGATAATTTCCCCATGTGAAATTTGCCTACCGTTTAATGATGCTCTGGGGTCAGATTGACCCCAAACATGGGGTTAAATATTTTTTAACGTAATGCAATGTTTCGCTATTCCAGCTTTGTTTATCAGTGTTTGAAAAGAGTCTGAACTGTCATTTCCCAACAGGATGAAGATGCCTTCAGGTATCATGTCATTGTCAGTGAGCGGCTGTATCCCAGTGACCTCAGGAATGGGACGGTGACAAGCACGCTCCTGGGCCCCGCCCACCAGATCATGTTTCATACTAACTATCTGAACGAGGTGCAGTAACATGGCGCGGCCTCCACTACAGGGGACCCTTAGCCCCTCGATAAGCAGGACTGACTCTGCGCATGTGCTTCACCTCCCATTTGCAGACGTTTGCCAATGAGATCGGCCTAGACGGAAACTTCACTGTAACCAGGAATGGGGCTGTCTTCGCCATTTCCCAGCTCCTTGAAATTCACAAGAATCGCTGCATCAAAGATGCGATGAGAAAGATCCGAGTAAGCATCCCGCTGTCACGGCAGTCATCTCATTGAAGTTAAGTTGTGTGTGTCATTTTCAAGTGGACAAGTGGATCTGTACTTTAGTCTTTATATAACTGACATGGCTGGAAACCATTGAGTGTGATAACCTCGTATTGCATGTTTGAATCTCTTAGGGGAGATGTGGATCCTGTAGAAGGACCCCAAAATGTCCACATAACTCCATGCCCGTAAGTCTCGGTTTATTTCTTAGCCGCCCTGAGGTATGTCAGTCGGTGATCTCCTTGCCGTCAGTGAGACTTTGCCGGATGCACGGCTTTTCAGGTGATGCCGGCGTTCCTATCTAACATGGAACCGAACTGCAAATACAGGAATTACCCGAGCATGAAGTCCGTACCTGGCTGCACGATGAGCTGTTTCAGGAAGACAGTGGTACGCGCGCCGTCCATCACTACTCACCTCACTGACTGAGCTGCGGTGCGGCTGGATGGACTCACCGCACCCGCCTTTGTCTCAGGACCACTCGTGCTGCCCGGGCTATTTCGGACACAGCTGCTTCAAATGCCCGGGAAAGCTGGGTAACTGGTGCTCGGGTAACGGCTCGTGTCGGGACGGCACCTTCGGCAGCGGTGAGTGCCTGTGCAACGAGGGCTTCCACGGGACGGCCTGCGAAAGCTGCGAACCTGGGAGATACGGCAAGGACTGCAAGTCAGGTAACAGCGAGAGTGTCGGTCACATCGCTCCCCCTGTGGCTGACTTTGGGCTTCATTCCGCCGTGTCTCTTAAGAGGCCCACACTGACAAAACGGCCTACCTGAATGGTCATGTCTGAGGTGCCTGTAAGTTGTCATCTTGCTCCGAGGTTGTACAGAGTTATCCTGCCTGGAGCAGACGTGTCACTTACAACACGTGTCCCTCTCCATGGGAAGATGAGACCAGGGAAATAGCAAAGAACCGGAGAGAAACATGATTGTAGTTGCAGGCCCGGCCTTCTTTAGCCAGCAAGGCTAACTGGCTCGTGATCACTTTGGATGCTGGACATATTGCTGATTTTGGACAGTAATCTCTCTTTGAATTTGTAATTTGAAGTAATAGTGATACTTTATTCATTCCTGTGAGGAAATTTTCTTTTCACCTACCCCATTTTGTTCTCAAAGAACGAGTGCAAAGTGAGAGTAACCTTGGGGGGGGGGAGGTTCAGAGTGCAGGGTCAGCCAATGTGTAGCAGCCCCGGAGTTAGGGGTCTCCTTTGAGGGCCCAGTGGCTCACTGGTCTGCCAGCCCCAGGATTTGGCCCACTGATTTCCCAATCACAGGCACAGAGGTCTAACCCACTGAGCCAGACACCATCCCCAAAAACAGCCCACTTCTCTGCCAACAGAAGCATCCAGAAATACCTGGGCACCTTCACAAGGAGCTCCACTAGTTTAGGTATTGTTAATTAGAGCTTAAAGCCTGAAGCAGCTGAAAATGCACATGTACCCCCTTTGCGAAGAATGGCTGCTTGGCAGAGGAGCATTCCAGATGACTGGCCTAAAACCAACAGGGTCAAAAAATGTTATTATATTGAAATATTTGTGGACCATCATATTGGACCATCATATGTCATGCACTTTGTTTCGGTGTGCAGTGTGTAACTGCAGTCATGGCAAGTGTTTGGACGGCTTGGATGGAGACGGAAGGTGCCTTTGTCACAAGGGATGGAAAGGCACGCGCTGCTCTCTGGGTGAGCTGCAGCAGGACCACAGCGAGAACAATTCCATAAGATAACTTCATCATCTTCCTGTGTGAAACCATCATTTTTACTTTGGACTCTGTTTTCTGATTGTACCTCACTTCTGATTGCATCCTGACTGCAGGGATTTCATCTAAGATAATATGAATTTATGAAGTGACACCACATCTAAACCTGGCATTTAAAATACGACCCCATATGTAAAGTATCAGAAAGAAGACAAATTGAACACTATAATGGAAGAGCTGCACCGTTCATGGCTTTTCAATACTACTGCCTTAAAAAGGGCAATAATAATGTTCTCTATGAAGGTCTCATCTAAACTGTACTATATTGCACTATAAATACCTTCACAATGTATTATAATGATCAGTATAACAATTAAGGATGCTTTGTGCTGCATTATGAAGGTATTTGTAGAGCATTCATAATACATAATACACATGACTATGATGATGACTATAATGTGTTATGCCTTTTAAAGTGTTATAACTGGGTTTATAATGCTTAATGAATACATTATAATGCATTTGGAAGGTATGTGTCATGCTGTATAACTGTAGCTTTAAGTAAAGTGTTACAGAATATCCTAAAAAAGGCAATGAAGGAAATACATTAGTCCCAGGTAACAGTAGTGGGCATGAAAGGGGCCGTGGCCAACGGGAGAGGCGTTTTTAATGTCATTTAGTGTAACGCTGTTTTATACCTGTTTATTCTCTCTGACTTGGCCTGTTTTCGCATGGCTCTTTCGGCAGAGATAACGTCCGACGCCTGTGGAGGTGTCTGTGATGACAATGCCAAGTGAGAGCGCCTTCTCTTTCCTGCTGTGACAGGCAAAATGTCATTCCGACACTTGCACAGCTGATGCTGCAGGAAGTGATGTCGGCAGTAAGCCTGTGAATGTGCTTTCATTGGTCATTCATAAGCGAACATTAGGAATATAGAAGTGGGATTAAGTCTGCATGCCCCCAGAATGGGAACAATTTTCATTTCATTCAGCCGTGCCTTTGATTTATTCAGGCACTGCTCTATACTTTCTTTTTACTTTATTTTTTACCATATTTACCTGCTATCAAATCATTCACTATATTTAATTACTTGTCTATATCACTGTATCCTTTTCTCTGCCATGCACATAGAATTGCTTCAGTCTATGAAATGTGCCATATAAAAATACTTGCCTTGCCTTAATACTGAGGAGAGACCATGCACACAGAAAAGGTCACTTGTATACTCTTTTTTTGAGGGCATGGGTGGTATTTTGAGCCCTTGTGCTATAATGACCACATTAAACGTCGCTATGCAATGCAGAGCATCTCTCTCCACCGAGACTCATACTAACAGGTCTCCGTCATCTTGCAGTTGCCTTGCCGACAGTCCAGCATCCCCTCCCACCTGCTCCTGCATGGCTGGTTACCAGGGCAATGGAACCACCTGCCAAGGTGAGCTCAAGTTGAAGCCTTTGGATCTTAGGGTTAGACTTGAAAGCTCCTGCTTTGACTAATGGTATATTTAGGTATGTGGCGTGATCAAGAGATCAGCAGGCAGGATATCTACATCTACACTGGGCCCTTGAGTAATGCCCAGGTGCTGGATAAATGGACTGACCCCGCACTCAGACCCCAAACTTCACTCTCACCTCCGCATGTGTGTATGTTATTAAAAAGGAGCAAAAGATGAGATGTGAAAACTAACAAATTCTAATGCAAATAGCTTCCTTTCCTCTTCCCACATTTCATTATCCTTATGTGATTTCTAAATTGGCACTGCTTTAAATTTCACAACATCGTGCAGCAATTTTGTATCTGACTTCCATATTCCATATGGAAAGGGTGTGTATTGCTTGTGTTGTACAGTGACTGTGCTGTATAGTTCTTTTCAGAGCCGCAGTTCGGTCAGGGTGGGCAATGGCAGCTGTGTTTAAGAGCAGCGCTTCTAAAGCGCCGGCTGGTGGATGTGTACCTATCACACGTAGAGATCGACCCCTGTGAGGAGAGCAACGGCGGATGCTCGCCATACGCTAGCTGCGTGAAAACCCTGCCGGGGGAGCAGATCTGCAGCTGCCTGGATGGCTACGAGGGGGACGGGGTCGTGTGTCTGGGTGAGTCACACCTGCGACTCGGCCCTGTATGAACGGAGAGCGGGGCCACGGCCCGGGGCCTCGGGACTGCTAAAGCTAGCCTGTTTTGGGGGTGACAGATCCCACCGTTGTTCAGCTGAAGCATTTTGGGGGTGTGTGGCTCAGCAGGTTATTAGTCTGTGCCTGTGATCGGAATGTTGTAGGTTAAAATCTCAGGGTTAACAAAGTGATGCCACCATTGGATCCCTGACCAAGGCCCTTAACCCCCAATTGCTCCAGGATTGTCTGTTCTCACTTGCAGCTGTCCAATACTTTAGATAAAAGTATCTACTAAACAAATAAATAATAATTTAACAAATGTGCAGACCTATAATGCTTTAGTGCAGAGTTACTAAACCCAGTCCTCAGGGACCCAGAGTCCACATTATACACATTATACCCAGAGTCCACATTATTGCAAGAAAAAGTGTCCTACAGGTCCCTGAGCCTGTTGGTAAAGAGTCGCAATTCTCCATTCCCTGTTCCTGTGCCGGCCCACAGAAATTGACAGCTGTTTGGAGAACAATGGGGGGTGCCACACAAACGCAGACTGCCTGAAAACTGGGCCGAACCAGGTGAGACGAGCCCATCCTCAACTGATGGATCCTCAGATTAGAGAGCTTTCGATATCAGCTGTGGTCCTCGGAGCAATATGATCTCACTTAACTCATCATTCCTTGGTTCACAGGTTGTATGTAACTGCATGGCTGGTTATTCTGGAGATGGGCACCAGTGTCAGCCAATAAACCCATGCAAGACGGTAAATGGCTCGTTTTATATGTTGTGTGTGCATAGTAGAGTTGGGAAATCTTGCATCGCGATCCACTCGCGATTTTATGGCGCATACGCAATAATCACCAGGGCTTCAGATGACGGGCGAAACATTTGGCCGGACGCCAGCTTTTCAGTACAATACGGACTTTTACTTAAGCCCACAATTTAGTAAACAGATTCATAGTATGTCTAAAATATCACTAATCTGCATGGGCGTCAACAGGTCCGATCACTTTAGCTCCGAATATTTTAGCCAATCTTCCTAAAAATATATTTTCGATAGCTAGAAACTCCCATGATAATCTGTATAAATTCGGCATATCCTTATTTTTAATAAATAAATTATTTTAAATAAATAATTTAAACTGCAAAAAGTATCGCCGCAACAAAAACAACACTAATTACCAAAACAATAGTACGTGGCGTGCTGCGCTAACCGAATTTAATAAACGTAAGGATACGCCGAATTTATGCAGATTACTAACTTGTGCGCGTCACAACACTCATCTCATTAATATTTTAGGCGTACTATTAATCTGTTTACCAAATTGTCCGTATTGTACCGAAAAGCTGGCGTCAGGCCAAATGTTTCGCCCGTCATCTGAAGCCCTGGTGATTATTGCGTATGCGCCATAAAATCGCGAATGGATCGCGATGCAAGATTTCCCCACCCTAGTGTATAGATGTCTTGGTTATTTATTGGTAATATGCCTGTAGCTTGTGCTACAGATCATTGTGCTGTAAAACGATCAGCTGCAAGAACAGTTTCTTCCCACAATTCTTCACTTTCATGAACAGCTGACCTAAGTGTCCTGGATCAGCTGCCCCCACCCCCTTACCTATTACCACATTGCAACAAAGCCTCATTGTTGAAAATAACTGTCACATCCTAAAGTGAAGGCATGAGGGGACTTCGACACACAACACTGGATCATAGGCACAGACAGATATACAATGATAGAACTGGGGAGCACAGGACTGGGAAGCACTTAAATAGTAGACTAACGAAGGGGCAAACAAGAAGCAGCTGTGAATGGTTATCATGAAGGCAGGAACCAGAGGTTAAACAAACAAGCAGCAAGCATGGCTTGTTTAAAGCCAGGCCAGGGGGAAGACAGGAGAATCAGGTGGAAAAAGTGAGCAGGGTGTGACAATAGCTCACCATCCTTATTGTGTTGTACTGCATGTATTATTTTTATTTCCACATTGCTTACAATAACATGTACACTTATCAACCATAAATGCAGGTTGCATTTATGAATCGATTCTATCGCCCAACTATCGGTATCGGCCAATGGTTAAAAATGAGACGATATGTACCACTGATAATTCCCTAAAAATGTTGACCGATATTGCTATGCACACCTCTGTACTAAACAGTTAAAAATGCCTGCTTTGTAAAATAATTTTTATGTTAGCGAAAATGACGCCAGAAATGCATTTTACAAACGTTGCTCTGGTTAAACTTTACTTGGATGATCCCCTAATAAACATTTAAACATAACTAATTTGATTTCTGACCTTAAGGCAAGACAGTGAAGGTTATATAGAGTTTCTGAAAAACTAATCCATTCCAAGCCCTTCCATTCCATCAGCCCTTCTCTTTTATAAGTGTTATAAATATATAAGATGTACACTTATAAAATATAGTGCTCTGGGACTTATGCTGTATTCCAAATTTGGGGATTTCCTTCCAGAAATGAATACTTTTTCATATTTTTTGCAATGTACTTTCCATCCATCCATCCATTTTCCAACCCGCTTTTCCAATCAGGGTCGCGGGGGTCCAGAGCCTATCCCGTAAGCTACGGGCACGAGGCAGGGAACAACCCAGGATGGTGGGCCAGCCCATCGCAGGGCACACTCACACACCATTCACTCACACAT
>JAODKL010000128.1:7250122-7262345 GCA_026780765.1 Petrocephalus schoutedeni
CACGGGGAGAACATGCAAACTCCACACACATGGACCTGGGCAGGATTCGAACCCTGGTCCCAGAGGTGTGAGGCGACTGTGCTAACCACCACACCATCATGCCGCCCCAATATACTTTGTTTATGTTTTAATTGATTTGGTTGGAGTATCCCTTTTAACTTATTTAAGCAGAACCTCCTAAACAATCAGTATCAGTGTCAGTTACAGTGTCAGTTTTCAAAATAATTGGCTAGAAATTGGCTAGGAATCGATGCATCACTACGTCATATACAGGACCCGTCAAATGTCTGGACACATCTAAGGAAAATCATCTGTATTTTCAACTAGATAACAACCTTAAGCACACCTTGAGGTTATGTAGTAAGTATTATCTTGTGAACAACAGATTATTATCATGTGTCCAGAACTTGGAAACTCCCTCAGCACTCTTGCTGTGTCTGTGCTTGCTGTCTGTATGCGAGCCACTGACAGCCAGAGACAAATTCCCTGCATCTGTGAACATACTTGGGCCGTAATCCTGATTCTGATTCGTGCTGCATAGACGACGCCTCCAGATTGATGCGAGTTATTTATTGGGCGTCTGTCTCGAGGCCCGATGCTCCCAAAAGCAGAGCAGGGTCAGCAAGAACATCAGACTCAGGCCAAGATGGGAAAGCAGTCAGGACACATCAGTGGGAGCTGGCTCCTGCAGAACGGGCCACATTCTAGATGGAGGGCTGTAGATGTTCGTTGGACACTTAAGTAGATTTCAGAAACCTACCAAACCCAGGACAGGACTTGTCCAGGGAGTACGTCAGCGAGCGGTATCCTGTTTGCCAACTTGCGTGCTCACCTCCTGCCACCATCATGTTGCTGTTTCTTGGTGGGCAAGGAGACACCATGGCCACCAAACCAGGAGCCCGAAGAACCGGAAAGAGTAAAGCTATGATGGGAAACTCACCAGATGCATCTTTCCCTTCCTCTCGCTCTCCCAGAACAATGGTGGCTGCAGCCCGAGTGCCAGCTGTACATACACCGGACCCGGCGAGCGGACGTGCGCCTGCCAGCAGGCCTTCCTAGGCGACGGCCTGACCTGCCGAGGCCCCATCAGCTATGTGAGTCCACCCCGGTGCCTCCAAGGGCACATTTGACCAGTGGCAGATTTGTACTCACAGCATCTGTGCTCAGGTACGGCTGTGGTCGGAAACTTTCCGGGCTGAGTCCCAGAGCAGGCAGACTAATGAGGCATTGTCACGATACCTGCCTAAAATCTTTCGATACCTATACTACATCAAACATCAAGAAAGTTAATGGATAAATAGATGACAGAACAGGGAAGTAAAAACTATTTTTATTAAATAACATGTTGTCAATATCAGTCAAATAAAATAAAATATAGCCAATAATAAACATGTTTAAAACATGTAGAATTATTCAGTCGCAGCTGCTGAGCTATAAAGTCATTGAACATGTTTGGATACATTTATAACATTGAAAATTACACTATTGTTGCACATAATTAGATTAAAGTCATGGTGTTATTGAAGTTTACATGGTATCCAATTTTGTCCCCTATACTTTTTATGTGATTTCTTTTATAGTTTATTAATTTTGTAAGATATAACTTAGTAACTGGCAGCACAGCTCCTTGGCAGAGGTCTGCACTTAATTGAGCACATTTGCAAGCAATGGAGAATATTTACACAAATATACTGCATGCCCTGATTACCTTAGCTAAAAAGATTACCAAATAAGATGAAGTCCAATTAAAAAGTTAGGCTATCATTGCCCTTAATTTAGCCTGTCAAACTGAAGTGTGCTTGTCCTAGTTTGCTTAGTCACCAGGCTGTGGATGGTTGGCAACAGTACTTGTAGCTATGGCTCTCCTATAATTGTGTGACGTTTGGGGAACGAAGTAATCACTCACATTCACTTCCCTGCAAAGATTCGTTCTCTTCATTTGACCTCATAAATATGATGTGAATGCTACTACCCTCCTCAACAAAGGCTAGTAAGAGCCAGTGAGACATATAAGGACATGCTGTAAGCGAGCATGTGATTGGCTAAAAACTAACCCTGGGACTGAATGTAGATGCCTACAGTGAGCAAATGGCCAAGTCACTCAATGAGTCCGAATGACAGCCGTACCTTGGTTGTGAGTGAAATACACCATCTACTAGCCTAGTATATGGCTTACATGTGCAGTGACCAGCCGTATGCTGCAATTGGATTTTAGAGACGCAACATTTTTATGCATTTACACTCGTTACCTAACTGTGATGAGTTGTTAGGTTTGCACTTTTAACAAACATAAGTAGCTGAGGTACAGTGTTGAGAGACTTAGACTATAATCCAGTAACAAGTATTACTGTTCTCATATGACTTATTGGTGGTATTTAGCTCACTCCTTAGCATCATTTAGCCTAACCGGAAAACAAGTGTTTAAGATCTATTTTATACAAACAGGAAGTGCCACTGAATGAGCTGGTGAACGAATCAGAACGAATCTACTGCCCTGTCTGTGAAAGCGGCACGGTTGGCACGCTCACTGTGCGCGCAGGGAGAGGGACAGGAAGCAGAGCGCTGCTGACCCGCTGTCGCACAGCGACTCAGCTCACAGAGAAAACTCATAAAGTACCGATACTAATAAAATGGAAAAAGGTACCATTTTTAAGGACGGGGTACCGCGATACTTTTCCAGTATCTGTATACTTTGCAGCGCTAGACTGATGGCACCCTTGAGCAAAGCCCCTAACCTCCCCAGTTCTTGACAGAACTTGTTACTTGACTTTCACTCTCTCAGGAGGTCCGACGACACCCAGAGGCCTCCTGGTTGAATAAAAGGCTAGAGGTGAGAGTGGCACACTAAACGACTCCAAGACAAACCGAGACACACGCTAAACAGGAAACTCTTCCGTTTATTCATGAATATGTCTATTTATTTATTCATATTTTCACAGGAGATGAGGATTGGCGATTTAAAGCAAAAAGGCCCTTTCACATTGTTTGTCCCACATGTGGAATATATTCAAAACTTTACGGTATTTTCTTATCGTTTCTGTACATTTTGGTGGTTCATTACTTATTTAACTGAATGTTTTTTTGTTATAAATATACTATATGTATAAGTATTTAAATTTGATTTAATGTTCCTAATTAAATTTTAAATCTTTGTTCATAAGGTTAACAAATGACACTTTGATTGGTTGGGACTGATGCAGCCATTTTCCAAGGCCATGTCCATTTCCCAAGGCTTTGTGTATTGGCAGGTTGAGCCCTGGATAAACAGCAGTTGCCTTGGAGACCTGCTGAGGTACCATATAATTGGCTGTAAGCAGCTGCTTCAGTCCGACCTCCAGTCTGTGAGTGAGGTGGTCACCCTTTCTGGGTATCCGCTACGCATCAGTGTCCAAGAGGTGCTCCTTCTGTCCGCTCTCAATGAATATGAGCATCGTCAAGGATACGTCTCCATGCAAAATGTAATGGACCCTCCCCTTTTGAACATAGGACTCCTTGTACATAAACGAGGACTCAAAAATAGTGAGCAGTGACTACATCACCAGCACCGGGGTCATACATTTCATCGACAAGGTCCTCACCCCATACGATGTCAGGAACAAAAGCAGAGGCCTGCTAGAGACGGTACGCTGAGCGCGGCACGTCACCGCAGTAGCTATGCCACTGCAGACGCAGTGACGAATCTGCAGCGGTGTTTACATTTCAGATGAATGTCACGGCGGCAGCAGAGGCCTACGGCTACACCGTGTTCAGCAGGCTGCTCCAGGTGTGTATCACTGTCTTATTCCAGTGCCCAACCAGCAGCCCGGGTGTTTGCTGTTTGCTGATTTACTTACAGTACGCCTGTCTGGTAGATGTGCTGTAATTCAGTCTGAATGAATAAACATAAAACATGAATAGAACATTCCAGAATTAGACTAGACTAGACTTGACTTAGGAGTGGCAGAGCGGCGCTGCAGTCAGCACTGCTGACCAAGGTGCCACCCTGGCTCCGTGCGCGTGGCGCTTGCATGTTCTCACTGTGTCATTGTGGGGTTTTCAGAGGATTCCCCAGTTTCTCCGCACAGTCCAAAAATGTCCGTGCCCTGTGATTGACTGGCTCCCCATCCTGGGTTGTTTCAAATCTAGTGTCAAATAATGGCCTAGCAACCGTCGTTTCCGGCCCAGGCTCTGGACCCCGGGAGGTTCATCAGGCGGACCTCGCTAGCTAAGGAGAAGCCCCAGCATGCATTTCAGCTGAAGGTGACGCCCCTGGGGGTTAAGCCTGCTTGTGTGTGATGATAGGAGGCCGACCTGATGGCCATGGTGCAGAACTCCTGGCACCATCCCTTCACCATGCTTTGGCCGAGCGACGCCGTCTTCCACGCCCTGCCGGAAGAGAGGAGGCGGTGGCTGTTCAGCGAGGAGCATCGCGACAAGCTGGCTGCCACCGTCAAGGCGCACATCATCCGAGGAAATAAGGTAGCCACAGACAGAGGGATGGTTACGTTATTAATCCTGAAGGAGGTCACAGGTTTAGACACCACACACACAGACAATAAAAATGGCCGTTAGACATTAATAGACAGTAAAAAGAGATAATAACAAAGACAATAAACAGTAACAGTGCTAAGACTGTCAGAAAGTATCACCATTGTAAACAAAAAGTATGGCGGTAAATTTTCATGTTTGATCCCGATATCATAATTTTTAAAAGGTAAAGCCATTTGTTTTTCAAATGATATGTAACACTTAAATGGAGAGTACTGTACATCTTGCATTTAGAATGGAAACTGCTTTGTTAACATCTCCAGCTCCCGGCTGCAGCTTTGTCCACAAAGCGCACTTTAAGAACCATGTTTGGCTCAACTCTCTCATTCAGTTGCGACAGAAGGACAGTTGTGAGTATTTACCGGGTGGGGGGGGGGGGTTCTGTTGTCTCTGGGGCTCCACTCAAAGTGTCACTTTCAGGCTCCCCGTCTCCCTTCAGGTGTTTGGAAGAATAAATAAATAGCTTGCGAGTCAGAAGATGGTAGCTAGCTAGCTGGTTAGCAGAACACGCTGCTTCAATGCTGATAAATAAGCAACGTGATTATTTAATGTTTAGTGTAGTGTGGTGTGATGTGGATCATGTAATGCTGTGTATTGGTTATTTTTATTAATCTGAAAAAGAAAATTTTTCATATCTACGCAATTTTTGCTTACCTCAAGTGCTCTGTCTGTCAGGGGGATATTTTGATTGATGGCGGAAACGCCAGGGTCATAGAGCGCCACCTGTCCTTCGACGTGGGAATCGCGCATGGGATTGACCAGCTTCTGGAGGCTCCTGGTCTTGGAGCCCGCTGTGATACTTTTAAGGAGAAACAGATTAAAGTGAGTCTGTGCTCAGGCTTTTTAAATCTAAAAGTTTGCTTTGTTTCTGACTTCAAACAATAAAACATCCTGTCTTTTTAGGGCCCGTGTGGGATGTGCCGCATAAGTCCCAAATGTCCATCCGGATATAGATTTACTGTGAGGTTCTAGCAAGTTCTATTTATTAAACTGTGTTATTTTTTTTATAATATTACGTATATTATTATAATATTATGCGTACAGCCTGTTTGTTTCTATATGAATCTGATTCCTGCAATGTCTTCTCAGGGTGAAATCATGCCATGCTTGATAGACGGGATTACCATTCCCTCTCACAGGGGGTACTTAAGGCCGTGGGTATGTCGGCCTGTCTGTACTAAATTGCATTGGGTCCCTCAGTGCTGCCAAAACCACTACGGCAGAGATTGCCAAGGTGAGCTGTCTGACACCATGTAGTTGGGGTGTGGCTTGTTTGGTTAGGGGACTGTGCAAGTGTCCGGAAGATCGTGGCCACACGAGTGTAAATGTATTACCATTAGGCCGGTGAGCAATACTGTGTAATGGGATGAAAAGGAGGTGGTGTGTGTGGCTCTCTGGGTTAGGATTCTGCGATTGGACTGCTGCTGGTTCAAATGCCATGGCCGTTAGAATCATTGGGCCTTGAGCAAGGTCTTCAACCCTGACTGGTTGACCCCAAGCTTCACTGACTGTATATCACATTTTAAGAAGCTGTACAGATTTAACTTGAATTATTATAATAGAAATTTAAATCAGTGCATATGCATGAGTATGTGATGTAGTTCTAATATATTATTTGCTCATAAAGGTTTTCACTGGTGATGGTTTGTGCCTGAGAGGTATTTGGCAACTGCGTTGTGAAAGTGTGGTGTGCGTTGCAGTGTGTCCAGGGGGGCTGGAGGCACCGTGCAGTAACCATGGGGTGTGCAGTGACCGCATGCAGGGCCAGGGGACCTGCGTGTGCCACCCCGGCTTCACGGGAACCGCCTGCGAGCGCTGCCTGCCAAACTATTATGGCGCCAACTGCACGCGTGCGTATTAACACCGAAGCACGAAATCTGACACTGAGTGGCTACTTATAGCCGGAAGGCTGTAGGTTCAAATATAGACCCTACTGCTGTAGCCTTAGGCGAGTGCACAGCCCATATTGCGCCTGGCTTGTGAGATGAGTCATGGGTTAAATTGCAAATGTGTCCTGAGCTACCTTGGATAAAACCATGAGACAAGCAGCAGTGCGCTGGTGTGTATCTCAGAGGATTAGGGCTGTGTGACCATGTCCAGAAGGTTATGGCTTTATAGCAGGCAGAGCAACTATATCACCTTGAGCAAGGCCCTTAATCCCACCTGCTCCAGAGGTGCTCACTGACCCCATAAGTTGCTCTCGCCTTTTTTTACATGTGTGTCTGTGTCTTATTCTGGCTGAATGAATCTGAGATGGGGACTGTGTTTCGGGCTTCCAGAATGCACGTGTTCCCTTAATGGCAGATGTGAGGATGGCATGGAGGGCGATGGAAGCTGTTTCTGTCAGGAGGGCTGGACGGGAGCCCGGTGTGAGGCAAAATTAGGTGAGACACACACACACATACAGTGCAGCTTATCAGACAGAGACAGCAGAATGAAACCTGAGTGACTCACCCGACATACGACGGCCAGCATTCCTGTGACCAATGGCCTGTTTATTACTCAACCCAGGCATTTGCATGGGGCCCCATGGTTTGGGGGCTGCCTGCTGCCCCAGACTGTGATTACACTAAATACCCAATACACGTGATCCTTATTTAGGAGAAGATGAAGCAACATGTTCTGCTAAGCAGCTAGCTACTATCTTCTGACTGCTAGCTTTTTATTTAGTTTTTGAAAAATTTGCGGGGGGGAGCCCAGAAACAGAAACTGGGCCTTTTTTTTAAGTGACCTGTCTGTGTGATTTTTTGTTTTTGTGACAGAAATGGAGCCACTCTGCAGCCCCCCATGTCACCCTAATGCCATCTGCCAAGGCGGCAACATGTGCGAGTGCGAGCCGCTATATGAGGGCGACGGCTGGAACTGCACGGGTGACCAGCCACTCCGCTCCCTATTAGGGTCATGGGAGTTTTACTTACACAAACATGTTCTGAGGGCAGAATGAAAAATTATTGGGTCAAAGAGATAACCAATCAGGTCTTGTGTGAGACCAACTAGTCCCACCTCCTCTAGTTGCTTGGACCCGCCTTCTCTACAATCTGATTGGTTTTCTCTATGAACCAATGGTTTTTCATTCTGCCCTCAGAACATGTTTGTGTAAGCAAAATTCCCAGAAGCCCCCATTAGCGCATTAGCCTTGCCCCTGATCATAACCATCTCCCCAGCTCCCGATTTTTGTGGCGACGATAACGGTGGCTGCCACGACCATGCGAGCTGCACCCAGACCGGTGTAAACATCACTTGCCTGTGTGAGCACGACTACACAGGAGACGGCTATGCCTGCTCGCCTATCAACAGGTGCATGGAGGAACCGAACGGGGGATGCAACGATTTTGCCACCTGTTTGTACGCAGGGCCTGTAAGTAGTTAGCTCATTCACATTTTTAATTATTCACCTAGTCAAAGTTAAAGAATCTTTTACTGTCAACTTCAGACAGTCATACAATCATACACTGGAATGAAATATCATTCTCTCCCCCTCCCAAACTAATGCCTTCATTAGTTTGAAAAAAATCAGCTACCTGCCAGTTGTAATGAGAAAAACTTTGCCTTGACTATGACTCTTGTCAGAACAAGAGGGTGTGCCGGTGTCACTCGGGCTATGTGGGAAATGGGATCCAGTGTCTTGAGAAGGTGGTGCCCCCTGTTGACCGCTGCTTAGAGGACAATGGCGGCTGTGACCCAAAGGCTGACTGCAAGGACCTGCATTTTCATGGTGAGACATCTGGATCTTGTTTAGAATAACACGAGAGTCTTCATTGTCACTGCACATACCAAAGAATGATAAGCCAAGAACAGTAAAGCAACTGTTAATATGCTGGAAACCATGAGTCGGTGACGCATGCTTCATAAGATCCCACGTGCGAGGCTTTGCTCTGGATGTCTCTCAGGGAATACAGCTGGAGTGTTTCACCGGAGGTTACCATTGGGGGCGTACAAGCTGAACTACACGGATGCCCAGGCTGCCTGCCAGGCTGAGCATGCCTCTCTGGCCACCTTCTCCCAGCTCTCAGATGCCCAGCAGGTCCAACCAACACCCAATTCATCCACTCCTCATTCTTTACAACACCCAATTCATCCACTCCTCATTCTTTACAACACCCAATTCATCCACTCCTCATTCTTTACAACACCCAACACATCCACTCCTCATTCTTCACAACACCCAACTCATCCACTCCTCTTCTTTACAACACCCAACTCACCTACTCCTCATTCTTTACAACACCCAACTCATCCACGCCTCATTCTTAACACCCAACCATTAGCAATTATTGATGAATCAGTCAAAAGTACTGAAATGACGCAAAGCTCCTCATCATTTCCTACGGCTTTGGGCTGCTTCTCTGAGTCACCACCAGCCTGCTTCCTTTTTCAAACAGTGAATAAGAGACTTTAAAGTCCAACCATGGCAATAACATTAAAAACAAACAGCAATGCTCATTTGTACAGTAGATACCATAGCTTATTTATACCCTCCCATTCTCACCAGATGAATGCATATACATTTATATTTATTTAGCAGTGAAGTACAATCGAGTGAAGTACAACCTACAAATAGCGCAGTATCACAAACATAGGGGCTGTCAAGGAGTTGACTAGGCTTAAGTGCATCTAGGCTGAGCTTCCAATGAATGCCCAAGTATAAATGTAGGCAGCACTGGAGCAAGAGCTCCACAGCATCCTTGAGACAAAGCAGGAACATAATAATACTGCTATTTAAATCAGAAGAAATTGCAGCATTAAGAACATCTGGGGAATATGGAGTAGTATCAGGCTATTCCTGGTACAGAAAGCACTTGGGGGTAAAGAGGGTATTAACTGGCAGCTGAAATACTAACCATGATCTAACTTACATCTACAAGCCTGCACAATGACTGACTGAGCCACAAGAAAAGGCCTGGGCCCTCATCTGGTGTGTAAAAGGAACGTGCGTCTTACTTTTAAAGATGATACTATAAGCATGTCTTGTGCCATCTGTCTACAGCTTGGAATGCACCTGTGTGTAGCAGGATGGCTCGAGGGGGAACAAGTTGGCTACCCCACCAGGTTTCCATCCCCAACATGCGGAAATAACCACGTTGGTGTCGTGATGTACAAGAGCCCCATTGCTCTGAACAGCACATATGATGCTTACTGCTACAGAATCCAAGGTGGGCAGGAAGGCATTTCTCCAGACTCCACAACTTTTCAGAGTCACTAATTGGTCTTTGGTCTCTTGTAGACGTCACTTGTGTTTGTGGGCCTCGATACATCGGCGATGGCCTCTTCTGCAATGGACACCTGGCAAGCGTGCTGGCTACCTACGACAATTTCTCGGTGTTTTATTCGGTGGGTGCGCCACCCCCCATATTTACAGTGTGAAGGTGCTGTGAATGGTGCTGACTTTCCTGATGTCTTTCTTTCCAGATTCTGCTAGATTATGCCAACTCCTCCCCAGCAGCAGAGGCACTCTTGAATCTATTGTCGTCTCACGCAACGAACATCACGCTATTCATACCGCAAAATGCTGGGTTCCATGTGAATCAGGTAATGTTTCATTTTACTCAGGCTCATCGCAAATGACAGGTGTGTAATGGTAAATCAAGGAATATTTCCAATGAGAATTTAATTTGTTTCCAGACTTTGTCATGGAGAGATCTGGAATACCATATTTCTGCTAACAATGGCATCCACTTCTATGAGGATCTAGAGCATGGAATGCTGGTTCCTTCCCAGTTAGGTTATAATCTTTCAGTTGCTGTATCATCACCAAACACAACCATGGACCCCGTAAGTGGACTTTTATTATATATATATATAGGTAGTGTTACTCATAACTACTTTGAGTGTAGCATTTTTCCCCATTAAGCATCTGTTCAACTTCCAATCGCTTATCTCTTTAAGGGTCATTTTTTTTTTCCCCCAGTCGTATACCTTGTTTTTACTGAAGCAATTCCAGATCAAATAACCTACTCAACCTGTGCTGATGGCCCCGCTGTAGCATCAGCAGAAACTTTGTTTCACAGAATCTTTCGCACATCAGAATGAACATGCGATAACATTTAAACTGTAATAATTGCTGCCCGCACAGGCTGCCCGACTCCCCAGGAAACATGTGGTTGACCGGCTGATTGTGGACTGGGATATCCCAGCCACCAATGGGATTATTCATGTTCTTGAGGGGCCGCTGAAAGCTCCGCCTCCACCAGTAAGTACCCAGGATTCGTTCACCTCCCCTCCTTTCCTGATAGTTACTGTACATAATACAGCCTGGTGCAATAATAAAAACAGTAGATGAAGAGTGTTACAAGAGATCAGTACTGATTACATATAGGGCTGCAACAATGATTCGATAAAATCGATTAAAAGTGTTGGCAGAAAATTTAATTGTCGATTCGTTAATTTGTGTCGTGCTATTAGCGTGTAACGTGAAGTGCAGAGTGCAGGGTTTGTTTTACGGCTACAGATAATTCAGAAATACAGAATACAAAAACGAGAGACCCTGCTAGCTTATTGATGTTGGGAGCTGTATCTTCACTTTGTATTGCTTTGCCCAGGTCCTGCCTGCAGAGAACCCGACCAGTGCTAGGTCACATTCCAACTCCAAGACAACTGTTATTAATGCTGTCCTTGCTGTGGTTGTGGTTGCTGCCATCGGAAGCCTCGCCTTCTACTTATACAAGAAAAAGAATACTGGCTTCCATTTCCGTCATTTTCAGGTTCCCATTGCTGTTATGTCTGTTTATTCATTCTTAACTCTGAGTTTCATTTTTTGGGTTACCTCAAAACATAGCACAATAGTCAGATAAATTTCTTACAAGACTTCACTTGTACCCCTTCCATGATATTGGGTTTCTGTTGACACTTTCATTTCTATGGCTATTTGTTCAATGATATGTGAATGATTCCCTTTTCAAGGCTGCATTTAGTACAGTCCGTAACCATGTGACTCTGTTGCTCCCATAACAGAATGAGGAGGACCAGGGTGCCCCCAACAGTACAGAAGGGAAGCCAACACTTGTATCCATTCCAAACCCCCTGTATAGTGGCTCCAGGGCTTTTGCAGAACCTTTTGGTGTGAGTGCAGTCACATATTAACAGCTATGCTGAACAGTATAGTGAGGCTGTCTCTCACTCAGTAAAAGTTTAGGATTAAATTGTATAAAGATTACTGAAGCTAAGTTATTCACAGAAATGTATTAATAAAGAAATTATGCACATAATAATGTGTAAATTTTTCCCCGTTCCAGGATTCACCCGACGCTGATTCTTCAGATATCCAGCATGGGTGTGACTAGGTCAGACCTTCAGTAATCTGCAAAAAGTACAAAAATTTGTATAATAATAAAACCATTTTCTAAATAAACACAGTAGCTGGCATATCTTTCTTGTGTTTGCATTCTGTGTAACAGTTTAAGTCATGCAAAATGGAACAACGTGCTAAGAAATTACACTCCTAAGTAGTGGAACTGCCCATTACTAATAACTGTAATTTAAAAAATGTACAAAGAAACAAATTTTCGCCAATGTGATGCATTTTACTTGCAATGCAAAGGTCATGGAATAAGAGCACTGTAAAATAAATACATCATCCTTTCTCTTACAGTTAATCGTTTGCTTAAACCAGGGGTGGGCAATCTTATCCGAAAAGGGCCGGTGTGTATGCAGGTTTTCACTGCAACTCCCTAATTAGATCACTAATTAGAGGACTGAT
>JAODKL010000128.1:7284739-7301776 GCA_026780765.1 Petrocephalus schoutedeni
TTTGCAAAATCGTGAAAATATATTTAGTTTCTTCCTATATATTTTTTAAAAGTAGACCGTTCAAGGTTTCTGGTGGTATTTTTAAAATGTTTCTATGACAAACACTCCCGGACTTATTTAAATGTTTCGGCGAATTTTCTGTTTTCTGCCGACCCCAGAGGGTTAAACCATTTCCCTATCTACATTTGTTTGCAGTCTTACCCCCATTTTGCAGCCATCTAGCCCTTTCTATGACTTTTTTAGAACCGCTAGGTGAAGTGTGATGCTACTATGCTAACTGCTAAACTGCCACGGCATCCTCCTTTATAATCAGACTCATCCCCTCTTCCAGCTTCTACCACAACTGCTGACTATAGTAATGAGCTTGACAAAAAGCTCACAGGACTAAGGCATTCAAAGTTTTAACAAAAATAAACAGAAGTAGAAATTTAACTGTAATTTGAACTGACATTGAAGAGGCATAAGATCATAGCCCTCTCTAGTCAGACATTTGGCACCCTTATAGTAACTCCATATTAAACGCAGCAGTGAGCGTGGCTGCACCCCTTTCTCTAAATTGGAGGCTCGACAATGTAACACAATACGTATTTTCCGTAAATACCAATTTTACAATCTTATGTTTTCAGTGTTACCAGAATCTAGCAAATTTCTCACTTTATGTAAAGGTCATACCATATCAAACCACCCATAGGGTCCTAACTAAAAAAAAAAAAAAAAGTTAGGTAACCCTTTACTTGAAGCCCTCATCTATAATGCATTACATAGCATCTGTAATGCATTATAATGGTCAGTATAAGAATTAATAAAGCATTACAGCATCTTTTATTGGCGGTCGTCTGGCATTATATTGTTGATCTATAATTCTCCAAGGAAGGTCTCATTTATAATGCATGACAAAACATCCTTGATTCTTATACCGACCATTATAATGCATAATAGATGAGAGCTTCAAGTAAAGTGTTACCAAAAATGTTTTTTCTTAGTATTTTGATTTAATTTATAAAGGGGTAGCATGTTCCTCTTATTGAAATATGTTTTTGTGATAAATCAGAAGGAAGGAAGCTCAGCAACCAAATTTTGCCAGATCATCTTCCAATATATAATAATAAATGGTAAAAATATAAAAATGATGATTAACTGCTTACATGTTCAAATGAAAACATGAAAATAGACAATTCTGAGGAAATCTGAAAATTTGAGCTTGTCTCAAAACATTCTCACACTCTTATAATAGAAATAAATATGGTCATTGCTGTTACGCCCTGTCCTCTATGTCAACCTAACTCTAATGTCTCCTCCATAGCCTGACCCTAACAAGCCACATCTTTCACTTGTTTGTCTTACCTCTCGTTCCTAACCCTTGTGTTAATCACTCCCAGCTGCCTCTCAATAGCTCCCGCATTACCTCTGTATATAAGTGCATACCAGTCCTGTGTTTCTCTGTCCAGTCACTGATGTCGAACCCTTCTGCCTGTGCCCGTGCCCTTCCTGGTTGACAGTCGTCCCTTTTTAATTCCTCACGGTCCAGTTTGTTTCCAAATTCTGTTCATTTTTAAGTTCAATAAACCTCTTTTCCAAACACTTGCTCTCTAGTACTTTGTCTCCCTAGTCATGACAACTACATATATATGGTGTAATATAAATAACAGGGGAGAATTTGCTATTTGAAATGTTTGAACGTTTGAAAATGTCAAATGGTGTAACCACTAAAGAATGAGAAATACTGAATATTTTATGCACCTAGAGTGTATGTAAGTGTACTCGTAAAAATTACTTCATTTTAAAATATCACATAAAACAGATTTCATTAGAATCATCTCTAAATCAAAATTTTATGCGTTTATTGCTATATTAAGTTATATTCAATATTCAGTTACACCACCTGACCATGTTGCTTCTACAGTCAAAGGCCATTGCTTATTGAAGAAATTGACACTGAAAATCAAGCATGACAATCAACAATGTCAGCTGAACAAACGGCTCTTTTGTAGTGTAATTGATGATGCCTCCCCCACATGGATGGCATAAGAAAATATGTCATCAATTTAACTAAACCATATGGACACAAAAAAATTGTCACATTATTAACCTACAATTCAATGTACAAAGTGGAAATAAGTCAACCGGTTGCTGTCATCACAATACAAAGGCTGAGAATGCAGCTCAAAGGAATATCTAAAATTTGTAGTGTCTGCAGGCTGGGAATATTTGGTCAATTCCACCTTGACATGACTAATCCGAGTAACCAACACGGGGAGGGAAATTTCTACAGAACTCAAAGGTTCAAAAGGTCATTGCTGTAGGGTTGACTTGCTCTTATCAGTAAAGACATTTTATGTAAATTCCTAGCATGTGATTTACCATCATAATCACTGTCATCTAGAAAATACTGAATGAAATAAGCAGAGACGATAAAGGAACGGAGGACTACGTTTGAACAGGAACCTAAGAATTCCACTTTAAACATTAAATCCACTGGCTAATTGAAAACAGATGTTTCACTGGGTGAAAATAAGATTAGATAAATACTGTTTAAATATGGTCGTTTCATGGCTCACAATGCAAATTGTGCCTGAAATATCTCTTGTGATATCAGAGTGTGAAAGATCTCAGAAAATACTGAGCTAAATATACAGTATATCCAGTATTTTGTGTGGTTCCTCTGGGTATGCAGGACATCACATGAAGAAAATTAAAATAATTATTGAGTGGAACTCCATTTAAAATGTATTAACTTACTGCAAAATGGGCTATGATCTGATTTCTGCTGTCTATAATTTTCTGAAATGCACGCCCCCCAAAGCAGCTGTACAGCTCTCCTCCCTGCAATTTGAGATAGAGATTAATGTGTCCTTACTGTTCCCTGTAGTCAGAATTTGGCTGGTGAAATTATACAGGAATTCTGGGTCTCTGGTTATTACATAATTGCAAATGATATTATGTCTGAACAATTATGATAGGTGAACTGATGAAAAAATGATTGAATAGTGAACCCCCTCCCGCCTTAGACATTTTTATTATTCATAAAAAAGTTAATAAAAAACCTCTACCAATATATCCAATAATTGGGGGGGGGGTACCTTCCTGTATCATGGCAAAAGATTCAAACCACATCTGGATGCCCCGATTGATGAAAATGGACCTGGAAAATCTTGTGGAAATATGAATGAAAACCAGATATGAAATGCATTAGTCACATTAATCTGTTATAAGTTATAATCTAATCAGGTATAACTATGAAAATGCCCTTGGACAAAAGCCTAACCCTAGGGGCAACCTGTGTGTCAGATGGGGGGGGGCCCAAGTAACAGCCTGCAGACCCAACCTTCCAACCTCCCCACCCACCCCCACCCCAAAGTGAAATGAGACTGAACTCCAAAGGAATGACCAAAATATGCATTCTGACAAGAAACAAGCAACATAAGGTGACAAAGACTCTAAAATACACAAGCAGAAGTGTTTCCCTGCTATGGAGCAGCTGTCTAGTGGTGTAAATGCTTGGGCATACAGCCTGTATGGCTCAGCTACTGTCTTTAAAAATGTAATCTACCCAAATTTTTGTTGGCTGGTCGAGCATCAGATCATTCATACATATCAAGGTATTCTTGGGTCTACTAGCTGGATTATATACATACACACATGCGCATTAGACGAGGATAAATCTTTTCAAATCTCTGTGATGAGGTTGTTGCCAACTGAGGTTACGAAAATGCTTTAGTGCGTGAAATGATGGCTTTTAAATAAATGCAAAAGAAAAAGCGGCAAAGATGGTTGCTCAGTAATTTCAAATAAATTTGTTTGGAGGCCACGGCTGCCTTGGCTGCATTGTGGGCCTTGAGTCATTGAGTAAATTTCCACATGAGAAATGCTGTTAAGACACCATCTTTTCTATTTCTCTATATGTTAAGCTGCATGTATGTTGGGTTTATTCTATCCTATACGTATGGCCTGACTTGCCAAAATTTTCATATATTTCTAACATTTACAGCAATGTGCTGTGAAACGTTGAAGATGATTTATTTTGCGCATAAAGTCAAATCTTCATATGTAGAAAATATAGAAATTAGGGGGTAACCTTACTGTGGAATGATACTGCCATATAAATGATCTATTGGCTTATCAAAATAGTTTGTTGTAGACCCAGAAATACCTGTGTCATATTCCAAAACACGAAGGAGACAGGAACAGGCCTATGTGAAAACCAGTAAGGGATTTATTGTAAGGAAATGACAGTACCCCCCCAAAAGACATGCACTCTGGGCATGCGGAACAGCCTGAGGAGGGGACCGATGGACCAAACAAGGCAAGAGACACAGGACAAAGCTGGGCAGGACCACAGGGCAGGACTGGGTGAGGACAGGGTAGGGACAAGTAGGGACTCAAGGACAACAGAGAGACAGATGACAACACCAGGTGCCAACAGGACATACAGAATGAGTTGTGTACCTGGCCCAAAGGACTGAATAGAACAGGGTGAGACACCAGGCAGACACAAACACCAGACACAGGACTAAACATAGGACACCATGGGCACTGGACCTGACAGGGGAAGACCTAGGACTGGCAAGAGACATGTGGAGCATCATACTGGCTCCAACACAGGACAGGGCAAACAGGTGAGACGCCGGGTAGACATAACAGGGCATTACCGCGGCAAGGGAATGGACTCAGGCAGAGCCAGGGAGTGCAGGCTGGACAGGCTGGACAGACAGTGGAGCAATGACAGGGCAGACAACACACACAGCATGCTCCAAGACAGGACTGACAGGTGGAGGGGCAACAGGGACAGAGACACAAACAGGAGGCGCAGGGGATGTGGGTGTGGATATACTGGGGGTAGGAGCTGGGGTGTAGCAGCTGGGAACAGGGCTTAGAAGGGGGGTCCCTGGGACCCCAGAGAATGGGGTGCAGACCCAGGGACATGGGCCTTCCTGGGTCTCGGTGGGCTAGGGGTTCCTGACAGCCCTAGGAGGCAAGGTGACGCTGCAAGATTAAGCCCTTTAGGACCCTGGGGGCTAGATGGCCCTGCAGGGCCTGGGGATGTCAAACTTGCTTCTATCTAGCAATTGACTTTTACTCTATATTTTTGAAGGCACCCTCAACCACCAGAACTCACAAAACAATCTCATCTCATCCAACATTAAAATTCACTTTGGGGAAGATTGCATTCAACAACCAGTATGTGACGCCATCCCTAGCTTGACCTATCTTTCCAATCACATTTTGATGGATTGATTGAGGCTCCAGTCATCATGAGTTGTGAGAACGATACTTAGGCCACATCCCCCATTCCCACTTCCCCACTGGTCCGCGCTCTTATTGCACTTAATATTCCAAGCCTGAACACACTTTCATCATCACTGTGACTTTTCTGTGAAGAAGAAAACATAGTTGCATAAGAGGCAAAAAGAATTTCTCCATGGGGATCGATAAAGTGTCATTATTAAGTTTAAATACTATGCAACGCAGCAACTATTAATCTAATCATGCTGTACATATAAAAAGTCACATTCAATAAAGTTTTTCTGATTCTACCAAATATCTAGTTTTTGTGTGTTGTTCCTGGATACTCTCGTCAGTGCACTGCAGCTCAGCTCTAGACCAAAATGGTCCCCTTACGTCCTTGTTTGTAAAATGTCAACAGACAGACATAGGCACTGCTATGTGGAGTCCTTCTGTAAGTGTATCTCTGCCTGTTGAGGTCAGCCTTACCTTGACCCCAAATGCATTGTAATCTTGCAGATATACCACAGTGTATAAAGAAAGAAAGGGACACGCTGGATGGGATGCCAGTCCATGCCAAATCTCATTCTTCCTTTTCTCCGATTTAACGGGCTATCACTCCCCTGCAGCTGCAATTTCAGCTGACAAGGTGGTAAGTCTGCAATAGCTCTAGCTTTGAGGGCAGACTATGGTTTACTGGGTTGGGACTTCATGTAATCAGAATGTCACTAGTGCAAAGCTCAGGGTCGTCATAGTAATTTCACAGTTGGGCCCATGAGCAAAGCCCTTAACCCCCAATTTCTCCAGGGACTGTCAACTGAAGTCATTCAGGATAAAATGCAAAAAATTTACTGTAGTTTTAGAAATCAATTTTCAGTGCAATTACTATGATCAGGTTGTTTTCACTTGTCTGTCTGGTACTGGTTTTACTTGCTACTCCAACAATGCTCCACAGTACATCCACAAAATCTACTAAATATGTGAGCAGGGATTTCAGTCATGCAGTGGTCATTTTCAGCTGATGCAGCCTTATCTACTACTTCACAATCTTTATTTTATATTCAGATGATGTTAAAACTTCAAGCTAATCTTGGTTAAGCACCCTAGGTTGAAGCATAAAGGACGATAATTTGTAAAATGGCTGACTTCACTATTTCCAGTGCCAGGTACAATCAAGGTGGAGAAACTTATATCATTCATGCAGAGTCATTTTCCTTTTTAAACAAAACTTTATTTCAATGTCGGAACAATAATACCAAATATACAACACTGAAACAATGGTTAAAACTGTGAATGTGCCATATAACCATTTTATAAAACAAAAAAAAAAATTAACAAAACTTGTATAAAACACTTCCTACAATAAGTAACCTGAAAGACTGTTTATTAAAAAAAAACCTGCCAATCATCATTTCCTTTTTTGTTGCTTCGCCAGTGAAAATGTCAGTCATTCCTTCAGAGATCTATAGCCTTAATTTAAAATCCAAAGCATCTTAAGTGTAACCTATAGTCTCCTCACCAGCCAGGGAACAACAATCATTTGACATTTATTCTTTAATACAAACATAAAAGTCAATGAATTAAAAAAAAAAATAAAGGTGTAGAAAATGCAATGCTACATTTTGGAATAAAAAAATACAGTAAATTTTAAAGCACAATGATTTTATTCCAGGGGTCATTAAATTACTTTTTAGTCCCATAAAATATTATAGGCTTTGTCTACTTTGAAGCCCTTTGTCCTGTAGTCATTAAAGCACAATTAAGAATGCAAACATGGTGACTGCCTCTAAACTGCAAAACAATCAGTGATTGAGGGTGGAGAATGTTAAATCAGCTAAAGCAAAATACCATCAAACCAGCATCAGCAGAACTCGAAGCAGCACAATGAGATTTTACTGTAATCCAATTGTAAATTTGTTCAGAGAACAAAATGTTGTTTACCTCCGCCCTGAAACAAAGCACCCACATTCATGACACACCCAAAACAAAAAAATTTAAGGCATTTAAAGCCACATACTCCATGGAATTAAACATGGGTATCTAAATGGGTATGTCTAAGGATTGGCACCGGCAAGATGAGTATACATTTCCATAGACGATGCATAGTACTGACATGGCTCTGTCAGACTGATTACCAACATCAACAGGGGTTATAAACTGATCACACACGCATTTGCGTGTATATATGTGCAACTATGTGGAGTCAATTTGTACATGTGCCAAACTAAGAGGGAGGGCATCATCAAATGCAAAATCCTTAATATACGTTCATAGTTCACAGAAACATATTAAGGTTATTTTAAATTAGATTGTTGGGTTATATCCAACTGATACAAGGTATTTACATACAATAAATCTTAAAGACTAGTCAGGCTCAGCAACTTTGTCAACAGCAACATATAAAAATATACATTAAAAAACCAACCCAAGTAGCAGAAGCAGGTGAATAGTTCCTTTAAAAGTATTCTGTTTATACGGGATAAGCCACAAGAGGTCTAATGTGTATCACAGGAGACAAATTAACCTGCAAAATCTTCTGGGCTTTCAGTCTCACTTCTTCGTCTGTTGTCAAATCATCCACTTTAATCACCTTAGACCACAGACTGCTTTCGTTTGGTTGGAAGTCCTGTTGGTCTTCCCTAATCCAGATGGACCTGGACATATCCTGGCCAACCGGATTACCAAGAATGGTCACATGGTCCCTGTCCCTCCATTCCAGCTTAACATCAGACCTGCCTACCCTTAATGGGACCATTTTGTAGCAGTTGTCAGTCTTCTTCAGGAGTCTGCTGCTCTCGCACAACGCTGTGGATTTTCCAACAAGGGAGGCATCTGCCTTCTCCGGATTTTCCAAGGCAACTACTTCAGGTGTCTTGCCGGCACTTTCCAGTGGCTGTACTGGGATTCCGGACCGTGCCTCCAGTGGGTGAGAACTGGGTGCAGCGATGCCCCGCGGAGCCATATCTGAATGAATCTGCAGCCTTGCAGTGTGCCCACCAGAGGGACCTGACATATTGGTCAATTTCAAGCACTGTTGCACGGGACTAGCAGCTGTTTGCAGTGATGTGGAATGGATCATTTGCTTGAGGGACTCCTGTGAGAGGTTGGTTAACAAGAGCTTTGGCTGATTCTTTAAAACAATTTCAGTGGCTGGGCTGAACAGTGTGTAACTGACTGCCCTCTTCTTCAACAAAGATTTCCGACCTCGTTTCTTAGTGGGCTTCTGAACCTTAGGAACTTTGTTGTCGAGGTCTGGCATTCCAGACTCTCTCTCTACCAGAAGGGGTGCGGCCATGCATGACTGGTACCCATAGACATCCTTGCTTTTTAGAACTGTCGGTCTATGGCCTTCATCCCAGATTCCTTGAAGGAAAGACGTAAGCTGTGTCTCAGTCTCTGAAATATCTTTTGACATGGGGTTGAATACCTTCAAAGCCTCCAGAAGGGTTATTTGTCCAGCTAAGGCCAGTCTTGACCAGGAATTAATGGCCTTGTTCACAACCTTCTCGTCACAATTCATGGCATAAGCCAAAAGCTGATCATAAGAAGCCTCAACTTGGGGTGTGCCCTATAAAGAGAACATAAAATGGCAATTTAGTTTACACAAGGCTCCAATGAATTGAGATAAAAGTACTAAATTTTAACTCACGAGTTCATATACATGTTTGTAGCCAAAAGCAGACACGCAGTATATTTTGGATAGCTCATTCATTTGTTAACGTGAACCGAGTGTGAACCTGAAAATAAAAAAAAATTTAACCATTTACAGTAGCTCAATATAAACTGCCAGGAAAAGGTTTAATGAATTAAATTCTGACAGAGCATGCATCTGAAAATAGTGACTCATTTACAGCAGCTTAATTTATAATCTGACATTAAAATGTTTAATGAATAAATATACTAAACAAGTAAATAACCAAACTAATACAGCAGCACAAAAATCAATGAAACAGGTTTTTCTCAGTTGGAAAAAAATAACATTATGTTGCACCATTTTACACCCTCCATCCCACTTGCAAATGCACCTCACACGAGTTTCAGTTTGTCAGTTTTACTTAGCTGACACTAACAGAGTTCTGGTGTTACTTGCACTTGCATTCTGCAACTTGGCTTTATAACTAATATTATGAATACTGATAAGAGAAATCTTAACCACACAGACAATATAACCTATTTTACCATCTTAAATTACTGGTGAACAAGCAAGCCAGCCTGCAAATACATACCAGGGTTTGAAATTCAGCACAAAATTGAAGGTATTTTACTTATTCTTGCACAGTCTGCTATCACGATGTGGGAATTTCCTGCTGTCTTGTGGTAGGTTGCCAAGCATGTATAAAAAAAGCGAATTTTAAATATACGATCAAAAAATAAAACCAGCAGCTGCAACTATTGGCCATCACTTTGCAATGCTAGTCACCACAGTTAGAGTGATTTTTCCTACATCACAAAACCAGTTTAAATCCTGAGAGTCACACTCCCCTGATAGTATGCTGCATTCCATTTACTTTGGAGGTCGGAAGTCTGGGAATGACATCACACCCGAGTTAATCGCATTCTGGTACACCAAGTTGGGAAGTAATTTAGCAATACCAGGGACCCGTTTCAAAAGGCAGGATTTTTTGCTTAGACTTCTTGGTTAAGGTACCCCAGTTTAAATGGCATTTATCTTCGTTCACTTAAATTTATCCCAGACCTGACAAGTTACACTATATTGGCAAAAGTATTGGGACACCCCTCCAAATCACTGAATTCAGGTGTTCCAATCACTTCCGTAGCCAAAGGTGTATAAAATCAAGCACCTAGGCATGCAAACTGCTTCTACAAACTTTTGGGAAAGAATGGGTCGCTCACAGAAGCTCAGTGAATTCAAGGCTGATACCACGATAGGATGCCACCTGTGCAGTACATCCATTCATGAAATTTCCTTGCTACTAAATATTCCATGATCAACTGTTAGCAGTATTGTAACAAAGTGGAAGCAATTGGGAACAACAGCAACTCAGCCACAAAGTGGTAGCCCACGTAAAATCACAGAGCGGAGACAGCGCATGCTGAGGCGCACAGTTATCCAACTTTCTACAGAGTCAATAGGTAGACCTCCAAATTTTGTGCGGCCTTTAGATTAGCTCATGAACAGTGTGTAGAGAGCTTGTTTAGTAGAGAGCTGGGTTTCCATGGCTGAGCAGTTGCATCCAAGCCTTACATCACCAAATGCAACACAATGCATCGGAAGCAGTAGTGTAAAGCACACTGCTATTGGACTCTAGAACAGTGGAGACATGTCCTCTGGAGTGAAGACTCATGCTTCTCTGTCTGGCAATTCGATGGACGAGTCTGGGTTTGGCAGTTGCCAGGAGAACGATACTTGCCTGACTGCATTGTGCCAAGTGTAAAGTTTGGCGGAGGGGTGATTATGGTGAGGGGTTGGGCTTAGCCCCTTAGGGCGCTTTTCCACCGCACGAAGTTTGGTACTTTCGGTACGGTACTTTCACGTTTCCACAGACTTCCGGTCCAGTACCAGTACCAAAAAGTCAAGTACCGAAAGTGCCAAAACAGTTGGGGTACTTCTTTGGTACTTTCGGGCGTAACTTGCAATGCTTTCGCTGTGATTGGTTATGCAAATAGCCCGATTCTGAAACACAGTGCGATCGCAGTCTTGACAAACGTACAAACTCTGAAAACAGCAATAAACGAAGTAAAAAAAAATAATTATTGCGATCTGGTCGGAAGAACAGATACAACAAAATCACAACGGCATAAGAAATTTAAAAAGTATTTTATTTAATATATAGCCTACTACTACAGCACGGTGCAGGAGAGTCTCCAGATATAGCGATGTAATTTTGTTGTAATAAATATTGGGGTATTTATAAGTTAGTTAACATAAAATGAAAAAAAAAAAATTCTCACAAACCTGTCTAGGAGTGATTTAAATAGCAAGGGTGAGGACGATTATGATCGTCTCTGAGAACGCATGCAGTGCCCAACCAAAAGCAGCGGAGGTAAACTTTAAACTGATTTTAAAAACATATTTTGGATATAAATATAATATATGCAAGGAATAATCATTCAAATTGCAAAGTTAGCCAAGCCTTTTCCCTATGCCAAAGTAAAAATGTTTTAGCAAAACATTAACCCACTGTGCTGTCCGTAATGTCCGTATAAAACCAAAAGTCAGAAAAGGTCTGATCTTAATGTAACTCACTAGGATGCAAGAACTGCATGTGCATAACATGCGATGTTAGATTTAATATCCAACATCGTTCATCTGTATACTACAGCCATTATTCGAATTCAGTACGAAATGCCCCGCTTCATGTGTTTTTATTCAGCGCCGGTACCAGTTTTTACAGCATTGGAAAAGCATTTTGGCGAAACAAACACGGTGCTGCGCGATGTGCTGTTGTCACTCATGGGCAGTTACCGATTATGTCATTTGGCACCGGTACCAGCCAGTGGAAAACCAACACAAGGGAAGTACCGAAAGTACCAAAAGTACCGAAAGTACCAAACTTCGTGCAGCGGAAAAACGCCCTTCGTCCCAGTGAAAGGAACTCTTAATGCATCAGCATACAAAGCCATTTCTCATAATTCTCAATTTCATGCTCTCAACTTTGTGGGAAAAGCTTGGGGATGGCCTCTTCCTGTTCCAACATTACTGCACACCAATGCACAAAGCAAGGTCTATAAAGACATGGATGAACGAGTTTGGTGTGGAGGAACTTGACTGGCCTGCACAGTGCCTCGACCTCAACCCGATTGAGCACCTTTGGGATGAATTAGAGCGGAGACTGCGAGCCAGGCCTTCTCGTTCAACATCAGTGCCCGACCTCACAAATGCTCTCCTGGATGAATGGTCAAAAATTCCAATAAACACACTTCTAAACCTTGTGGAAAGCCTTCCCAGAAGAGTTGAACCTGTTATACCTGCATGGAGTGGGCCAATTAAAGCCTATGTATTAAGAGTGGGATGTCATTAAATTTCAGGTGTGTGTAAAGGCAGGCGCCCCAATACTTTTGGCAATATAGTATAGATGTTAGATTCGCTGCTATTAACAACACTAATGGCACAAAGGGCCAGGCAGTCCAAGCATTTCATTTGTATCTGTAAATTAGATGCCTGCGAACTGTAAAATTTATTTGCTCGTGTGCTCATAAATACAAGTTATTCGAAATTCAGTCCAAGCAGCCTCCACTGTCTAAGGAAAAAGGTTGATAACACAGCAACGATGACGATGGCTGTGTTCGAATTCAGGGGCTTCACCATTCTAAGGCTACATTCAAAGAATCTATCCCAGTGGCACAAGAAGATCGTCCCGTTTTGAAGGCACTCTCCTTTTGCAGAGTCAGAAATCCGCACTACCAACATATCCCACAGGACAGCGATAGGATCGGTGCTATGTGACTTAAGGGTAAGGGCGGGATAGGCAGACCATCCCATTAGACACTACCAACATATCCCACAGGACAGCGATAGGATCGGCGCTATGTGACTTAAGGGTAAGGGCGGGATAGGCAGACCATCCCATTAGACAATACTTTCCGTTCGACCTTCGAAAACGCAGCCTACAACGGCTATGCCTTTGTAGACAGTATCTTTTGAAGAATGCAGCCCATGGCTGTGTCCGAATTCAGGGGCTGCATCCTTCGAAGGGTGTGGTCTATGAAGATGTAACCTTTGTAGACTATGTTCTTTGAAGGTCGAACAGAAAGCGTTGTTGAATGTGATGGTCGGGCCTAGAGATAAATTTTCTATTTGCATTGCCAGCAGTTCCCTTAGAAGGATACAGCCACTGAATTTGGACACAGCCCATGTCACTGCTGCCTGATGGGGGGAGAAACACAAATCATGTACCTACTTGTCAGCAAAAATGGCTGTTGGGAGAACGCGAGACCTGAAGGAGAGGAGAGATTCTCTCGTTGGTCTCACTCACCAACTCGTTCACTCATTTGGGTCTCATTCTCATTCTGTGCGTTTCCTAAAATCTTCCACTAACAACTTATAGCTGGACCCAATCAGTTGCATGGTATAAATACATTATAAATGTATAAATGTAAATGTGTTTAAATGATACATATGAACACATACCAGTCATGGGTCAGAACATTACTATTTTTGGCTGAATTATAAACACCAGAAGTGGCACTAAATGGAGAGCCGTTTGGGAGCCGAAAACGGGCAGGCTCTTATTTCTGAGCTGAGCCAAATGATCTAGCTCACTAAACAGAGCCATAATTCCCCATCACTAAACCAAAGACTCTTGGTCGTTTGTTTGCTGTAGGCGTATACATTCAGTCCAAGATTTAGTTTCCAGCCAATCATATACCTGCTTACAGCACTCCCTTATGTGGCTCATTGGATCTCATTGGCCTTAAATCAAGGAGGGAAACAGCATGTCACATTTCTGAGGGCAAGCAGAGGAAAGAAAAGAACGTATCATTGCAGAGATGTGAATGAGTATATAGTTCCAAGGCACTTGTTCACCATAAATGGTTACAAACGTTACACAATAAAAAAATTTATGAATCACTTACTTCTTACACAATTACTTTACTGAATTTGCATAGAATATTAATGATGCATACATTGACAGCATTTCCATGCAATTATAGTGCAATTCCCATGGCAAGTGCCATGACCCGATATTAAAATTCTCAGTGGTTCCAACAAACCTGAGATTTAACTGATAACAGGCGAGTGCTGCTCTCAGGGTTCAATCTGATTTTCTGGAGAAGTAGGGAGAAAGATGCCTTGTTGTTCATAATACATTTTACTGCACAGTGGCCCATTCTGCACTGACACATTTTTCCGACATAGTACTAGATACTAGGTACGTGGATACTGCTCAAGCCTACTGCATGGGGGCTAGAGATAGTGTATGGGCAGTATCAGGGGTGTAGAGATTAGATAGGGAAAGGAGGTGCAGGGACCATCCATAATAATCCATAAGTAAATCATATGGTCGCAGGTTCATGCCCAGCCTCGGCACATCTGTGGGCCCTTGAGCAAGGCCCTTAAGCCCCTGCTCCCTGGGCGCCCCTCAAGGTTGCTGCCCTTCATGGCCAAGTTTGCTCTCAGCAAGGTTGGGGGAGGTGAGTAGACAATTTCCCCATGGGGATCAATAGTTTCTCAAAATCAAAATAATAAAAAATACAAAAACAGTTTTTTTTTCTTCTTAAATCAGCTTTACCATTTGTATGCGCGCACAACCAGTCTAGCATTATAATAAACACAGGTTAATTTCCAAAGTTAAAATGTTAAGAACTTGTTTGCTAGTTGGGCTGAACGATTAATAGAAAAAATCTAATTGCAATTTGTGTGACAGATATTGTGATTGCAATTTGAATTGCGATTTAAAAAAAAAAACCTAATAAACCATAGAAGAATTCTCTAGCAACTCGCAACAGTAGCAACAGTAAAGTGATTGTATTTTTAAGTGCCGCGTTTGCAAACAGTGCTTGACCAATTTTTTACCCTTAGTAAAGTGCTTCCGGAAAATCCCATGTACACAAGGGTCAAATTAGCAGAGAACAATGACGCATAAAACTACTATCACAAAACCCACAACTGTATTAAATTAAATAAAGTAATAAAATAAAACAATTCCAGTAATAAAAACATTAGGGATCTTGCAGCTAATGCTGCTTGGACCCCTAATAATAGGACCTTTCTGTGAACAATCTCTGACCATTAAAATGGTAGGTAATTTACTCACGGCTCAGCAGCGGAACCAATATTTTTCTGCACGTTTTCCTTGGGTTTTGCGTCTTTTGTTTTTGGGTGCATCGCAGTCACTTTGGACCACTACTGATTGGTAAGTATGACTGGCACGCGAGGAGCATGGCACTTCTGATTGGTTAGGCTCACTGTTACACAAGGAGGGTGAAATGAATTTGTGTAACTATTCTCATGACACTTTTAAACCCTGGGTCAGACGTGCAATAGAATGCATATCCTAAATTGCAATTAGTAAATCGCAATGGCTGCATTGTTTGAAATCGCAATTTCGATTTCAAATCGATAAATCGTTCAGCCCTATTTGCTAGCATTTAGTTTTCACAAATTTGGAATCTGATACATTATAATATCTATAATAATATATGTCCGCGTGGGACAGTTCTTTTCCCAGCTAACTGATTCAAGATTCTTTATTTGTCACATGTAGTTATAGCATACAGTGAAATGTTTTTTCCTGGCTGGAGAAGTCCTCTCCAACTGTACTAAAACATAAAATGAGAGATAAGAATATAAGTACTAACAGAGGATAAGTATAAAAGAGAAAAATTATCATTGTAAAAGGAAAAAAAAAAATCTATATAAAAATGTAGCAGCCATATGTATATGTACATATATTGCACTGTAAGGCTATAAAAAAAAAGACTAAAATATATACATATATATATATAGAGTTAACAAATATAGATACATTTGTAAATGTAAACTATGGTAATAAATTGTTTGCCATAAGGTGCAGACAAGGTAAGGTGCCTGAAGGAAATTAAATTATAGGAGATTTGTGTGGTTGTGTAATTGTCCTTTATGTGCTGTGTGTGTAGTTGTCCTTCATGATGTCCAGTTTTGTGCTGTGGTTGAGGAGTCTCACTGCCTGTGGGTAAAAACTCCTCCGTTCCGTTCTTGTTTTCAGGCTACAGAGGCGTTTCCCTGACCTCAGTGGCCTGAACAGTATATGGGCGGGATGGCTGTAGTCACTAGTGATCCTGATGGCCCGGGATCTGCACCTTTCAGTGTAGATGTCCTGCAGTGCTGGTAGAGGGGTTCTCATGGTGCGTTCTGCTGTGCGCACTACCCTCTGCAGGGCCTTCTGTTGCTGAACAGTGCAGTTCCCGTACCACACCGTGATGTTGTTGCACAGGATGCTCTCAATGACTCCAGTGTAGAATCTCTTCTGGATGTTTTTGGAGATCCTAAACCTCTTTAGACACCTCAGGTGACAGAGGCGCCTTTGATGATGAGGAAGTCTGTGTGTGAATTCCACGTAAGGTCCTCAGTAATGTGGACACCGAAGTATTTGAAGTTCGAGACTCTCTCCACAGGGGTTCCATTGATCTGGATGTGAGTTTGAGCTCCTCTCTGTCTCCTGAAGTCAATCACCATATCCTTTGTTTTACTGATGTTCATGGAGAGGTGATTTGCCTCACACCACTTTGCTAGGCCATCCACCTCACACCGGTAGGCCCTCTCGTCGTTTCTGGAGATGAGTCCTACCACCACTGTGTCGCCGGCAAACTTAGTTAGTGGGGTATCTGGCCGTGCAGTCCACGGTGTAGAGGGAGTAGAGAAGAGGGCTCAGCACACATACCTGGGGGGCCCCTATGTTCAATGTGAGTGTATGGGAGTACACATCCCCTATCCTCACTGACTGTGGTCTCACGGTCAGGAAGCTATATATCTACCTGCACAAGGACGTACTTTCACAGCCTTCCTTAGTCCATAAGAAGCGGCCTTGTAGCTGGTCATATCGCCCAAAGTGAGCCCATTATTGTAGGCAGTAGTCCATGCTTTGAGAGCTTTCCGAACAGCACAATCGTAGCGGAGCTACACGTCGACCGGGGGAGACTACGTGTGAAACACAGCGCCTAGGACCGCTAGGCCATTCTGACTACCTGACTAACTGAGCTTGTGCATGTACTAGGGTTACATGATATCAAATCGTGATGTACTTGCTAGGGATGCACCGAAATGAAAATTCTGGGCCGAAAACGAAACCGAAATTTTTGGATGCACTTGGCCGAAAACCGATACCGAAACCGAAAATGGCTTCATTAAAAAACATGTTTAAAATATTTTCT
>JAODKL010000128.1:7329927-7344081 GCA_026780765.1 Petrocephalus schoutedeni
GATCTGCCACGAGCCATAACTATGCGGCAGGCCTCTGGAGCTCCGCCTGGGCCTCTGCTGCCCTCTACTGGCCCCACGGAGCCCCACCTGGCCCTCTACTGCCACACTCACCCACAAAGAAGGCTGAACCAGTGTTCATCTACCTTGTCCACAATGCTCATTTCTGAGGTTTCTCCAGAATTTTACCAAGCTGACCTGTGTGTGCGCGGAGGGGGCGTTTACTCATTTTAAACAATTTGATGTTTAACTGCTTTAAAAATGTGAAAAAAGACACCATGGCAGGGTAATCACATGCAATTCAAATCACAAGTGTTCACGAACCCGCAAATGGACACACTGATATATACATAAACACAGGACACCATTCCTTCCGAAGATGGACAATGGATTGCTGTAATATACTGTAGCCATGTCAGTAATCTATGCCAGGAAACCGAAAAAAAAAAAATAAAAAATACAGCCATTTCCTCGATGCTTCTCAGGCAAGTAAAAAATGGAGACATTCGCTGGAGAACTTGGGGGGTGGAAAAGGGACAAAGTGCTTCAGGCTCTCCGGCTAGCATGAGGGCATTGGGAGCTCCAGAATAATATGTTTGAGCAAAGGAGGAATAGCCAAGGAGAATGTGCAAACACATTCCACACAGGGGAAGAAGCTGACTTGTGGTCTGCATGTGGATTTGGCCTGGCTAGAGAAATCCAAATCATTTACACAAGAATAATTATACATGCCAGTTGTTATTTCACTAAAAGATCAAGTATGACTTCTTGAGAGTATGAAAATGTTAGTATCTGAAATGTTTCTACATTTATAAACGTCTTACAATGATGATTTATCCATGTTAAAAAAAACAACTGGGCACAAAATGTTGAAGTATTTCCTAAGATAATATTAACGATGTTAAATTTCACAGATTCCAACATTTAAAAATGTCAAAAGGCTGAAAAATCATTAACAAGGGAACGATATTAAAAAAAAAAAAAAAAAAAACAGTTCTCAAAACACATTCATCATCAACGCTGCATTCTTAACAGGAACAGGTACAGGGAGACACCTTCCTGTCCGAGGCCAAAGATAACATCTCTCCCTCACAGGTAATGTGAAGTGCTTGAAATCCTGTTCTAACAGGGGGTTATGTGCAGTGCATCGCATGCACCATGGAAACGAAAGACTAATTCACTATTTGAAAGGCACCAAGGTAAACGCTGAAGAAGTGAGAGCATCATAAAACAACAGCAAACCCCTGCTACTTAACTAAAAGACAATGGGCTCTTTAAATTATAAAACTGTGGCATATATTAGTCCAAAGTTAAATGGTAGAAATGACAAAAGATAAGTTGTTTTGGAATGTGTCACAATTGCTTTTTAAGATGATGTAATGACTGGTTGCCATTGACCATGCCTGAATGTGACAAATTATTTCTAAGGTGGGGCCTATAGTGACAGGAAGTACTACAAAAGTGGGGGGGGGGGGGCAGGAGCCCAGGTCACGGTCCCCAGGATGCTGTATGACTGGACAGCACTCCGGCACTCAGAACCGGGGGCCAGACATTAACATAGGAAAAGGATGTCTCAAAGGGTTACAAAAACAAAATCAACATTACAGAATTGAAACGAAAAGAAAAACAAATAAATCAAAAGTGCCACAAAAGGAACAAGGCCCCAGCTCAGATTTTGGGGATGCTGCGGTCGTTGGTCTCAGCCCTCTTTAGCTTGCCCTTGCTAAAGGTCTGGATGGAGCTGAGCAGGGCACCCCGGCCCGTACCATTCACGGCCGGCAGAGGGGGAGTGCGGCCAGGCTCATTAGGCGGAGCAGGGGGAGGTGGAGGAGGAGGAGGAGGTGGTGCTGGTGGTGCTCCTGTTTTCAAAGCAGAGGATTTTCAGTAAGGCAAACATTTACAAACAGGACATGCATGTTATGAATTACACATGAATTACTCTTCAGTACTGGACAGGGAGAAAATAAAATGTGGTAAAGAGGGATTAAAAATGGGTGACATCCAGCTGAAGCAAACAGACGTACTGAGTGGTGCAGATTATCTGAGAGCCTGACCAATCATGAGTCTCTGGGTCTGGATACCAGTCCTGACATAGTGAATCCAAGAACTGACCAATAATCAGAAATCTAGAGACATCAATGGAAAGTTTGAGTTGTTTCTTAAAAAGAAAAAACGAAATAAAATTCCATAAATTAACCCAGTAAATAAAAATCACCAGTTTATATTTCACTTAGCGACGTTTGGAGCAAACCGATATGAGATGAATCAAAACGACTTGGCAGGCTGATAAGCTCCTATAGCATTCGGAGCACAGACTAACACATTAACTATTAATAACCCCCATGACACTATTCACTTAGTGTTTTAATTAAGCAGGCTGTCAAATTTAAATACAGCAGGATACTGTTCATTAAAATGAGCATATGCACATTGGCAAAATCAAGCACAGAAAGTGCAGCAGACAAAAAAATGAGTAAAGCAGCCTTCAAGACATGTTCATTTTGCCCACAAGCATCTAACAAATTCTTGATGCAAAAACCTCAGTAACAAATACATCACATTTATTTATATATTAGTCCATGTTCTATACTCCGTAAATAAAAACAAACTGAAAAACCAAAACACAGGGCAGAAAGTGATGAAATTCTCCTCCCTACTTGTACTTTATTTAAAAAAAAAAAAAAAAAAGTTGTTATATTGGTTTGTGTGATTACTATTTGCATCCTCATTTAAGAAGTAACATTTTCAGTGAGGACAGTTTCGGTAGCTATTTCGGCAGCCAGCCCCATAAGGGGCAGTACTGCTGACCAGTAAACTCTAGATTAGCCAGGCTCATTTTAGGCAACATGTATTAAAAACTTAAAGGTATTCATGCAACTGCCAGTAAAAGGTGGAGATGGGTGAGCGGCTTTTCCCTGCAAGGAATTCCAATTTTAAAGAAGGAATTTCTGATCATTATTTGATGAGGGTCTGCAGTTATCAGGCAGTCAGTTTGCATTTCTGCTGCTTCTTAAAGTGTCCATGCAGCCACATTATTAAACCACACACATGAGGCTATGCTCAGAAAGGTGTGTAGGTGTGTGTGAGTGGGTTTGTTAATGACCTCTGAAAACACGGGCAGCGACAGACTCATTCAGACATGCACTGACAAATGAAACTTACTCGACAAAGACGACAGAAACAGTCAAAACAAAACGGACAGGTGGACGCAAGTGGAGAAAAAAAAAAAGTCAAAAAGCTTAAGAGGAAGGAAAGCAGAAAGTGGCAGGACATTAATTATTATTCATATACCGATACTACATTCTTTTGGGTTGCGAATTTGGCTAGGTCACTGCAAACTGATATTTCCAGTAAATGCGTCTGTATTTTACACTTCGGTTCCTTTCCCTGTTACGAAACCTACTTGTGCTTCAGCTCTCATTGGCGGGCAATCTGGAATATTCTAATAAATGAACCGCCTGCCTGCTGTCCAGCTCCTGAGGCAGAAACGACCATTGTGACAATCTGTTCTTACTTTCTGGAATAAGATCCTACATAAGATCAGTCTGGAGAACATTCCATTCAGGTTCTACTTGGAGATCAGAGGCTCTCTCCTCTGATCTCTCATAAACACTATTCTTGCTGAATATTCACTTTAGCCAAGGAAATAAATGATTGAGGGCTCCTGTAAATGCAACATCCAAGACTCCCAGAATGTACAGAGGCCTGGGTTGCATACAGTCTCATTTTAAGCCACAGCAGAACTGCAATTTAAAAACCCCAAAAGAACAGGCTAAAATATGAGAAGAAAAAACTAAAACCCAAGTAAAACGCACAGCCCTAACCCTAACATCACTGTGCAGGTTAAAATGTTTCATGCAGAAGACAGATCAACAAATCAAAAACGTGAAAGGCATTCAGTAAGCACAAGTGCAGGAAACTGCCCGTCTCCGGTCAATGTCTCAGAAGACTCCCCACTAAATTTCACCATCATGTATCAGTTTTCACCTTCAGGGTCTCTAAATATGGCAACCAGCAACTCAAAGGCAGCTGGCAGCCAAAGGTCAGCGTCAGTGATGGTCAGTGCAGCGGTACGTTATACCTCTCAGAACCGACCCACGATTCCGAGCTGCGCCGTACTCTACCTTCAACTATTCACACAGCCCCACTTTCTGTCCCCTCAGCACAAGGATAAGGACACGACCACAAGCACAGCACAGCCAGGACAGGAGCAGAGGGCTGAAGCACACAGCGAGACAGACCACCGTGTGCTTCTCTACTGGGCGAATATCTGCCGTAACTCTTTTAGAAATGCATGTTCAAGTGGTTCACTTTGCAGACTGTGGCGTTTTAAAGGTGCATTGAACCTTTTTCAAAGCAGGTCTGAAAATGGCTTTTCGTTTTCAAAAGAGATGAAGCAAAAGTAAAAAAGATTTAGCAGAGAGATGACAAACATCTAACTAATGACCAATTGGGTTGAAGATGGTGGCAAGAAGAGCCAATCATTATGTGTGAAAGCTGGCGGGTTTGAGCAACCCATCAGTATGATTTGATTTGTATACATGGGCAGGGCTATCCAATTGGAGACCAAATTGTGTAACATTGAGTAACCAGTGAGTTTCTCATACTCCAAATACAATATCGTTTCTCAACATTGTTCTTTGATGCAATATGCAGGGTGGCACCTTAGTCTTAACTGGTCAGCCAAATGATGCTCGATTTCCTGTTAATTCTCACCAGAGAAATTAAACATTAACCACAGACATGAAGATAAAATCCACGTATAGACGATGTCTGAGCAAATTTATTGTGTAAACAAATTTGTGGAAGTCCAGCCAGCTGAATTTGACTGTAGGAATGACTTTACGCCTCCATCTCTTTGTAAAAACGCGGTCAGCGTCCGCAGCTTAAGCCGAATAGGCGGCGGATGGGGACAGAGCACTGCTGCTGAAAGAAGGTGCCGCAGCTTTAAGGCTGGGAGGAGTCAGTAGTGATTTACTTTACCCACACGTTCAAAATGGAGCATGCTCTAATTTGAAGAGAGCAGAGGAGGGAAAGAGAGGCAGGTCAACGTTACTGGGCATTTGAACTTTGACAGAATCAGAATGAAACGTTCATCCAAATCACATGTTCAGTCACCGATTAGTTAAAAACGGAGAATCAATCACTTCGTTACATGTAACCTAAGAATATTATACGATAAAGATCATTAGAATTTTTTACAGAATTAATTTACAGAAAAATCATTATTTCTGCATTGGATGTGATCTACTACAAGTGTGTTAGTCTTGATGGGGTTTTCAGACTACAGTTGATTTAATTAGTCACTGTCCATAATTGGAGACATTATGCACAAAGCAACAACCTTGCTTCTGATTTGAACACAGAACAGCAGCACGGATCGTCACACGCCCACACGGAGGGGTGGGGGGGAGAGAGAGTACCATGACCCAGGGGCCTACCTGTCACTGAGGGGGGGGTCGGGGACGAAGGTGATGTCGGAGGAGAGCTGGCACCCGAGCCTGTGGAGGACATTCAGCTGAACGTAAAAATGGGGGACATCCTGGCTTAGATCTGCAGCCCACTGCTGGTCAGCAGCTGGCGAATGGGAAAGTCTACTGAAACTGATCCTTGATACCAAACTCAATAGGTCGTTACTTAGTCGGTCATTACACTGAGCCATAAAACAAACTCACTGGATATAGAACAGCTCCCATTTCATTTCATCATTTCAATAAAAACTTATCAACGTATCAAAAAACAAACAAACAAGGACGCCATGTAATATCGGAGCGCTGTAACCCACGTAGGAAGGCAACAGTACTTTTAACAATACCACAGAAGACAAATGAGATTTGAAATTTATATATATTATAACTTTCACAGACCCCAGGCTTGCTGCCACAGAACATCGGTGTAACATTAGCAAACCAATATGGCCTGGAGTGCTTTTTATTTTCTTTGTAAATATTCACCAGTTAATGTCGGTATTGCATAGGATTTTCTGATTCTGATAAGATCAGAAGAGTCACCCCTCAGAATAATACACACAGTTACAGCCACATTCATCCGGCATGTGCTGACTTAAAGACAATACGATGCTTCTACATTAACCTCCGCTGCATCAAATACATTCAAAGCACACCCCTTAAAAACCTCAACCCAAAGAACATCCCCCTTTGACCCCTGGACTACATACCAGAATTGTTGTTGTATTTGGCAGAAAGGTCTTCTTCATTTTCATAAGCCGACTGTCTGGATTTCTGAAACAATTCATTTATGGTCTATAATAGACATGTATTACAGCCACAAACAGGCCCCTTCTGTAAGAAGAGATTCACTGCGGGTATCCTGCAGACTGATCCATTTACCTTCCTGGCTAAGATCTTCCTCTTCTTCTTCTCCTCCTCTGACCCGTGGTGAGACTGGGCTCTGGTCAGCCGTCTGTGCTGATGAATCTGCGGGAGAGAGAGACCGTTCACCGACCTGGCCGTGGCCACTGTATACCAGGCTGCCTATCAACCTCTTATTTTTCTAAATAAAGGAATTCACGATATTCCCATAAAGCGGCACCCAGGAGACACCAAGGCGTGACCTGGAGAGGGTTTAAGATCGCTGTCCCGCACAGCAGGGAAACACTGACCGCTTTCTGTTCCTCCTGCAAGCGTTTTTCTAAGCTTTCTTTGGCGATTTTCAAGGCGTCCTTCAATTTGGCTGTAATCTACAACAGACAAAAATTCACACATTATTTTGCAATTTGACTTGTTTTTAAAGCTATATCAATGAGTTTGCAGTTTTATTCAGGAAAAAAAAAGATTAAAAGCGACACTAACACCTTCACATTAGTGAGGGTTAGGGGCAGAAGATCCCTGTGAATGTGACAGAATGTGACAATAATACTTGGGCACCCATAACGTCAACACATAACAGCCGGCTAGCCTGAGTGATAACATAAACTGTCTATTTATTACCAATTTCAAAGGAAACAGCACTGTACACTTTGCACAGGAAATAAAAGTAATCTGACATCAAGATCTTTTTATATAATATACAAACCACCTAAACTATTCTTCTGTGTTCAAAGTTACTACTGTACACACTGAGAGCACTAAATTTTGGAAATTTAAATGCAAAATTAACGGCAGTTTTAAAGTAACGAAGAGAGATGCAGGGTGTACCCAAGCCAAGACTTAACATCAAAAACATAGTGCACTTATATAAAAAAATATCGTATCGTATTACAAATATTTACATATGATTTTATGCAATTCAGTTTTTCAGTATTGTTTTTGGCTTACGAGTTTCTGCGATCTTACGGCAAGTTCTAAAAATATTCCTATTTAATTGTTCCTGAACTCGCAAATGACCAAAACCACGAATGTAAAATGCGCCATTGTGCAGGGGTCACTGTGCTTGGTGGTTCTTAACTAGGGGAAATGCATTCTGGGATTGGCGCCCCATTCTGACCGATCACCTACCTTGAACTGGAGCTTCTCGGAATTCATTAGCAGCATGTCACTGAACAACCTGGAGGTGGAGGGGATTAATGAATGTCACAGGGACGCGGGTCACACTCAGCGATGGCGTCACGGGCCACAGGAAAGCGGCATGTCAACATCATCAAAACCACGGCGCTGCCGTTACTCACGGCGTCTGCAGGAGTTGGCCCACTGCGGGCATCCCGGTCTTGCAAGCTTCCGTAGACAGGATGGAGTGCAGCACGGACACTGATTGGAAGAGAGGGGAAGTTGGGTGACACTTAACCTCAAGGGCATTCCGAGGCCCCCCCCACCATCCTCACAGAATCCGTTGAACCCACCCAATGATGACAAATCATTTTCGCAACGCCAGGCACCCCACCAAATGTTGAAGTACGTGCAATCGTGCTGTAACTCAGCTTGGTTTTCATTAAGAGCAGGACACTTATTTAAAGGCTAAATTCACTAGGGGAAATGGGGCTTTTTCGATTATTTACACAGGTGCTGCTGGAGATCAAGTGTGATTAGCTGGTACCCCCTCCAAACAATTCTGTTTGGATGGGATTTAATTAATCAGAGGCATCTATTGCATTAAATGACATGATACTGTTCTGCTGAACGCCTCATACTCAAAGGGTAAATAGCACATAAAAATGCAACTTGATCATGTGATCAGCATTTTAACACGTAAAGGGGCTCAGCTCTTTCTGGAGCGCTCTGACTTTAAGGAGCATTCTAGAATGACTGAATGCAAATTTTGACCTCTGACCCTGCCGCTATAAGAACATTAGCAATTAACAGCGAGAAGGGCAGAGTCTGTACCGACCCACAGACGGCGACGGAGCTGGAGGGAAGTGGTCCACAGGCACAGTGTCAGGGGGCCTCCCGTACGTCATCTCGTACAGCACGTGCCCAAAAGAGTACACGTCGATGCTCTCTGTCGTCTGAAACGGGCAAATCAGCAAATGTGATATGATGGTGTCAGCACTGACATGAAGTCTATTACAGAGCTTCGAAGATAGGAAATCCAGGTCCAAAGTAACAATTCAGACCAGGATTTTGTTTCAACCAACTAGTTGAGCACGCTGTAACAAAGACAGCCAAATGCTAAACTGGTCGGTTGAAACTAAATCCTGGTCTGGATTTTTACTCTTTGGACCTGGATTACCCACCTCTCCCAAATATGTGAGAGTAGGCAGGAACCAGTCACAGCATCCACCTTCATCCATTACTACTAGGTAAAATAATTCACATTAATTTAGCAGACACTTTTATTCAATACACATGTTTGAGGAAGCAAGGTCAACCAGTTTCTGGAGCAATTGGGGGTTAAGGGCCTTACTCAGGGGCCCAATAGTGACAACACCAACAGTAACTTACATTGATTTTCCGGAACTGCGTGATGTAAGATCGGTAGTAGGAGGGAAGGCCGAGCAATGAGTTTTCTATGTCCAGGAGTTTGCACGTGTCATCTTCTATCAAGACGTTGGAAGCATGGAGATGTCCATAAGGGATTCCTTTGTCATGAAGAAATTTAAGGACCTGATTGAAGGAGGATAAAAATGTGAATTTCAAACTAAGTTTCGACATGGTGGTGATGCCGTGCTGGATTTTTCAGTCGCCATCACAAGTTGTAACTTGGAGCAGACTATCTGTACAGAGCAGATGTTTAGAAAAACAAAAAACACAGATGAAATGCAGGATAAGATCTGTGCAAAGTATGTTCTCGACCATAAATAGGGGAATCAGAAGCCATACCATAAGACTGACACTGAACCGCTGTTCGTTTTCTCCAAGCACAACAGATTGTCATTTATATGGCCAGTATTTTTTAGAGTTCATCTAGATTTAGCAAAAGCCACATTGCTCATACACTTATGGGGAAGGGAAAGTCTAAAGGGGTAAGCAACAGCGAAATATCCCTATAACATACCAACCCGTGTTAGCGGACACATTCATTCATCCTTAAAGTAGGGGGTCGACAGTGCGTACAGTTACCATACCTCCAATATCTGCCTTCCAAACGTCCTGATCTGCTGAAGCTCTAGGCCCTGGATCTTCTTGGGGTTACAGTACTTCTTCAGGAAAGGCTCCCTGGGCTTCACCTTCAGAGCACAGGGAGTCGTCAACACACCAAATTGCTGTTGATTGGCATGCGCGACAGCCAATCCAGGCACTCTGACACCCAAGAAGTAAACACCCCATTTTAAGGAAAATGTTTATAAGAATGCATGACAAGAAAAACCACAGTAATAAATGAAAAGGTCCACCCTTTTTTAGAAGATACTATAGATCTCAGAAATGTATTGCTTACAACTGAGGGAGAATTATTCACTGCAAGCGGAAATTGAAATGCAATATTTTGGAGTGGCAAGTATCGAGTTTTTATTGTCAAATGTGGTCAGAGGATCACAGTGAAATTCTCATGCCACAGTGGCAATAGGACAAATATTCAGGGCTCAGATGAGATTCTGACATAAACAGAAAAAAAAGTTTCTCTGAACTTCATTAGTTGGTGAACAATAAACAATCGGAATGGTAGAGCTGGTCAAGCAAGTGTGACACTCCAGCCCGACCAAGAACAATGACAGAACTGGCTGAAGAGGGTGATCGGCATGGAGAAGAGGAACACAAACACGGAAGGATCGCTCTCCAGGAATCTCCCGGGGGGGGGGGGGGTCACACGCCTCAGAAACGGGGGGGGGGGAGTGCTGGGCCTTACCTTACATATATGATCCCGTAGCGTCCCTTTCTCGCTAAACACGCGGATCAGCAGGGCTGAGGACTCGCTGGCGCTGGCGAACGTCACAGGAAAGATGTAAGGGTTCTGGAAGAGTAAAGGGAGACAAGTAATAAGTCAATAAAGCAGATGGATTCAAAGGGAAAGTGTGTTTTGACTTGGAGCAGTTAAGCTACAAGGGGAAAGACAATGAAAGACCACAATTAAGGAACCATGCCGCAGCTCCTATTCAGAAGCAGAATTCGGGACTTTTTGGGGGGTGGGGCAGGTGGTATGTACTGGGAGAAGATGGAATGTTTGCATTCATTTATTTGTTTAGCTGATGCTTCTGTCCACATGAGAGAGTCATCCTTGCATCACAAGGATACGGTTGTCAAGGAACCGACTCGGCGTAACTGTGGCTAGGCTGAGCTTCCAAAGAGGGACCAGAAAAAGTTACAAGTTAGCACTGGAGCAAGAGCATCTGAAACGCAATGGTGAAATGATCCTCTATGTTTGCACTTTACACATTTTTACACGGGCACTGGTACAGTGGGATGCTTCTTATCGCATATCCGAACTCGCTCTCCTTTGAGACCACAACACGGCTGGAAGAGAAGCTTAGGGCTTAAGTGCAGGGCCCCTGGAGCATTTGGGTGTGTCAAGAACCTTGGTCAAGGGCCACAAGGAGATGTAACTATTCTGTGGAGGCTGAGGCACAGAGGCCTGACTCACTGAGCACACAAATCAAGAACCTCATCAAGAAACACCACAAGGATTTGAAGAATACAAGAGCAACCAGTATGATCTCATATACATGATGTATACCTATATTATGCAACAATTCAATACAGAAAAAAAAAGCTGTCGTCTTTTTCCAGTGGGCTTGTTTTCATGTTTATGGTACGAGTAGAATCAAGTCCCACTTTCCCACAATTCCTTGAAGAGAGAGATAAAACACCAGCAGTGGTGGAAAAGCGGAGTGCAGAAAAAGCTAAACCCGTGTCGCTGAAAAAAGGGGCACATTCACACCATCCTTGCGGGTCAGCTTCACACACCTTCCCGGTCGTCATCCAGGTGTCACAGAGACCCACCAAAAATACTTCACACCTGAAGTGTAAACCATGCCCTCTGCTTAAATGCTCAAGTGCGCACGGCTCCTAAGCGGGGGGGGATAGTGAGGAAGTCAGCCGCCACTTACCGAGACAGTGGGAAGGAGCTTCACCGCAGACTGAAGGTCCTTATCTGACAGGAATTTATCAGGACCCAGGTCAACCTAGGACAGTTAAGACAATATTGTGCCTCAAAATACACAGGGATGTGAATTTACTGACTGAAATACTAACATTTTTCATTTTTCATCTATTTTGGGTCAGCCATACTCTGGAACAGTTGGGGGTTAAAAGCTTTGCTGAAGGACTCAACGGTAAAACCACTTTGCTGACCCAACACACTACCGAATTACGAAAATGAATCAACATTTTTACAGTATCCAGTGTCATAGTAAATAAGGAGGTAAAGCCAGAGTGAAAAGTGACCTAGGGGTTTTTTTTTTTTAAGGTGCTGCACAGAGTGTAACCACAAACGGTCTCAATTAGCTTCAGCTTGTTACATAATCTGCATCTTGCGTTAAAAAAAAAAAAGGGGAGATGCAGATCTGGGTTAGGTCTCACACACAGCGAGGCTTTACACACACACACACACACACACACACACACACACACACACTGCTAACTAGCACTGGTTAAAGCGGCACTTACCCAGCTTAAGACTTGTCTTTCCTTTGGCTGTTCTTTGTTCTTTACTAGAAAATACCTCTTGCGTATCCGCCAGCCTAACATGCAAACAGGAGAAGTCGTCAGCCTCTTATTTTACGCTGATCCTGCAGTAGCCGTGTGCCTGAAGAAGCCTGCATACGTTATAACTGAAGAGCGAATTCCTAAACCTCACACAGTCCACAGAATACATTTGTGAAAATTTCTGTGAACTTAGTGAGTTTTGGAAATTCTACGAAGGTTTTTTTGATGGACTGCATGATGACTGAGTCAGTTTTGCTTCCTAATACTGTAGCATTTGAGGAGGAGGATGACAAATTTAGGTCAGTGGTGGTCTCCTCTGCTTTTCAATTTCAATGAACACATGTTTCTATTAAAAAAAACTATACCCAGTAAGCAGTGCTAAGACACCCAGAGCCTTGTGAAAAGGCTGAGGCCTCACCAAATCAGAAACAACGGCATTACTGAATCTGCGTCAGGCTAACCACATTCCTACACATTCCCAGCTTTCACCAGGGTGCTTTCATGCTGAAAAGGAGACACTCACCCATGTCTTTCAAAGGCTCCACCACCTCCCACTTTGGGTCCGATCTGAAGAACATGGACACCTGCTGTAAAGCTATTTCTGTAAGTAAAGATGGGGGAAAGGACATTGTAAAAAAAAAAAAAAACGTGCAGTGCAATAATGGAGTCTATCCAAAAGCAATGAGATTTATCAGACACTTTTACACGACGTGACATTTTTTTATACATTTGTTTTTTGAGAATGCCTGGGGAGGCGGACGCGGGGATGGAACCGGCGATCTTCTGATCACAGGCAAAAGGATCTAACTTGCTGGGAATGCTCACTCCATACATTATAACCACTTTCCCGTATTTGATTTGGCCATAATACAAACCGTTATGCAGAGCTGCCCCCCAAAACCTTGCCGGCACCACCTACTCTCCCCCGGTCTCACCTGTGTAGTTTGCAAAATAGTTGTTGGTGTCCAGGAACTTCTTGACCAGCTCGCTGCTGGAGAGGATGTGGTGCGTGGTGAGGAAGTTCAGGTAGGCCTGCAGGCCCTTCTGCCTCTCAGCAATAAACTCCCTGTCCATGTTTCCGATCAGCTTCTTGGGCGGAAGGGGCAGGTTGATCCCAGAGATCTGCAGGGAGAGGGACATTTGCCCCATGTGGGTTTGGGGGGGGGGCGTGGTTACGTGCAATTAAAGGCGAAAACCACATCCCACAGGCAGAAAAAGAGAGACACTTACCAACAAGCTGTTGTTCAGCATGTCAAAGTCGCTATATCGCCTTATGACCTGAAAATATTTAGGTCAAAGTAGTTGGTACAATGAACAAAGCCCAACTGTTGATAACACTGTGCCTGACTGACATTTAGTAAAGGCTCCCTACTTTAACGAAATGTAAATTCAAACAAATGACATAAAAAAACTAATAGAAGAAGACGTGCAAACAAGACCAACAGCATTTAAGTTCTCAATTTAAAGGTTAAAATAGCAAACAGTATTAAAACATTACCTGCCAACTGTTCTCTGAAGAAACACCCCTCTGAACACGAATGATATATTCCTGATTGGAAAAGAAAGCTCCTAGTCATTCAAATTGCCAAAATAATACACAAACAATTCCGCCCCACAAACACACCAATGTGTCCAATGACAATGAAACCTTTAACTCTCCCGCACATCTGAACACATCCGATTCTGAGAATTTTACCGTGACCCTTTACTACATTCTTTACGGAGACCTGGGAATCGTTCACTATAGCTATGGGCAGTTTAAGGCGTCGTAACACGGTGAAAGTGTAAATGGTGTAAATGGTTAACACTGACATTAACAAGGGTTTCCAAAGCTGCGTCTCCTGTGCGACTCCACAGGTCACCGGCTGCTCTTATTGCCTTTAATCTTAAAAAAAAAAAAAAAAAAAAACTGGCATGCAGTGTGCCACGGGGAATATATACAGAGAAGGTAACAAGGAACAAAGGCCATTCCCGGCCAGGAATGCCTCTCCGTGATTAATAATGAGTCTTGATTTTACAGTAATGATGAGTCAGAACTGCTGTCTTTCGCAAAGGCCAGATCAGAATCCTTCCTGCGTACACAAAATTGGTGCAAGTATCAGATCTATATATATATATATATATATATATATATATATATATACACACACACACACACACACACACACACACACACACACAC
>JAODKL010000128.1:7347960-7405230 GCA_026780765.1 Petrocephalus schoutedeni
CCATGTGATTGGCTGATCAGTAATTTGCGTCAACGAGCAGTTGGACAGGTTTGCCTAATAAAGTGGCCGGTGAGTGTGTGTGTGTGTGTGTGTGTGTGTATATATATATATATATATATATATATATATACACATACATACATACACACACACACGTATATACAGACCCTTTCCAAAAAATTAGAATATCATAGAAAAGTTTATTTCCATAGTTCCATTCAAAATGTTGAACTTTCATAGATTATAGATTCAGGGCTTACAACTTAAACGATTTCAAGTACTTAGTTGTTTATTTGTACATAATTTGGCCTTTCAGCTCATAAAACCCATGAAAACAGGAATTCAAAAAATTAGAATACTGTGAAGATATCAGCCCAAATTTTACAGGGCATGAATGTTTTAAACTGTCACACACAACTCATCTACTAAACTCAAAGCACTTGCACAGGTTTTCCCAGGTGTCATTAAATTGCTTCATTTTGGTGCAATTGTCTCAGTTAGTTAGGTTCAATATGGGGAAGACTGCAGACTTGACATGTGTTTGTGTGTGTACAATATCCACATGACTAACTGTACCTGTTGTAAACCCTTAGAATTGCTGTCAGCGATGCCTCGTCGAACTTCAAAACATCAAACGGAAAGGCAGCACCAACCTACAATGCATTTTAAAATTCCATTAATTATTCCTGCGAATTTTTAGCACCGCTGTAAAAAAAGGAATTTTAGCAATGATACAAATTTGCATGGTCGCACGGTATATTCCCTTAATTATTAAATGGTGTAATAACACTAAAGCAATTGATCCAGCGTTTACCTCGCCGTAGAGGTCCCGGAGGGCGGAGATTATCAATTGCTTGAAAAAAGCCGCCTGAAGTCGCGTCCCTTCTTTTTCAAATATTCTGTAATTAAAGATAAAGTCACCATCAGCGATTCATTCAACATTATTTTGCGCAAGTTAATGTTTCATTGCAAAGGGGACGTTTATGTGGCTCGTCACACGAGGCTGAAGTTGGCTACTTTCGATTTAGCATACACAGTGCCCTCTACAGGATTCTGCCGGAACAGCACGCCGTATTTAAGGTGGCACGGGTCCTGCGAATAAGAAGCTGGAGAATAAGTAGCCAATTTCAGCCTCGTGCTTGTCACTAAGTTACACTTCGTACCACTTTTGATTTCACTGAAAATGTATTGATTATATCTCAGATGCAAGGCACTTACCGAATAGTGTTTTATTGATGTACATAGTGTGTACTGCATTATAAGCATTACAACAGTTGGGTTAGACTTAAAAATACTGTCCTTTTTCCGGTGAATGTGGACGGACACTTACAGAGATATCTTCATGTAGTGGTATTCGGAGGCGTTTTTGTACACAATCCGTTCGTAAGTTGCAGGTTCCTCCCTTTGATCAGCCTCCCTCATTATAGTGTTTTCTGCTCCTTGAAACTCAGTGATCAAACCTATAACGTGTTTCTGAATAAAACTGCGCGATGTAACCGTTAGCTGCCAACTAACCCCCTTGGTCACGACAGCATAAATGCGTTTTTTATAGTTTTTCCCTAATGTGACATTTTTACTTCTTTGACTTTGTGCTCCTTTTCTACCCACACGTAAACTCTGTAATTTTTGTAACAAAGTACGACAGTAAAAGAACCGCACAAGCTAACTTGTACCAGCTGCAATTTCAAATTAGACTTTAACCATTACGAGGAATCAAAATATAAAAGCAGCCCGAATTTGTAAAATAGAATCCCAATCAGCACTAACAAAAGTGGAATCTAACTTGAAAGAATAAATTGTATATCACCCCAGCGGCTCGCTAACGCCCTTGTCAATACAGCAAGCATGGATGTAAAAGCGACTTGCCTGGCCTACATACCCACAATCCATTGCGAACAACACTGCATCTTCTTCGCGAGAAATGACAGCATGAGTAAAGGCTTGGGATGTACTGCTGCCATCTAGTGCTAACACCTCCCCATACAATGTGGCCGCCGAGAAAAGACGCCGTTTCAAGGGCCATTGCACCAATGCACAAGCCGCGAAGATGTTCCCAGTAGCAAACCTAAAAATTCGCATATGCATGCAGCATTGTAGTGGTGGCCTAATGGTTAGGGACTTACACTTGTGATTCTAAGGTTGCTGGTTAGGTTTCCCAACCTGCAAGATACTACTCCCTGGGTGCTGAAGTACAGTAGCTTTTTGCATTTAGCTGTAAAGTTGGAGCTTCACTCATCTCGCATAATTATATGATTGACTTCTACCTGCTGAAACAGTTCATTAGAGGTGAGCAAATGGTTAAGCCATGGACACTGTTGTTAAACTTATCAAATTTAAATTAAGTCCAAATCCATTGCCCATAACACTTCTTACAGTAAGAGTTACAAGCCCCAAGTTGCAGCAGTGCTTATTTCCCTGTCTTTGTATACTTATGGCCAGTAAATGGCCTTAAGCTTTAAATACCCTGAAGTGTTGTGTGTGTTTTTTTATTCTCAGCTCTTGCCAGCTGGCTTTTTGTATACTGCAGTAAGCCCAAAGAGCAATCATGTGTACAGTGTCCAAATCTAATGACTTATAAGAAATTGGGAATCTATCATATACAGAAATTGCTAGAAAACATGTATTACACTACACCTGAATTGTAAAAATACCATATATACTCACAGCATTCATTTCTACAAACACTTCCTTAGTCTAGTCTATGTATATGTAAGATTAAACAAGGTCAAGAATCATATTTTTTTCTTCGTTATGTCTTAAATTTAATGTTTTATATGCCAGTAATGCCTGTCAAAATATATCTGCAAAATTATGTCTTGTATATCTTCAATACTTTTGAAATTTGAAATTAGTGCTCAGAACCATCCTTTGAAATCCTTTTAATTTTTTAAATTAATAGTCTGAATGTTCCAAATTAAAACTGCTGAATTGAATGTTTATTACAACATCCTGATCATTAAACATTGAGACCCCTGATCATAATATTAAAATCTTTAAGATTAAGTAATTCTAGATAAATAGTTACTGATTTCACACCCAGGCACAGTATTTCTGAAGATAGGGGATTTACTTGCACATAGCTGACTTAGGTGAAATAGTGTGTGTCACACTGTGCGAGATGAGGAACTCAACGGCAGGCGTTTGGTGAAGAAAAAAGGGAGTTTTATTCAACCAAAACTGAACAGAACTAAACTGGGGCCACAGGCAGGTAGACATCAATGACCAGATTGGGGCTGACGAGACAAACAGATCGTTAAATACAAAGACTAATGAGTGGCAACAAGCAACAGGCGTGGGTCATCAGGGTCATGCCAGAGAGGAGACAAGAAGGTCAGACAGATAGGACAGGAAGGACATTATAGGTTGTAGGGGCAAATGTATTTCTATCTAGTCTTAACCTAGGAGGTTGTCTCCTAAACTCTACTTGAGACAATGATGTTATTGAGCAGATGAAGGCTTGTGCTATAGCCAACTGACTGACTTTCTAATGAAGTACAGAGGTGTGTATTCTTCAGTTTTTGAATTCAAGAACTTTGGTTGAAGAGCTTTGCATTACAGCTACTCTAAGATGCAGGTTCCTTGCTTAAACTGTATCATCTGAAAGTGGACTACTGTACCTATGCTAGTGTTGCCTGTAAGGAAAGTCACTCACTAAAAAATCATTAACAGCAACAAAGGCACAAATAAAATAAACAATCAGGCTTAACGGGAGCATTATCAGGAGCACCATGGTAAAACAACAAAACAATAAAAGAAAGTTCATGTTTTAAATATTCCACGTCTCATTTAAAATGATCCACTGCACGTGGATACAGTATATTGCATGGCCATCTCAGTACAAATACAGATAATGAGACATCAGGCATATGGGGTAATTCCCTGAGAACTGATTTGATCAGAAATCTAATTTTATATATTATTTAAACACTTTTAATCTATTCAAAAAAATTCTCGCCACTGCTGTTTCACGAAAGCTTTTTGCAACTCGAATTGCTTGCATTTTGCTGGGCAATCATAAAGTCCATTAGGAGCTTGGCCGACTTGCGTGGCCTCTCCATGACGACGGTGTGGCCACAGTTGTCCAGGAGATCCACCTGGCATCCAGGCAGGGCTTCCGCCAGCACTGACGCCCCAGAGACATCTACGACCTAATGGAAGGATCAAACCCATCCACAAGGTCATCAGCTCAAATCCCAAGAGGGACCATGTGAACTCTAGAAGTCTATTAAGAAGAAGCTCTAACAACTGATTTATTAGCGTGATAAGCAAACCTTATCACTATCAGAGTAATTTTAATATTTTTAAAGAAACATCTTTCTACCTGATCTTGCTTTCCCCAAATTACTTGTACTGGAGCTGTAATCAAATGCATATTCTCATACAAAGAGTGTCTCGACTTCTCTCCTACAATCTCCATGAACACTGCAGAGACAAAAGATGACATAGAAACATCAGTGTTTTGAATAGAGAGATTAATGTCCGAGGAAGCATAAAACATGCAATTAGAAATTAAAGATGGCAAACTAACAACTTTAGTCTTTTGTAACATTTGCACCTATATATTTTTGTCAATGTTTCCTCAAAATTCAAAAGAAAACAAAAGATTATTTTGTCGATTATTTATTCAGTGAGTTACCTTCTCGGTAGAAATCGTTGTGAGGAATGCGTACATCGACCAATCCCTGAAGGATCTAGCATATAGAGAGAAGACAGAAGGACATCATGTTGCGTGATGCGAATTAGACGGAGTGCAGATCAAACCAGAAGAACGTTCTGCTGCGGCCGTCTTTACCTGCTGGGGGATCTTGAAGCGAACATACGAGCAGAGTTTCAGCATTTCCTCCATCTCCTCGGGCGTGGATGGGATGAGCGGGATGCTGTGGATGCTATTGGTCTGCTCCAGATCCCGAAGGCGCTGGATGAACTGGCTCTCGTTGGGGTATTTCAGGCCTGTAATTAAGGAGGGTAGGGCGGGAGACCTATGGGTTAAGCGGAGGAAAATACGTCGCATTTCAGCATTCCATCCATCCATCCATCCATTCATCCATCCATCCATCTTCTAATCTCATCTAATCTGGTTAATCGATGTTGTCTATCCCAGACAGCATAAGGCATTAGGTTGAAGAACATCCCGGATGGGACACCAGCAACTTTTTATAATGGATTAGAAAATTATTTATCTGCATAAAATTAAGGATCCTTTTTCTTTAAGGTGAGTCGAATTTGAGAAACCCAATCGAGGTTAAGAAAAGTAAAAGTAATGAAAAATAAATATTCTAACTGCAAATTTTAGTAAAATGTCAGTGACTGTTTAGCACATATAACCAGCATTAGATCAAGAAATTGTGGTTCTCTAAACATCGAAACAAAATCATGGGCAAATTAGCGTTACATTGTCTCACCAAACATTCTTGCATCTTAATAAATTTGCACGTCATGTGATGATACATCATTTGTGCTACTGAACTATATGGATATAAGCTTTGTAACTGAAAAGCTGCTCTGTTTTTAGGTATTATAATGCTTTTAATAATAATATAATTTTCAAGCATGTGATGAGTTGGTGGCGCAGTGGATAGCATTGTATCTGAGCAGGGCTCGAGTCTCTGCCCGGGTTTCATGTGTGTGGGGTTTGCATGTTCTCCTCGTGTCATCATGGAGTTTCCTCAGGGTACTCCAGTTTACCCCCACAGCCCAAAAACATGCTGAGGTTAAGTTGCCAAATTGCCTGTAAGTGTGCCTGTGTGGGTGACTGATGTGTGAGTGTGCCCTGGGATGGGTTGGTGCCCCATCCAGGGTTGCCTCCAGGATAGGCTCCGGGCCTCCATGAACCTGAGTAGGACAAGCAGTCACAGAAGATGGCTGCTTGGTACCTTTCACGCTAGGTCAGCACTATGCACAAACAGGCAGGGAGGCCAGAATGTAGCCATGGGCATCTTCTGTTCCCCCAAGGTCGGCGTAAGCCATACTGACCAGCAGGACAGATCAGTGTGAGCCCACAGATGTCGGAAGGGTAGCGGGCGGCGTACACTCCGGCCACGTTGCCCCCCATGGATGTACCCACCAGGTGGAATGGCTTCTTGTTGAGTCGGAGGGTCTCCACAAACTGATGGAGGGGGGAGCAGTTAGGGTTGGTATTATGAAGGAATCAAAACAAGCACCAAAATAGCTATCTTACAACAGCCCAGAATAACCTAACGATTTGCTATACTGAATCCAGTAATACAAGGGGTCATATCTGTGTCCCTGTTGGACCCAATCAAAAAGGCTGACTAATAGCATATATGAGGGACCAAAGGTCCTCAGTTGCCCTGCGCCCTGGAACGGCCTCATTATGTCTGTGCTGTTACACCGCAACCCCTCCTTTGATGAATGCAATGAGGCATCATCCAGACAATGAGGGTTTGAAGATAAAGCTGGCAGGATCCATCCATCATGCCCTTTGGGAGGAATGTTACAATGTCATGAAGATCATGTGCAGTAAAAAACATCTGAATCATAACAGAAGCTTTAACTAAAAGCTTTAGAAGCTCTACTTGGGAAGCTGGTGCTGCCTTTGAGCAAAAACAAAGAGCCTTCATTCTGTATAACTTTAGAGTATTAAAAATGGTATAAAGAGCCTTAACACAATAAACAATTACGGAAACATTAACATGGATGAATCTGATTTACTTAGATGTTTACACAGAACTCTAAAGGAATTTTTTATGTCAATTAATAAACATAGATGCTTGGATCTCCAGGAGCTTCGGCCTGGATGGATAGCTGTGAGAATGCGGCAGGTTCATGTGCTCCGGTCGTCTCAGCCTGAGGGCTTTTTCCAGCTTGCACCTAAGACACACATCTGCAGCAGTGCTGCAGATAAACTGCCTTTGCTTCTGCTTTCTTTGCTCATTTGCTGGTATTTCTCCACAATACGAGCCGCATGAATCCAGCTATTTAGTACAAAGATACCTTCCTCAATGTTCACAGCCTATCACTGTCTTCGGCTAGGTGTTTCCCCATAGACCAGTAATCCAAAGAAAGAAGCTGCTTTGGTGATTGGTGCAATTTGCTTTAAGGCAAAGTATGTAGTAGGATATGCTATGAGATATTGCTGACTGGATGTCATTATAGGACAGAAAAATAGAGCAATTAGCAAACAGTAGTGCTTTGCTCTAGTACCTGTGAATTAACTTACTAGTCTTCTAGTTAATTTCAACAGGCATGCTCAGGCATATGGAGCGGAATTCGTGCCACCTTGAATTACAAACACGACTTCACCATAGAAGGAAAAACAATCGGCTCATTTTCATTTTTGAAAAGTACATGCTGAAATCGTGCCACCGTGAAATGTAATCACTGTCCAATCACAGTTCTCCAGGAAGCGGGGGGCGTGGTCATGGGAAATGGGTCAGGACGATCTGATCGATGAGGTGACAGCCACGGTACGACAGGCTACGGCCACAAGCGCTACACCGAGCTGTGCCTGGCTACCTCACATCAGAATGTCTTTTAGAGAAATATTTAGGCGAGAAATATCCTCCCTGCTCCTGCAGGTAGAAATGCTTACATTTTTATTTCTGCATTTGATACAAGTCCAAGATGTAATTGCAAATTACAGAGCACACTGTACAGCCCACCTGGTGTATCCTCTGGACCTGGCCCTCGATGGAGTAGTCCTTTGCATTGGTCCGAGTGGTCCCTGCGTGGCCAGGCATGTCCACGCACACCAGGTGAAGATGTTTGGGGAGGAACTATGAAAAAAGACACATAAGCACAGGCTTAAAATGGACACATAGTACCATGTAGGGTCTATTTAAGAGCTACTGTTTACAGAAAAGTGACAGTGCTATCTCCTTACAGAGATTTGATCCCGCGATACAGAAAATCCCTTGTGTTCCTAACACTGTGTAACTATCGCATATCAAGGTAAAGCAGCAAGCTAACGAAAATAGTCTGAATGAAATTCAAAATTTTATCTTAACTTTTTAGCCTTTGAGGCATGTAACAATAGAAGGTACATGCACCAAAAATACCCCCTCAGTTATCAGTCCAAAATCTTATTATTCAATTTAATTAAATCTGTCCGGCTGCAAGTAGAAGATCCACCTGGAGATCAAAGGAACCTTTGTAGTACCATAAAGGCACTCTGTAATATCTCCAAATTCTCCAAACACGGTTGAGGAAGCCAGCTGACATTCATTCAGTAAATTGGTGTCGCCCGGTCCAGACTGACCACTGTGCTGCGCTGCCTTCAATCGAACAATCGCATAGCAGAAACCAGGACCTGTGCTGTGTGAAGCCTCACCTTCACCAAGGATAGCCACATGTCCTTATGGGCAGAGAAGCCGTGCAGCATGAGCACCGTGGGCCTCGTCCCCGGCTTGCCCCTCACTGAATAGCAGAAACGGTAGGCCTCGCAGTCGGTGTAACGCACCTGCATCCCCAAGGTCCGCCTCCAGTACCTGTCCCATAGCGACAGCAGGGTCATCGGGGGTCAAGGGCTGACATGCCCAATCAGAGCACTTTGGGTTTCAATCTTAATGCAGGTGCAGAAGCATCATATACCACCTACAATGCTGTCACACAGATCTGTAATATTTACATAACAGCACCTGTTTCGGCTCTCTCAAAGACATTAATTAGCCCTGAATGTTAAGGTCAAGTTCAAATTCCTTTTAAATGTCAGCAAGTGCAATCCCAGCACCTCACTACCCACTGGCATATACACAGACCGCTGAGCTGTTTTCCCATTCCTGTCTGGATGCCAAAGTCCACAGTGCAAGTTGCATAAGCCTACAGTGCCCTACGATGCATATTGCCCCAGAACAAAAGGTACCAAGTGCCTACAAATGTCAAAAGGCAAAACTTCCCAGCTTCCTTCTGTGAAGGAGGTGCAATAATCTAAAAGCAACGTACGAAATTTACTGCAGCGCCAATGCATTTCTCCCAAGGTGGCAGCATATTCAGACAACGCCATACATTCAAATGCATGCGGCTTGTCGTCCCTTTCTCACTGTGTCACATCACCAGTGACATCTCAAGGTCATTCCGGAAGTATGGAGAGAGGGTCTGATTTTACAATTAACACCTAAGACCTCTCTGTCTGGTTTCTGTACACGTATTTTAAATTCCTTAAATTTTATGGGAAGTGAGGTGTAGGCCAGGTCAGTGGAATTTCACCATAATCTTGTGGGACCACCCTGTCCATCCACTGGTTTCTCCTCCAATCAGACTCTTCTCACTGACGCAGGCAGGGGAATATACTGGACTGGATGCGATACTTTGGTTATGTAATTTCAGATCCAGAATTTGTATGCAATTTTAAAAGGATGAAATGTGGCCAAAATTAGCACATGATGTTAATTGGCAGCATTCTCTACAGGCATAAACTAAGCTCAGCTGAGATTATATGGTCTTAAATTGTGCCACTGACTGAGTAGATCATGTGAAAAGCACCAGGGAATTCTCTGCTTAAAGTCTGCAGTGCATGCTGGGATTGACTCCAGGTCCAGCGTGAGCTGCCATTGGCTAAGCAGTAATAGAAAATGGAATTCAGTTTGAAAAATTAACTTGCTTAAAAATTTACTCAAAGAAGTGAATGAATTTAACGAAAACTGCTATTTTGCACTTCAAAACTTAAATTACAGACAACAAAACTTAAAGGTTAATTTTTGGAAATGAAATATGTAGTATGAATTCATTATTAATTGAATTAATATAATTCAATTTGAATACAGAAAGGACAGCAAAAATACAAGATTCTTATGCAAACTCTTTTGGCACAAATCTCTTTCTGTAGCAAAGGAATGTCAGACACTTAGCCAATCGGGTACAATAACCTTACCAGTAGTAGACATTAATGAGAGCTGATGGCCATAACAGAAAAGAGGCAACGAAGGCCAGGATAGGTATGGCAAGTGTTCCCCCAGCGATGACAAGCATGTTCACCGTATCCAGCTCCATCGCCAAAGCCCCCCTGCAGCAAGAACACAGGCATCATTATGTCTAACTGGATGACCAGTAAGTACAGATGTTATATTTATTCTGTGACAGTGGTATCATTGTTAGACCTGCTATATTTACCCAGACCTGCCACAGTAAAGTAAATTCCATACAGGGACCTATAAAGTATTTATCTACCTATGTATTGGCAAACCAAATGGATTTATCATTCTGTGGTCTATATTTGCTCTGTTTGTTGAATTTATTTGCTAGGAGAGCTGAAACACATTTTTCAAACATTCAGTGACATGGCAACAACAATTTTAATAAAGGCAAATAACATAAAATCAAAATAAAACAAACAATTATTCTGAGAGCCATAAACAGCAACAATGATTATTTCAGAAATTAGTCAATTAAACTGAAATACACAATAAATAAGTCTTTGTAAAAAGCAATAAAAAGTTACTTTGGATAGAATGTGTGCCTGCGCTGGTGCCATGTTCAGGTTACGAATGGGGTTAATGTGTTCAGGGTAGGCTTAATGTGTTCAGGTTCAATATAATGTGTTCAGGTGCCTTAAGCTCCATCTCCTCATTCTCTCTGAGCTTAATTAACAGCTGTTGCATTAATCTCCTCCATGCTAAGAGGTCCTTCCCTGCACCCTCAGGGCCCAGCACATCTAAACCACACAGCCCAAGAGGCATTTCATTTCAGACTTAAGAGACCCAAAGACACTTTCTGCAGTGATGAGGGGGATCAACAGGATACCGCCAAGGTGCAGTTACATCTGGGCATTAAAGGTCATAGAGGACAAATACCTCCAGATAACACACTCTTATGCATGCACAGGCTGAATCAATCAATAATAGCAGGATAACTATCCATCCAGTAACTTATCCAGCACTAGGTCACAGACAGCCTGCGGCCTATTCCAGGCAGCATGGGCACAAAGCGAGATACACCCTGGGCGGGACTCCAGTCCATCATAGGACACATGCACTCACACACACACACACACACACATTTGCATTCCAGTCTTAGTGAGGACCGTCCATTCATTTCTATGGGAAAAACCCTAAAGCCAGTGATGACCCCTACCCAGCCCTAACCTTAACCACAAGTGACCAAACAAAATACAAGACATTTGGCATTTTTACTTTTTTGATGGCATTCACAGATTTTTATGGGAATTTCAGAGACACCAATGCATCTAACTACATCTGACTTCAAATAATTCAAATAAAAAGGGAACCCTAATATAATTTCTTAATAAAATTGGAAGGAAGCTCCCTAGCTACTATTTATGTAAGATACACATCAGACATATAGCTATAGATTGCACGGAAACATCCATGGTGTTATGGAAGCTAAGATAAACTGAGTCATTGTTGTGACCAAGCTCTCAGAGATCTCCATTTACTGAAATACACGTCTTCCATATTAGTGTAAGGGTTTTATGTTATAGGCTTAATAAATTTAAACTTAATCGAATTTATAATAGTTGCTGTTGCATTATATAAGGAAACCGCGATGCTTTTATCTGGTTTCAGTCTGTCATCTCACCAGTTTGTCATCGTGTTTGGCATCTTTTATGTATGCCTGTTAGACCGTCAGCTGCAATCGCCTTTAATTTCCTCTTTTAAACCAGTACAGTAACGCGGAAAAGCTGGAGTTTCTCTAAAATACGGATGCAAATTTATTACATTTGGGCCGCGGTGCGTTTGCCAGTACGGTCACTTTGCGAGTCCTCTGTGGGTCCATTGTCGCCCTGCCGTCCTGTCCGCACATTCGGCTCCATGTAAAATGAGCTGGACATTAGGCGAAAGGTGACCGCCTGCGCAGCAATACAACTGCGCCACGTAAATATCAGACCCATAAACAGCGTAGTGCTTGAAGTGTTATGCGCGGTTAGCCAGGTGAAAGGGACTAAAAGAGGCTGACGGTAATAAGGGGGGTTTGGGGCGGGGGCTGATCTTTAAAATAGGGGAAGCTTTTCACCTGACCGTACGCGGAGAAACTCGGGACGTTGCGTAATTGTGGTGACGAAACTTCAAAGCGTCAAATGGCATTTGCAGGGAGGGTAATTTAGTGTATCAAAGTGTATCAAAAGAACGCAATGTATTTTTATCCATAATCCATTATTTATAGTTATTATTTCGTTGGATAACCATCCCTTGTGTATCGCTGTCCTGTAACAATTCACTTTTAATAATAGAAAGTCACAGTGCACTAAATAATGCATCTCTCTAGAGGCGTCATATTACTTCCGTATGAATTAAAACGATACATCAAATACATCAAAGGACACTGAGTAAAGAAGCGTTAGCAATAGCAACAGCTTAATGAGGGTCGGGCACAGACGATTTCTCTGTCTAGATACACATGCAATTACACACAGCTTTACAGTGGCGAGAGACACTCCAGCTAAATTGTGTTTAATGATTTTTTGCATTTATAGACATGATGTTACTATACCTTCTGTCCGCCTCCGGATCTTTCAGTAAAAAAGAGAAAAGTGTACGCCTTAGAAATAGGTGGCTCGTACGTCTCCGAAGGACGGGGATCTTTACAGACACATCTTCATGATGTAGCAATTCAAACGCCGGTTTTAAGCATTTCGAGTGGACTGACACAGTTACAGTGCCTTTAAAGGGGAAGCAAGCTCGGCGTGTGCTTATGCCGACAAAAAAGAGCCAACGGGTTCTGATTAATTTATAAGTGCATAGGTCTGATTTAGTGAGGGCTCGTCGTCACCATTATTATTTTTAATGTGAGCGGATTACAAAATTCATTAGTGCCTCGATATTAAATTAGAAAGAAAATGTCCTTAAATACAGAAGTTAAAAAATGTTCAGTTTATAAGCAGAATTTGCTGGGTGGACAAATACTTAGCACAGAAGTGAGAGCTTGCACAGATGAAAAAAAATTGTTAACACATAAACACATAAGTGAAACATACTGTCGGCAAGCAGGACATGGCAACGTCCTTGGCGCAAACAGGGCATAACAAGGTAAAAATGAGATAGGCGGAGTTCCAATTGTCGGCTTCAGTGAAATTCCTCCGAAAAAGGCGAAAGGTTGCATTTAGTCGCACTTATGCTGGAGCAAGGACGCCAGATACCCGGAATGTACACCTTCCTGTTTTTGCTGGCGCTCAGCATCGCAGGGACATCATCACTGAAAATATGTTCATTCAATATAAGGTCCTTTGGGGCAAACAAACTAAATAAGCCAGAAGTTTTGGAGGTCATTACAAAGGTGAGCAACTTTTGGAATAGGCTGAAATATTTATTTTGCTCTGTGCAGTTTAACTGCGTGCAATAGGCCTATGGACAATGGCCGGGAATAACGAGTACAAATTAACTGCTTTTAAATGTCTGACAGAATTATATCGTAATGTACAAACAAGCAATTAAAATGGATTCTGTTAATCAATCCAACAGGTTTAACCATTTATTTTATTCAGTAACAAACCAGACCTTATTTCATAGTTTCAAAAGACCAAACCAAATGACGAGAATGATTATTGTTTATAAAAGTAGGAAGACATCTGTGCAATTCTGGAGAAAACCAGTGAACAAAATGATCCCTGTTTACTATTATATTTTGTGGCGTTGTGGTGCTCTTAAATAAAAGGATTCAAAATGGCACAGAATCTCCTGCTTCTTCATTGTAAAGCGATTTGTCTTGTGTTTGTCCGTGTGCGGAAGTGGGACACTTTCTCAACTTAACGTGTTCTTCTACCACAGTGCATCACTCGCTGTGATATTATCCTCGTCATGGAGATCAAAGACGCTAAAGGTCAGGTGTTTCCACAACTTGTGGCTCACATAAACAGGTAAAGGTGCCAAAGCGCGCAGCCCGAGACCGCAAAAATGTCACCCGTCCAAAGCTTACTTTAGGTTCTCCTTATGAACGACTGTCTCTCACGGCTTCTGCAGAGGATTCGGTAGGAAGAGGAAGATGGAGTTTGATTACGTAATCAGTGAGAGATTAGGAAGAAAGTCATACAAGGAACAGTATGGATTTATTTACAGGTAAGTTTTATGCTTTCAGCTCTCAGATTTATAGACCTTCCTCAATACAAACATCATGCGTGAAAGAGGAGTCTTTATGCGTCGATGGCTCATATTAATCATCAGATTGAATAATGCAGCAGGCTTTTCACTTCTGAGAGATGGCTTTCTGTTAAAGGGAATTCCTTGGAGTACATCATAGGCAACTGATTACTTTTATTTAGCAGACACTTTAGCATCCTAACCTACTGAGCCACAAAGCAGCCAGAAAATCAGCAGGTTGCTTCAGATTGCTGGATATGTAACTGAACCCTCTGGACGCAAACATGATGTCCTCCAGCCATCCCCTTCCTGGGTTTCTCAGCTCCTCTTCATATTGTTAAGGTTCTTTTTCTAAAAACAGAAATGTGATACTGGGGTTTATGAACAGTTTGAGTTGTAGAGACTCTTTTGCGCTGACACAGAAAGAAATTGGTGTCCGTGAGGGCCAGGTACCAGTACCCGGACATGCGGATTGGCGATGAGGATGCTTTCTCCCGTGAACCATTCATCATCTGGTTTTCATCTCCCAAAACCGGTAGGCCACACTTTGTTTGACCTATTTCAAAGGAAGATATAACTTCTCCAGTCAACACAGTCAGCAGAAAAACCTCATTGTTTTTTTTTTTTTTTTTTTTAAAGCGGTGAAGGAATTTGTTATAATTCCCATCCACACCACACCAGAGGTGGCCGTGCAGGAGATTGACAAGCTCTATGACGTCCATCAGCATGTTAGACAATACTGGACATCCAAGGTAGGTCTCACTACAGCTGGCCTGCCAAGGATCTTACATTTACTTACAGTACATCTAATTATTTGCTTGAAGTTTTTCCGCAAAGCAATGTACAACTGAAGATCTGCGAGAAGGGTCAGCTAGCATCCATAGCACAGTTGGGGTTCGGGCCCTCGCTCAAAGGCCCAATAGTGACATCACTCTGCCAAGCATGTAGTTTGGACCAGCAACCATCCAATCACTGCACCGACTTTTAAAGCACAGAACCACACATGCACATTAGATCATGCTTTCAGGAGAGCAACTCATGCTGTATAATGGTTAAGGGTGTTTCCAAGGACCGTTTCATCCTCAACCTTGAGTGAGACGCTCAGCTTATTATGAAGGGTAATAATACTTTATTTTGGCACTTTAAGAAGCACACGGGAGTACTGCAGTTTTTCGCATGTCCAATCACACCATCTCACATATGAGATACACATCTTTCTGTCTGGCTCGGCCCCTGGCAGAACTTCATCTTCATGGGAGACTTCAACGCAGCCTGCAGCTATGTCGCCAAGAAGCAGTGGAAGAACATCCGTCTCCGGTCAAACAGCAGCTTTGTGTGGCTCACCGACGACAAGACGGACACCACGGTGAAGGAGTCCACAAACTGTGCCTATGACAGGTAATGTGTTTCCCTGACCACTAGGGGCAGCACATACAGATTATTGGAAATCCCTACAGTGAAATTAAAGATAGAGGTGCACCTCTCCTGGATACGCTGTAGTATTGGGTTGATGAGTGAGAAAGTGGACAGGGCAAGCACCTCTTCTGAGTCCCTGCTCTAAAAAACCCTTTAATATGTAGCTCCATACTTGGGAGATGTATCAGAGATTACACTCATCTCTCTCAATTCTCTCTTCACATCTTAAAATTCTAGAAGAAAATGGCTAGTTCAAGTTCCAGTTATTTTTCATTTTGGAGAACATGCAAGGAACTAAGCCACATCCCAGGCCGACCCCCCAGCTGACAAATACCCAGAATTCATTGGCAGCAGTACCAGTCTGTGAAAATATGAGTCAGCTGCATGTTTAGGTTGCAGTAGAAAGGTTTAAAACTGATTGCAGATGCGTCTGACACTTCCATCCTGTGAGCAGAGTGGTCCTGCATGGGGAGGACCTGATTAAGGCGGTAAGGCCAGACTCAGTGGAGGTGTTTGACTTCCGGACTGCCTACGGACTCACAGAGGAACAAGTGGGTTTTGTTCAATGTGCCTAAATTTGGGTTTTGTTCAATGTGTCTAAAAAAAACATAGAAATAGCTCAATTGCAAGGCTCCAAAAAACTCAAAGCTATGTCAACCAATAAACTACAGATCATCAGTTAATATGTATGAAATTTATGTAAGAAATTTGAATGCAAGTGTTGGCTGGTTATCCAGCAATTATAATGATAGAGACAGACCCCTATGCTTTGATGTAAAAAGGGCCAGTTTTGGTTGTTCCGGACTGTTGCTTATGCTTTGTCTTGCTGCTCCATTCCTTTCCTCAAGGCCCTGGCAGTGAGTGACCATTTTCCCGTGGCTCTCTCAATCAAAGGGAGCAGCAGAGCCCGCAAGAGGTCCACCAGGACTGGTACCGCCAGGGGATAAACCCCGCTCCCAAACACGTGACGAGAGCCCGGTCGTAAAGGCCCTGGGCAGTAATGATTAAAGCATCCCTGGATTCTAGAGGAGTGACCATGAACTTTGTACTTTGCTATACCGTCCCATAACCAAGGCAAGCTGAAGCTGGCACTGGGAGCGGGTTAAAAGACAACAGCCCTCGTTAATTATGAACCAGTACATTCCAGCTTTGGGTTTCAGTGTTGCTAAGAGACCGTTTGCTGGTGCAAGCCATTAGACTCTCAATGCAACAATTTCAATTTTTACTTTTTATTTTATGTTCTGGTTTACTTTAGCGGTTTATAGCTATTCAATCAAAATCAAAGTCCTAACCACTTAAGATTTATTCCATTAAAAAAAAAAAAATTAAAGGATTTTTAGTAGGCAAGTTTTTGTAATAACTCTTCAAATTTAAGACCTCATAACACTGAGGGACATGCACTCTACAATAAACTGCAATGGATCTACAGCAAAACATAATACTGTTTGTTAAAGGAAATATTCTTAAATGAAACAAAATGACTTGGAGCTTATCCGAGCCAATCTGTCGAAGAGGGGCTGTTAAATATTCCATTTCTCGCATAAAACGTGCTCCTTACGATTCCTGAACGTCCACTGACTGGGGACCTGTAGTCTATTCCGTAATCACCTGGAAAAAAGAAAAATACACTTATTTCCTTCTTTGAAAACTCATCCTGTTCCCTACTAACTGCTGTCCATCCATCCATCCATCCATCTCACCCAGTCTCCAGCCGTACTCCCAGGACGACAGCTGTGGATGGTCAAACTTCTGCTCAGGACTCTTGCCCAGACGCCGCCGCAGATACATGGCCCGGCCCTTTCCCTCCATGGAGACGCCATTGTACAGCGCCTCCCTGCCTTCTGGAGTGACCGGTCTCATGAGAGGGGCCTCCGGCTTAGGCTCCAACTTGGGTTCTGCACCTGCCTGCACTGCCCTCTTCTGTACTAAAGGGGGCAGGATAGTCTCGGCCGCGGGGAGTTTTGGCAGCCCCAGCTGGTTTTTTGCCCTGGAAGTGGCAGCGATCCGGCTGGGGTATTCCTGGCCATACTTGATCTTCCAAGCCAGCCGGGTGTAGGCCTCCTTCTCGATGAGCTCCCGGTAGCAGTTCTGGTTCTGCGTGGTCAGCGGGCCCCTCATTGGCAGGCCGGGGTGCTCATGCACGGGGACGTCCGCTCCTTTAAACCAGTGCGTTTTGATGCTGCAAGCTCCCCTACTTAAAGGCAGAGAATCCGAAGGTGCACCTTCGTTTGTGTTCTTGCCATGGTTACCGTGGGGTTGGGGGGTGGGGGCTGCTGTACCCTGATCTGTTGCGGCAGGGGTGGATCAAATAACCAGAGCCTAAATATGTTCCTACAGGTTGGACGACTTCAGCTCATAATCATTATAATCAATAAAAAAAACAAAAAAAAACAACTCACATTTTAACTATGGCTAGTGGGAATAATCTGAATGTCCACATGCAAAAACAAGTTTAAAATGTATACTTAAATTTAAGTTAAAAAAAGACATTTAAGTCTCTTCTGAGTCTCTTTGCAAGTCACTTTCTGGCGGGTGGGACTGGACCACATGTTGGCACAGGGGAGGTGCCAGACGGAGGCGTTTTGTCGCATGGCGGGTGCGGCAACGTGCTGCGCCAGTGCATGTTCCCCTACCTGACCCGAGTCAGGTTACGAAACAAAAAAAGATCTTAATCTCTGGGGTCATTACTTATCCACACGGTGGCACTGTTGTCCGACTTCCCCATCTGCATATTCCGGTTGAATGCCGGATGACTCAGCTGTTAATATAACCGCACCTAGAAGTCATGCAAATATGACTTCTGAAAATACTGACACGCCAAGACAAAACAGAGCCGCTCTACAGGGAAGCGGGCTGCAGTCAGGCCTTAGGACAGCCCATCGCCTCCCAGCACATGCAGCATGCTGTATTTTTCACACTCTTCAAGGAGGACATAGAAGCATAAGAATGAGGACACGGGAGAAGCACCCGTTCCCAAAAGCAGGGAAGTGGTCGTGTTGGGGTAAAAGGGATGACGCGAGAGGGGTCCCGCCCCCCTCTGCATGAAAGCCTTTTACTTGTACTCTCATAAAAATGCAGCCATTCTCTGCGGATTCTGCTCCATAACTATGGAAACCCAATACCTGTGTGAAAGGTCAGCACCTCCCTCGGCTGAGGAAAGACCAGCCAGTACAAAGGCCGCTCTGGGACCTCTCCCCCAGGACCTCTCCCCCAGGACCTCTCCCCCAGGAAACGCCACACGCCAATAAAGGTTTAACAATTTAATTCCAGTTTATTGCTTTGATTTCCAAAATGTACATAATTTCCAGGCCTGCTTTTCACAGTAAGGCACACGAGGCTAATGTAAATAACACCTTTACCATCTTTTAAAACAATCTTATACAAAATATTTCCAGTCAACTGTGTATCAAAACAAGTCTCATTAATGAAGCAGGAGCATCGCAGGCATTCATACTCATTTCCATCAAGCTACCGCAGATGATGAGTCTGGAGAGCCGTTTTCCGTAAGCTCACAGTGACAGAAACTGTAAGAACATTTGATGCAAAATTAAAATCAACATTTAAAACGGAGGAAACAGTGTGAATCAAAATATCACCTGGTTAGTGTTAATCTGATTTTCCCCCAGAATATTTGACCTAATCTGATTCTTTGTACACTGTTTCAATTTGGAGGATGTAGCTACAAAGCCTACTGAATGAGAAACACTCGACTGGTATAAAGAGACATGATCACACAGGTGGGTTAAAGGCACTGCTCAGAAGCCGCAAGAGTCAGGCATCAACCTGCTGATCTTTGCTATTCATGACCCCATCATTTAATGAAGATGGGCAGTTCACAGTCATACATCCTCACAACACAAAGTGATTAACCTGTGGCTCATGTAGCCTTTTTTTTTTTGGATGATATCAAACATTAATCGCCTTCACGAGCCACAGGGGCATCGAAGCCCCCAGCAGCTAGACCCTCCGGCATCTCGTAGATGGCACAGAACACTGTGATCGGAAGAGCAAGGTTCACCAAAAGCAGACATTCTGTAGCCAAGACCCTGTTAGCCTTCAACTGGGAAGAAGCGCCATTCTTATTTAATGCAATGCAAACTTACAATGTACAATGTAAGTTCATGCAGTAGTTAAAAAAAAAAACAAAACAAAGGAGGGTGTTTGACATATGTAACACCAGCAAAGTAATGGCGTCCTTTCAGGGCCCGAGCAGTGTATGTGATTGGATGGAATGGCCCTTGAAACTCAAGTCAGACATTCATCAGTAGTAATACAAAATTTTCCCTAACACGCATATCGCCACGTTACCCTTGGTCTCTAACGTCCTTGAGAAAGGGACCAATGCCAATTTACACTAAGTCTTGACGTAAGCCAAAAACAGGGCAAAAGGGGACAGATGTTGTGCATGTAATTTTCACGTAAAAATCCAATGACTGGTATCAATTAACTTCACACATGAACATTACAGTCCAGTGCAAATTTTTTCCCCCCGTATAGAGATTTTTAAAAATTAAAAACCAGAGAAAATACAGGTTTGCCATCTATGAGGGCTCCTCTATGGCACGGTGATGTGGAAAGGCGAGCCGGGGATGTGCTCTTCGCCCCACTTGACCGCCAGCACGTAGCTACCCTTCTCCTTGACCACGTAGTTGATGTTGTACAGCTGGCTCCCCATGTGCCTGACGGACACCTCCTCGCAGGGTGTGCTTGGGCCGTGCACGCCCACCAGAAGCATGTTCCTGCCTGCAATGTGGAAAGAGAACAGAGGCGATCACACAGGGGGGCAATGCAGCTAGGCAAAACGTGACGGCTCATTCTAGGCCAGCTCTCGCCTTTGAGAATGCGCTCAGGTTTGTTCCTGTCCTATGCTTAGCGGATTTTTTTAAGCAAAAGTTAACTCACACGGTTGCAAACAGCATATTTATGCAGCTGTGTGTCGTCCATGCAGATGCATAAACTACCTTTTTGTCAAGGCAGGAATCGCGGAAATCCCTGAACCAGCAACATACTCCAGTTAAATCCGGCTGCTTAACGGATAATACCTTGTGCTTTGAGCACACAATCGTTGCCTATGGAAACCAAACGGTTTGCACATCCAAAGCAGCTCACCGGCTTTGCTGCAGTCCACGGAGAAGCTGCTCTTCTGGCCCACGAAGGCCTTGCTCAGGCCTGGCCCTTTGCTGAACACCTTGCTGGCATCGGAGAAGGGGGACGGGACTTTGTAGGTGGTGGGGGTGGCCGCCTTGCTCGCCGGCTCCACCAGCAGCGTGGACGTCTCACTGGCGTTGGTCACGTTCACCAGGCGGGACCCTGCAAGAAGAAGGCTGGAGGTCAGAGACTGAAACTCGCACTGGCTCCCAACCCAGACATGCAGCCCTGAGCATATGCAAATTAGCTTCCTGTACTCATCTCCTAAAACTACTTGTTTAAATTAAGGAATTAAAATTTAATTTTGAACCAACATTTTGCTTAGCAGACTGCCTGATCCAAAAGAATGTGGACAACCGTTATATACAGATACGGTACTGTGCAAAAGTCTTCTACTGTTAAAAGAAAAGTTTGAAGCCATTTTTCTTTTCTTTATTACTTTTGTTCAGAACAACAACCCGATTTAGCATTAGAACATATGCATAATTAAAAACTACAACAACAATAAAAAGTAACAGAAATTTCTCCCGCTCCCAAAAGTCACTGACATCTAGTTGAATGGCGAGATGAGCACAGCTTCAGTTCCCAAACATCTCCTAGTGGGCACCTCAGTCATTCCATGTATTTGTTACACTTCACCACCGACTGAATTAATAAATCATCCCATCGCATTATTTTTAAAAAGGCAATGAGGTATTGACTAGCCATACCAAGTGTAATAGTGATGGAGTCAAAATATACATGACAGGCCTGCTTTGAAAAGGCTGACACACTTTGATACCATCATGGTTTTACACCAACATGAAGCTCACTTACAAACATCATTCTCTTTGGTTGCCTAAGACTTGCACAGTACTGTAGTTTCCTTTAGCATTTTCCCAGGCAACTAATGTGCATTCACTTACTTGGCAGATGCTTTTACCCAAAGCAGTGCACAACTAAGAATGCCCTGGGGTCAAGGGTCTTACTCACGGGCTCAGCTGTGAAATAACTCTGCTCCGCAGAGCCCAGGATTTGAACCAACAACCTTCTGATAACAGGCACAGCATCCTAACCGACTGAGCCACAATCCTTCACAGGGACAACAGCTGCATTCGGAACGTAATAGGCACCTGTGACTTTGGCTTTAAAGGGGCTCCCTGCAATGTGGTTGGGCCCCCCGTATTTAATGCTGATCAGGTAGTTGCCCGGTGCCAGTGGGGTGTACTGCACCCTGTAGCCCTCAGGGCACTCCTGGCACTCCATCTTGACCTTGGAGGGCCCCTCAATGGTGACAGTCAGGGACCCGGGGCCGGCTCTGGTGTTGTTGATGGTGAACTCTGACTGGGTACCTGCGGGGGACAGATGGCGTTCATGAACGCTAGCTGGGGGGACATGCAGTCATCACACTATTCTATACTAGATAAGATAGATAGATAGATACTTTATTATACTCAAGGGAAATTCACAAGCTACTTGCGTCCTGCTAATCTTCCAGGAGCACCTGGCCACCCCAATACCACTCTACAAACGTGATAGGAAGGGTACAGCCTGGCAGATGACCTAGCAATCCCGGTCACCCTTATGCCAACAGCTAAACTAACAAGCAGCTCTTCTGCTCACTAGTTAGTGGCAATCAATTGTTGTACAAGCAGCAGCAGTTTTAACCACCACTCAAACCATGCATTTTGCATGGGTCCCCCCCGAGATTTGGGCGCCCCCTGTTGGTCACAAACTGATTTTCCAATGGGACACCAGACGCAACATGATGGCCCTGGAGTACAGGTCCTTGGATCATCAGTTTGTCCCCATGAGGCTCTACTAGAGTCGGCCGAGCTTCAGGAAAGTTACCCGTGGTCCCCCTCTCCAGGCCGGGGCCGTAGGCAGTGACGAGTCCCGCGTCTCCCGCCTGCCCTGGCTCGCCCACGCGCACCTGGAAGGGGCTGCCTGGGATGTGGGCGCCGTTGAACTTGACGTCGATGAGGTGTACGCCATTCTCACGAGGGATAAAGCGGATGGCATATTTGTCTAGAGAAGGTTGAGTGGGTGGATGGGGATAGACCAGATTTGTTACACAAAGGAAAGATGTTGCAAAATAGAGTGCAAGACTCCACCTCACTGTTTAAAACTAACGACACAAGTAGCTAAAATGTCCTTTAGACTCCAATGTAGTTAAAGGGACAACTTGGCGGACACAGGACTGTTGGCTACGCAAACCAATAGGATGGTGGCTGCCAGCAAAAGACCCGCCTCTTCACAAGGCTGAATGGCGGCGGAAAAGGCAGTCGGCGCACCGATCCCACAACCTGGGAAACGTGGGCAGGAGGCCGTGGAGACCCGCGTGGGTGGAGCCTCACCTTGCTCCAGCTCAGACACCATGCAGTCCTCCAGCGCCCCAGAGGGACTGCGCACCCTGGCGCTGATGCGCCCCTGCGCGCCATTCAGACGCACTGCAAATGATACTGGCTGGTTCACCTTGAGGCCCGACTCCTGAGAATGGGTCGACAGAGGATAGTTAGGCACCGCCTCCCCCCCAACCTACCACTCAGACCCCCCCCAGACACAAATATGAAACCAAGCTATGGCCTTGTAGGCCTCTTAAGTTCTACCCTACAAAGCTTCAGCTGGGCTCCTAAGGAGCAGAATCTATTATCTATTACCAAGAAAATGAACTTTACCTGAGCCCACCTTCGTCCAACTAAAGCCGAGAGGGGCAGACGCACTGGTCTCCAAACCCCACAGGTCAGGGAGTAGGGCTAGGGGACTACAAGATTTGCTAGGCTGAACTACAAAACCCAGACAGACGAGTGCTCTACAGGAGGGGCTTTGGAGGGCGTGTTGGAGACAGTGTCTGCCTCTCTCCGCAGTAGCGGAGCACAGGGCGGGATAGAAACGTCGCTCCTGTTACAGGCCTTTAAATGAAACACAAGGGAAACACCCAGAGTCGCACACAAGCCGAGGGGTGTCTGTGACCTCTGCGAAGCGGGGCTGGCTCAGTAGCGGCACCCCCCGGGACCGGGGGAGGAGATGTGGAAATTTGCAAGCAAGGAGAAAAAATAAAAAATAAAAATAAAAAACACAAAACCACCCCAAAAAATTTTGAGCTGCAGGGATTTTAATACAATCCCCAATAAAGAGCAGCGGTACAGCAAAAGCAGCTGTCAGCTTCTGGCAGCAGGGCCAAACGCGGCCAGAATCGGTCCCATCCTAAGCGGACGCTTGTCATCTCGCTTGAGGATTTGCACTTTGGGGGTAAGTGACAGACTTTGGTGGCCGCCACTGGAGGCCCCGCCCCTGGCGAGTGGCAGACACGCCCGGTGTGGAGATGTTTCCTCGTGCCTCACCTGAAGGCTGGTAACAGTCAGGCGGCTGGCGGCGTCCAGGGGGGCAGAGGCGGGCACCAGGAAAGGGCTCTCGGGGATGTGCTCGTCATTGAACTTGACCGACACTTCGTAGTCACCTGGGAGAGGCAGTGACACACCGCCACATAAACAGGGTTTGAGGACGTCAGGCTGCAGGTAACCAGTATCTCAGGAATGCTGGTACGCCTCCAGGGAGCAGCTCTGCTGCTGTACCCTGAAGCGATATTCTGATATTTGGATATTCAGAACCTGAATTCCTTCATGCAATTCTCAGTGGAAACAGACTAAAACAAACATTTTCAACTTTCCCTCTTAAAAATAACTCAAAATGCAGTAGCATTAGAGTCCTCCAATATTCTAGCAGCCTATCCAATATAAGCATGTGCAGCTTACATATGTAAATAGTGACTCTCACTTTGCACCAACGCCTGTTACATCACTTCACATTATTTATGGATATTTTTGGTTATCGTTTAATGTTTGTCTTTTTACATTTATGTCCCTTGTTTTACAGTCCAGGCAGCTGAATGTTTCACTGCACTCTGGACTGGGTATATCTGTGTATTGTATTGTATGTGACTGATTTATTGCATACCAGGCTCCTGCACAATGTAGGAGACGCCACAAGACCCATCCTTGCGGTCCTCAAAGGAGATCTCTGCTCGACTGGGCCCCTCCACAGCGATCGACAGGCCCCCGGCCCCAGCCTCCCTCGTCCAGATGTTGAACTCGGCTGCAGGGGAACAGAACGGCTGTCAGGTTCAGGCAGATGACTCAAAGTTAGAAGGACGGTGGAGCTTGCGTTACCCGACGCGCTTGACTGTACCTGGCACTCCGGCTTCGGCCTTCTCCAGCCCGGGCCCACCGGCCCGCACCTTCCCGGCACCCCCCTCGCCTAGGGGCCCGACTGTGAACTGGAAGGGGCTTCCGGGCACGTGCTGGCCCCTGTACTTCACCACGACGGTGTGGACGCCCATCTCGTGTGGCACGAAGCGCACGCAGTAGGTGTTGTTGCCCACGGCGACGATGTCGGCAGGCTCGGTGCTGCCGGACGGGCTGGTGACTTGAGCGGACACGTCATGGACGTCGATCTCTGGCGGAGACGGAGAGAGATGGAGAGCCGAGCCGTCAGCACTGGGCAGGGCGGGGCCCCGGCCAGCAGGGCGCAGCTCAGAAAACAAGCGAAGGTTGCCTAGCAACTAAAAACAGCAGAAATGCAATGACACCCATCAATATATCATTACATTCAAATTTAGACCCTGTGTCTTAATTACACCAGTTACTGCTATCATCATATTCAAAATATGGATAAAAATGAATAATATATAGAACAGATTTTGTACTAGCATGGCCTCACGCACACAAAACCATGCTTTTTTAAATAAAAGCAAAAACACACACACACAGATAAATCAAAGAGGAGCGCGTTCTGCCAACCTCATTGTCCACATGCCCAGTGCTTATAACGCACCCTCCAGCCCAGAGGGCTGCGCCAGGGGGGCGGCACCGATCCACGTCCCTTGGGCACACATGGGCGCCTGGTCGGGTGTGTCCCATTCACCTGCCCCCCCACCCCGGCGCCGCAGGGAGCAGCAGGAGCGATAAACCACACGAGACAGAATCTCCCGGGAGAGGGCCAGGAGAAACCATGTCACTACGGGGGAGGGGGGGGGGGCAGACACGGGGAGGAGAGGACAGGAGAGAGGAGAGATGAGGACAGAGGGCAGGAACAGCAAGGACAGCAGACAGACCTGGGATGATAACAGCAAAGGAGGAAGGAAGCTGTGAAAGTAGAAGCAGAGTCAAAGATCACACCTGGCTATTTGTTAATGATGGTATCTTCCCAGCCTTTAGACTTTAACGCAGCTAAAGGGACAGTTTGGTGGACATCCAATAGGATGGCGACAAGCACAAAAGGCCCGCCTCTCTGTGGGTCTCTGCTCCAATGAAATCAAAGCAGTCACCACCGAGCAAAGTAAAACACAGGAATGTTCAGACCTCACTGTGGTCCAATTTAAGCCACAGCCACTGAGACACAGTGTACCCCGGTCGAAGCGCTGCGGTATCTGATCATTACAATAATAACTGAAACTGGAATGAAGACTAAATAAAGGAACCCGGTTTCCACGGTGATTCACTTTGGAAGGAACAGACCCCCTTACCTGGGATTTTCAGATTGAGGTCGCAGACGCTGCCTACGGTGGCGATGGAGGCGGCCCTCTGCCGCCGGCTGATGCTCTCACGGATACGTCCCTCTCCCGTCACGTTCACAGTGAAGGGGCTCCCTGCCGAAACGAAGCACAGCCATGAGCCCTCGGAAATGGAACGGCCCTGCGTCCTCCTGACCGACACCAGCCCACGGGGAAAGGGGGGGCGAGGCCCCGGCCCTACTTTAACGCTAAAATCAATATGGCCACCCCACTCGACCAGGTACTGGGTGACCAGTGTGAAAAGCCACAGACATAACAGAAAGGGAACGGACTGTTCACGCGTCACGCAAACACGAAGTCAACGGTAATGCTGTGTAGTTAAAAGTAGCTCAACGGAAAGACGTCAACAATTGCTAAGTAGCCTCTTAGCCTGAGACGGAACGGAAAGGAGCAACCAAGCCTTCCTACCAGGTACATGCTCCTCTGCAAATCGGATAGACACCAGGTAAGCGCCAGGCTCCGTGGGACAGTAGGACACCCCACAGGTTCCGTCCTCCAGGTCCTCTGTTTGGATGTCCACCTTACTGGGACCCTCAATGGCCAGAGCGAGGCCTCCATACCCTGAGACAACCCAGAGCAGTCCCATTTATGAAGGAAGCATGGGTAAAAGCCAAAATGAAGGGTAAACATCAAGTAAAATCCCAGATATCATGCAAAAATCTCTACTAATATGCTAATTACCGAAATTGCAATGAATTCAGAGTAATTAAAGAAATGCACTTAATTATGTGTGACTGCTATTACGCCTAGATTCACATTTCACAGTCCTGCTGGACTCCGGCCCATGTTGAAACCGAAAGCATAAAAACAATTATCCATAAAACCGGCATGCACTCGGGGTGTCTGGGAGCGTGTAACCACTAAGTACACACATTTAGCCAGAGACGGTGCCCAAAAGGCGGGGGGGAGGGGGGCAGATGTAAATGTGGCACAGGTCCTAAGAACTCATTGTGAGCAAATTGCATTAGTGGGTATTAAACCACCCTCCCAAATGCACTGAAAGTACTGAAGCCATTTTTCAGTGAAACGGCAGCAAACCACAGTACTGGATCACTGACCCACCAAACTCCCATCCTAACCTTACTCACCCGCCTCCCGCGTGTCCACGACAAAGTCGGCTATCTCAAAGGTGCGGCCCTCGACCAGGCCCTTGCCGAACACCTTCACCTTGCTGGCATCGCCGATCTCGGACTGGACCACCATGATGGTGACGGGGCTGTTGGCCACATGATGGCCATTCTTCTTGATACTGACCAGATGCTGTCCCACCTCTCTTGGGATGAAGGAAATGCCTGTATGTGTGTGTGTGGGGGGGGGGGGCAAAACCCTTATAATCCCAGCTCAAATTTTTATAAGCATTCCATCACTGTACCAGAAATGTAACACTTCTTGAAATAAAATAGGCACAAGCAGCTAAATTTATTTACAACCTAACAACAAACGGCCAATCATAACCCATGGAGCAATCCAAAAAAAGAACGCGAGTCGACGTCCCTCTGTAATGGAGTTTATCATTAGCAGATGCAGGATGAAAGAGCACACATGGCTTTTTAATGTACTGATTATCATGCTGTCACAGAAAGTGCCCTTCTGGGGACAAGCCGCCCTCACCAATGTGATTGTTGGACTGTCTCTTGAGCAGGCATGGCTCGTCTCGGCCCGACGGCGCCTTGATGTTGGCTGTGAGCAGGCTCAGATCCGCCTCCGTGATGTCCAGGGAGAAGTCCGCTGCAGAGCCCAGCTTCACCTGCGACCTCCTCCTGTTGTCCTCTGCAGAGGAGTGCATCGACATGGCCTTTAATCTGCGGCCATTTGGTTACGTCCTTAGTTAATGAAAGGCCAAAGGCTGACGTTGAACCCCAGTGTGATTAGAGCTCATCCATCACCGACCCCAGCTAGCTGAGTCTCTAGGACCGCGGGGCTTACCAGTGATGCGAGCGGTGAAAGGGCTGCCCGAGATGTGCTTGTCGTTGTAGCGCACCAGGATGTTGTAGTCCCCAGGCAACGTGGGGAGGTAGGCCACCGTGCAGGTGCCATCTTTGTTATCTGTGCAAGTGATTTCCGCCTTAGAGGGGCCCTCGATCGCCAGGTCCAAGCCACCTGCCAAAGGAAGTACAGAAGAGGAGGGGGGGTATGGATTTGCCATCTTTTCGGGATGATTGACAATTGTATGGGCACACAGAATTCGGGATCAGACTCACCTTCTCCAGCATCATCGGTGAAGATGGTGAAGCTGGCGAACTTGTTGGCAGTGCCGTACACCAGACCTGGTCCGTAGGCGGTGACGTTGGGGCTGTTGACGCTGTTGACGTAGAAGCGCAGAGGGCTCTCTGTAAGCAAGGAAGGTGGACAGGAGATGTGAGAAACTCAGCGAAGTCACGAAATGGGCAAAATGAGGACACCCGTTCCCGCCCGCTGGGAAATTGTCGCGCGTCCTTTGCCCTCAAGCAGTCAATTGACACAACAGAGTGCCTGCTTGTGGAACAAGAGAGTAAGAATGAGGCTCATTCTTCATGTTTACTTAATCACTTCACATCAGCTAAGCAAGTACAGACCTGTGGGAGTAAACCTTCAAGTAAAGAGGAATATTAATAAGTGATGAAACTCTTGATGAATGTTGTTAAACTTAATAACCTTCCAATTATAGAAAGGCCTGGCCTTTGCAAATAAGTTTCCCTATTGAACATCAATTTCGAAACAGCATAGAAAGATGATGTAAGCAGCAGAGATACAAATCTCCACCACAACAACAACCATCTGTTTACATGCCAGAGAAGTTAATGTAAATTGTAAATTTGGGAATAATATGAGTGACTGGACTGACAGGGGCGAAGGGCCCGAATGGTGCACATCATTGGGAGCACACTGTGGATACAGGGCTAACCTGAAAAAACAAACTAAATAGAAATATATCTTGAGAAACTGAAAAATTAATAAAACCACACTGGAAGCTACCCGAGACTAAACTGGATTTCAAATGAAAGTTGAAAATACTATAAAAAATAAAAGCAAAATAAACTAGACTAAATAAATTTAAAAACTGAAACTACTATATCACTGCGTCCAACTTCAAACAAGCTGAGACTCGAGACACAAACATAATCCCCGGCCTGATGTCATAGCAAGGTTCTTTCATCCCATCACATAAATCAAAATCAGAATGGATTTCTGTTTGGGCCTAAACCCTCTTGAAGGTGGATTATTCATCCGAGCAACATCAACAAATTCACACCCCGGGCCACTCCCATATTCTACAGAACAAACACCATCCCAAGCCTTAGGGGTTCGCAGGGGGTGGGAGGTCGCAGTCACACAAAGCCTTCGTTCGTCGGACCGGGGTCCTGCTCAGGCCTCAGTGCGCAAGGCGGCGGTCGAGACGGACCTGGGATGTGATTGCCGTTATACTTGATGTGCATCTCATGCAGGCCCGGCTCTGAGGGGGCGAACTTCACGGTGACCGTCCCGTCCTTGTTGTCTATTATCTCTGGCTGGGCAGTCTTGCCTGAAGGCATGTAGACCTCACCTGGGCAGGAAAGACAGACACCGTGGTCCTACACTGGAATCTCAAGGCAGGTCTGAGGGTAGGCCTTCTGCATGGAAGCTTGAGTTATCTACTTTTACCTACTGTTGTATCTACAGTTATCTACTGTTGTAATGTAGTAAGACATCAAACTTTCTAATTATTTACCCCATATATAGTCAGTCCACTTTCCAAAAAATGGGCAAAAATCACAGAAGTCTAGAAGATCAACCTGAAACCCTACTTTACTTCAGAGGCAGGCAGGTAGTGTAATGGTTAGGGACACAACCGAAAGATTGCCAGTTCGAGGCTCCGAATCTGCAAGTACCACTGAAGTACCCTGAGCAAGGTACCGTCCCCAAGCACTGCTCCCTGGACTGTCACGATGCCACATGGGTTAAATGCAGAGGACATTTCATTGTTGTGTGCAGTGGTGTGTCAACAATGACAATAAATCACCCTTAATTCATGTTTTTGTCCAAAGCAATGTACAAATAGGTAAACAGCACGATGCAAACATACTGCCGAAGACGAGTGACTGTCGGCAGGGGCCTGCCCAGCGAGAGGATGAGGGTTTGGTGCCGCAGAAGCTGTCTCACCTGTGACTTCCCCTTTCCTAAAGGCGAATGGGATGACCATGTCAAAGGGTCTAAAGCCGGTGCCATTCAGGCTGTTGGCTGGCATGGCGCCGTCGGTCACCTGGGGCAGAGAGTCTGGTCAGCGCGGGTAACCACCGTCAACCTACATGAAGCTGCTTTCCCAGGGGTACACCCTTTTTAATTAGAATATTGCGTCGCTGAGAATTTAGCTGCGGGGGAAGGAGGAGAGGATTACAGGCCCAAGTGCCAAGAGCTGAAGGTGGTGGTGAAGGCCGTGAAGAGCAAAGGCTTGGGGGGGGGGGCACACCCATGAAAGCTGCGATCGGCTGGGGGAGGAAAGAGAGTCAGGCGGTGGCCAGAAGGAAGCAGCACAGACTATTTTTTAATATCTGGATAATATCTGGACCACATTTTTGCTCCCTCCCAGCTCCCAGCTAACGGAGAACACTGAATACCCAGTAAAGGTGCACTGGGAACTGGGAGGGAGCAAAAACATGGACTGTCAGGGGGCCCCTGAGGACAGGGTTCAGAAACACAAAACGCTAAAGGGTTCCTTGGTTTATAAGGTACATAAAGAGGGCAGCCACTCTCCAAACAAACTCACTGTGGATGTTTGCCTCACATTCTCTTGTTTTCTTTCTCATGAGGCACAATGGCATGAGGTAAACCCTTCCAGAAAAACCTACCCCGCAATTATACAGGCCCGTTTTATTTTTAACCCGAGCTTAAAAACAAGCCGTCGGTACGGTGACCTACCAGGGCGCAGTAATGTTGCACAGAAACGCATGCAAAATCAGCTACGCGGACATTCCTGCAGTCGTTTCTAGCCTCACTGTCCGGTTTGGAAACCGGCAGAATGTTTCCGCAGGGCTGCAGCAAATCCGTCACTGCGCATTACGGGGGAACAGCAAAAGCGGCGCTTGGGGAATATCCGTAAAGTGAGGACAGCAATATGCTCAAGCGTGCAAGAGCCACAGGGCCAGAGAAGAGCCTTCGGGGCGAGATGGTTTAATATGGGCCGTTACAGGTTTTTCATTCATTATTAAATCTAACTTTCAAAACCGATCTTTTGTTTTCTAACAAGAAAATAAAGATTTAACGTCTATATTCTGTAAAGCTTATATATTTCCGACAAAGACTTTTGTGTTTAATGAACGTCAAGTGCTTTGATGTTTGTGTTTATCTTTCCTTACCCTGGTTTTCTTAAAGGTGCTATATACATGTTATTATAATTCTTCTTACTTTCATCCCCCCCCCGACACTGATTATCAACATATAAATGGCTTCATTTAAGCCATTCTCATTGGTTCATAAAAGGTAGCTGAAGTGGCCCCCTTTGGAGATCTAGCCAGTGCACCCCCAGGTTGTTTAAGCTTGAGATGCCTGCCTTAGAGTTACAGAAGCCCAGGGGGAAAGATTAGGTCCCACTTGCAATGGGCGTGACAGGAGGGAAGGGAATGAGATTCAGAGAGCGGGCTACAGAGGACAGAGGGAGGAAGGGAGGGAGTGAGTACCCAGGACTGGAAGCCAGGGGGGGCACCCCCCAGGGGGGTGGCCCCCGGGGTGGCCTGCTGCTGCTGGACGGACTGTGCAGCCACCAGGAGGGGTTCATCTGTGGCCTGGTGGGGGGGGGGGTCACCATTAATGATTACTCTCAAACATCTGTGATACAGACACTTTAAGGGTTTGCAGGACTCGTAGCCACAAGCTAAAACAAATGCTACAGAATTACCATCGCACATGGTGTTCCACATGTACGGCTGCTCCTCTCAGGCACAGAACCCGGCACGCTCGCTCACCGTGACTTTAAAGGGACTGCGAGGAATGTTCTCTCCTCCGAAGCGCACGTAGACCACGTAGGTTCCCGGCTTGGGGGCTGTGTAATAGATATCAAAGGTGCCGTTTTCGTTCTCGATGACCTCCGCTTCTACCTCCTCTCCGTCTGGGGTGACGATGACACAGGAGACCTTGCCCTTGCCGGCACCCTTCGTATTCACCATGAAGCCCACCTCCTCTCCGATGCCGATGACTGGGCCAAGGCCGGTGCCTGAGGATGCAGACATCAGCTATCGAAATCTGCTCTGCCAACTGCTCAGTTAAGATCCTAGATCCCTATAGACCTTAAAAGTTCAGTTTCCTGTAGCAAGAGCCAAAATGCTTTTGCAGATTTTGAGAGGGTAGAAATTGGAAAGGAAGGTGGATGTTCCCCATACCTGTGATGGTACACTTGCTGGCATCGCCGATTGCGGTGGCACGGATGCGGTACGGGGAGGCCGGGATTTCGTCACCCCCATACTTGATGACGATGGTGTATCGGCCCACCTTGTCCGGGATGTAAGACACCCGGTACGTGCCATCCCGGTTGTCATGGATACTGACCTTCTTTGGCTTGCCTTCTTGGTCCTGTGAACCAAATCCACGGTAGAGCATTCAGACCAGGCTAGGTCAGCAAGCTCTTCAGTGACAAGATGAATGAGAACAGTTACGGATTTGACTGAGCTGCCAATTTGGGTTGGAGAGTCCCGATATAAACAATTTACAATACAGGCAGGGGTTTTAGATTTAGGAACGCCTCAATGGCAACAATTGCGAAAAAAATTGGGGTTAATTTTTCTCCAGAGAAATGACCTCAGCGCAGATGCCTACTACTTGGGAAACTTGGGGGCTGCTTGGCCCCCTAATCGGACACCCTGTTCGCTTCATTACTGCCTTTTTCACACCACTGCTGGCAGACGTTGCATCTCGAATGCAAGCGCGTGGGAATTAACAGCATTTGTGAGATGAGTTTCTCCTTCCAGAAATCTCTGTACCAAGTCGAATACCAAGTCTGATGGAAATCTTCCCAGTATTCCAGGAAACGTATGTTATGAAAGCATGTTGGCAGCAGAACTTATCGCTAGCAAACTTCATGTGATAGGGGGAGTGAAGCACAGTCTTAAGTTGATAATCTAGGCTTCCAGTCACCTATATCTGTAGGGTACGAACCGTGTGAGCAGAAGCAGAAAGGTCTCCAGTAAAGCACAGGGTGCTTCACACTCACCTTTATCTGCACCGACAGCTGGCCTTCTCCGGCATCCTTGGCATCGATGGTGAACTCTACCGGCAGGCTGGCAGGCACTCCCGTGCTCAGGCCAGGCCCGCTGGCACGTACCTTGCTCGCATCGTGGGTGGGCAGCACCCGGAACTTAATGGGACTGCGAGGATCATGGGCGACAATATGGGTCAAGTAAGGGAAGGAGTCAAGTGGGACAACCAAAGTAAATGAAAAGAGGACAGGATCTAGCTGGCCACTCACCTGTGAGGCACTTCCTGGTCCGCATACTTGACTACCACGGAGTACGGTCCTTCCACCGAGGGCGTGTAGGCCACAGTGTGCGTCCCGTCCCCGTTGTCTGTTACCTGCACCGGCTCGGCCATCCCTGTGGACAGGACAGCATGGAGGAGTTGATGCCATCTACATTCATACCACTGCAGAAGGCAGCGTCTCTCAACCCAGTCCTGAGGGACGCCCCAGATAGTCCACGTGTTCGCTCGCTCTGGGCTGGCCCCGCCCCCGAGCCAATCAATCGAGAACACCAGACAGAGGGTACAGGTGTGTCAGGAGCTGGAAGCAAGCAAAAATGTGGACTGTCTGGGGCTTCCCCAAGGACTAGGTAGAGAAGCCGTGGCATCAGGGATATTGATTTGTAATGCAAAGTAAAAGTCAATTTAACACCAATTAAGGCACTCCGCAGATTACACTTCTAATGCATGCAACTCGTGTAGAATACAATCAAGCCAACAATGCAGTCTGCACAGCTAGATTACCCTCTGCACTCAGATTTCATCCCACTGATTTTGAGCATGGGGGGGGGGGGGCGTGCAGAGCATCTCAAAACAAAGTGCATTGATAATTGATTTTCCTGGTTTTAATAAAGACCATAATTCACTTCCTTCTGATTGAAAATACACTGGTCTTGAAAAGAGCACATTCAATTACTACCATTTAAAAGGTCTTTAAACCCTCCATTAAAATCCCCTGGGGATAACCAGTGTGGCGGCTGCTGCCTCCATATAAAAAAAAAAAAAAAACACAATTGCAGTGGAACAGAATTTGCAGGCATTCGGTTAAGTTCTTGAGGCCACTGAGGCTACCGATCACTCCCCAAGCTTTGCAATGGCAGCCTTACTGCAGGCACTTTCTTCAATTACAAATGGACTGCAAAATTTATCCATCCAAAATCCAGAGGTGTTTGACAGAAGCTCCCACTTGAGGACATAACACAACCCGGCCTTGATCCTGGTCAGTCTCCCTCCCTCCTATCTGGGTGCTTTCCCTGCCTGACATCAGACTTGCTTCTCTACTAAGATGGACCAACCACTTTCTAGCAAACAATTTGCAAGGAACCTCTTTACTTGCCTTCTGGCTAAGTGATGGAACCAGTCAAACAACAAGGCAAGTAGAGAGAGCAACAGTGACTTCTGATTAGAGGTTTCTCACAAGCAGTCATTCTACTAGGAGGCCCACTAATGACGAGCATCAGATAAGACACGTGTTGGTTAGGCTTGTTGCCAGGACGACTGTACCACTCATGTGGATTGAGAAAACTTCAATATCAGCCTCAGAAATCAAGCACAAATCAGAAGATGCACCCTGTACTGTATTTACAGCACTCATGGTGAGCCCTAGGGACGTTTGAGCTGTAAGCAGAACCAGGTCACAGTGGGAGGCAATGCAGGAAAGCCACACAACCCAAGGAGGCAAAAGCAGACCTTCTCCCTCATGGCAACTGAAGCAAGAGACCCATACGCAGATAAAGCAATGACTGTCGACATAATCCATACACAGTGAGGACCCTCCGTTTCAGCTTGCCAATGCTGAACAAGAGATAGATTTGCTCTATCCTCCTGAACTTAAAGGGGGATCAGATCAGCAACTGCGTGCTTGTGGACGGCAAGCGATGGAAAGGTTTCCATAAGCGAGACAGGCCTCCTTCTCTGGCAGACCCTTCCGACAGAGCTCATGCTAAAGCACCCTCGCCCATGTGGCGGTCAGACGCAGACCGGGCCACAGACCTGTGCCCGAGTCCTTCGGCTCAGCCTTAAAGAGGTCCGTAAAGGCTTTCAGGGGACTGCGCCAAGGCTGGCCGTCCACCTCATCCGCTAGAACACAAAACTTGCAACATCAAGTCCGCGAGTCACATTCATGGGCGTCCATTTCACATGATCAGATGAGACGTGACATACCATTATGGGGGGGGGACAGGTTACACCAGTTTAAAGTCACATTTCTTAACCACCATGTCTGTTAGATTGCAGTCAAGTGATACCACGGTAAGCTGCACAGTTCACATTGTTTGTTCCAATTTCCACAAAACACTAACCACAAAGGGAGGTTGGTGTCGCCAAACTCACCTTTGGGTGCCATCACAGCCACGGAGAGGGGCGCCACACCAGCCCTGCTGCAGTCAACAGTAAAGGACTGTGGGATTTTGGCACGGACCGCGGAGCCCACACCAGGGCCAGAGACCTTCACCTTGCTGGGGTTCACCTCATCTTTTGCCAGTACCTTGAAGGGACTTCCTAGAGAACAAGAGCATGAGCATCCAGAGTGAGGTGACTCCTTACACCCAATACATGAGCAAAAAGCTGGTCATTCACCTCAAAATGATATCTAAATGCAAACCTCATATTCACATTACCTTCTTTAACCTCATATATAGCAGTTTCAGCAGTCTACAGCCTACCTGGAATGTGGCTTCCTCCGTATGTGATGTTGACATCATACAGCCCGGGAACATACGGGGTATATTCCACATTGCAGCTTCCATCCTTGTTATCTTTGCAGGACATCTTGGACTCTGAGGGTCCTTCCACAGTGATGCCCAAGCCACCAATGCCAGCTCCCCTTCAAGAAAGATGGAAATCTTATGAGTGAGAAAACCTCCATAATCATACACACTTGCCAACAGCTAACCCACTCCACACTTTGGCACAACAGCCTCACCTGGTGATGATGCTGAAGTTGTTGGGTTTCTCTGTCAGGGCCTCTTGGAGCCCAAGGCCCTTGGCAACCACGCGGGTGGGGTCACAGCCCTCTCCCACATCCACTTTGAAGGGGCTCTTTGGAACGGCAGTCTTATCGTAGAGCACCTCGACGCTGTGCACACCTGTCAACAGTCAAGCGTGCATGAACGGAGCTTTCCTCATGCGTTTCAGGTTTTAAACCCCCCCCCCCCTCCCGTCGCCCGTCTTACCATTTTCAAATGGCGTGTATTCCACGCCAAACGTCCCGTCAGAGTTGTCGGTCACCTGGCAGTCAGTAGCAGCACCTGAAGGGTTCTGGACCACAGCCTTGATATGGTCCCCGCCAACTTTGGTCAGGGGGCGGGCATCAACGGTGAAGCCAGTGGTGGCTTCCCGGAAAACTCCTGGTCAGAACACAGGTAGCTAAACCTTCAAAATCTCCTCAAAATTGCACCAGGAATCACAGACCCACTAAAAAACATAAATCACAAAACCAGCCTCTGCAACCCCCTCATGGTCATAAATAAAATCATCACAAGGGCTCTATGAAATGTTTTCATTTTTTTCCTCAAATTCCATTTTACTTTTTCCCCGGTTCAGTTTTTTTTAGATTTATTTTTATCCATTTGAATTTTTAAGTTTTTTAAAAAAAGGTACCTTTAAAAGAACCAAAAACTCAAAACCTCTTTTCAGAGCATGATGAGGTGTGCTCCGTCTTTATTGTCTGAATCCACTTTTGTCTCCTTAAAATCTCATTTATTTGGTCCGTCAGCTTATAAAACTTACTGTAGTTCTTGGGATATTCGAGTCAGTTAAACTAAGATTTAAGCATATAAAGAGGGTTGGGCGTCATTTTGTCTTTATTAATACTAGAGGTTTGAATTGTGGTCAGGTTGAATAAAAGAATCTGGGAGGTTCAGGTTGCTCATGAATGGAGCCGCGCATCACTGGTTCCTACACTGCAATGGTGGCACAAAAGGCTGAAAGGGCTGGTTAGGGGGCCGTTCCTGTAAAGTGCCCCGAGTTTCCTGCGGTGGATGCAAGCCTTACGGTTACTAGGCAAAATCCTCGCACTCATTTGGCCAGATTTGGCTCTGGCATTCCTATGTCATTCCTATTAAAGTCTCAGGTTGTGCCAGCTGTCAGGGTATTTTATACTCTGGACCATGTGTGAAAATGTGGGGAAAAAAAAAAATCAGAATTTTTAAATGTCAACAATATCCGCGAAGTTTGCATGATTATGCTAAATAAATACCGTTTTCATCCCGCCATTCCGTCCGCGTTTTCCACTTCGCGGAAATCATTGAGCCCTACGTAACTCATCATTATTTACTTCATTAGAACAGCAGTAATCGCCCTCAGTCCTCTTAATTCACCCAGAACTGCGGGATGCATTGTGAGAGTTGCAGAAGACTTAACGGAGGTCTACCTTTAATACCAAATAAGCCATAGTAGGTGATTCTTATTGGCTTCAGTCAGAAAATGAAAATGTCTGCAATAAATTCAAACTGCCGCCTCTTATACAAAGATTTTGAGCAAATAAGCAGCCAAAAGAAGCTAGCATTTAAAAGGACGTACCAGTTCCTTCCACCCCTGGTCCAAACACTTTCACCTTGCTGGTATCCACAGTCGGGTCCACCTGAACCACAGCGGGGAAGTCGGGCACGGTCTTGCCTCCATATTTAAGCAGAAGGGTATACATGCCAGCAGTGAGGGGAACATATGTGACAGTGTAGGTGCCATCTTTGTTGTCCAGCATGTTGGTCTTGGCCTTTGAGCCGGAGTCAGACGTTGCCTCCATGGTGAGTACGCCAGGCCCGGCCTTCGAACAGTCCACGTTCACAGTGCTCGTCTCGCCCACCTTCCCTCGCAGCAGTCCGGGTCCGGTGGCCACCACCCGAGAGGGGTCAAAGGGCATCTGGATGTCTGCATGGAATGGTGAGCCAGGGATCTGGACCTCCTCGAAGAGGATGTTCACCAGGTACTCCCCGGGCTCGGTGGGAAGGTAGGACACGGAGCAGGTGCCGTCGCCGTTGTCCGAGCACTCGATCTTGGCCTCGGTGGGACCCTCCACAGTGAGCCCAAGGCCGCCAGTGCCCGCGCCTTTTGTGTCAATCGTGAACTCAGCTGGTTTTCCCACCAGACCACCCTTCAGACCTGGGCCATAGGCTTTTACCTGAGGGACATGGGGAAAAAAATGTACTTTGTGATCCGAAGCCTCAGCGAACACAACGCTTACTTAAATTTTGACCGGGGTCTCCTACTAGTTTCATTTGGGGGCACCGTCCCCAAGCACTGCTCCCCGGGTGCTGAATTAGCTGCCCACTGCTATGTCACAATGTCACATTAAAAAAAACGTTAGATAAAGTCAACTTCCAAGTTACCCGTACCCTAACTATGGAGTTACTTAGACAATCTGGTGACTTTACTTATTACCCCCTACTAAACTCCCACAAACCGAGACATTAACAGGTGAAACGCAGGCAGCTCGGGGTAAAGCTTCCAGCACCTTGCTGGGGTCTGGGGGCAGCGAGGCCTCCACTGGGAAGGGGCATCCTGGCACGGGGCTGCCGTCGTAGCTGATATCCACAGCGTAGATGCCTTCCTCCCTGGGGATGTACTTCACCAAGCTGCAGTCTCTCCCCGGCAGTGGCTCCACCGTGCACAGCACCTCCTTGTCGGACGGGCTGCTGATCCTCACGTCCAGCTTGCCCTGGCCCCCAGCACCCTTGGTGTTGACTGCAAACTGCTGGTCCTGGCCAACCTGCACCCCTAACACAAAAAAACACTCGGTATGGGCATTGGGGGCAGGGCAGGACACACACACAGTCCATGTATTCCTATCTTTGTGGGGACTCGACCACTCACTCCAATGGGCATAACCCTGATTTTGAAATCCGTAACCCCTACCCAGCCCTAACCTTAGCCATAAGTATCCAAACATTTTTAGTATTTATTGCAGTCATCCATCCATCCATCCATCTTCTGACACCGATCCTGGCTTGGGTGGGGGGCCGGCAGTTGAAGCAGCTCCACCAGGGAATACCAAGACATTCCCAGGCCAGCAGAGAGATAATCTCTCCAGCTTGTCCTGCGTCCGCCCTGGGTCTCCTCCCAATTGGACATGCCTGAAACCTCCCAGGGAGGCGCCCAGGAAGCATCCTACAAGGAAGCCCGAACCACCTCAACTGACTCCATTCAATGCGTGATCGCATTCTTTTGGCCACTACCTAAAGCTTGTGACCATAGGTGAGGATAGGAACGTAGTTGCCTTCTGGCTCAGCTTCCTCTTCACCCCAACAGAACGGTATAGCATCCGCGTTACCGCTGGCGATGCAGTGAGCTTCCTTCACTCATGAACATGACCCAGAGATACTTAAACTCCTCTTCTTGAGGCAGTAACTCATCCCAGCCACCTCACACTCTGCTGCAAACTGCCTTAGTGCAAGCTGCAGGTCATAGGCTGATGAAGCCAACAGGACTACGTCATCTGCAAAAAGCAAAGCCACGACCCTGAGGTCACCAACCCAGACCCCCTCCACCCCTTGGCTATGCCTAGAAATTCTGTCCAAAAATGTTATGAACAGAACTGGTGACAAAGGGCAGCCCTGGCGGAGTCCAACAGACACAGAGAATGAGTCTGACTTACTACGCACTTGCTAGTAACCAAGCTCGGAAGGCCTCCTTCTTCAGCCTGACAGCTCTCTTTACCACGGGGTCCTTATGGCCTACAACAGCGGACTCCATACCCCATACCCCTGAAGCACCCTCCACAGGACCCTCCAAAGGATACGAACATATGCCTTCTCAAAGTGCACAAAACATATGTAGACTGGCTGGGAAAATTCCCATGAACCCCCCTGTACCCTTGGAGGAGTTGGGTGGGCTACCGGCAGGGGCCTCGGCAGACCGATCATCCGTGACCAAAATCTGGCTATAAGTGCAGTCACAGACTTCTATAAAATTGAGTTTCCGCTTGTGGGGACTGAAACTCCCACCCGAGGTAAAAAGTTTATAAAATTGGGAGGAAATCTGGTCCCTATGCTCTAATAATTGCACATACAAACAAACAAACAAAACAAACAGCACAATACTAAATTAAAACACAATTTAGAGCTTTAACCAAAACACTGATGGCTGTGGAACATTTGTGACAAAAAAATGGGAAATGATAGACTTGTACAGGTCCGTATTTCAATGTTACATGACAAATTTGACAAGAAAAAAGCCAAAAAAAAAAAAAAAAAAAACAGTTAACATCCATTGGGATTGTGAAGACACCACACGTCGGCACACACCCAGTGATGGAAACCACTTACTGCTCTCCAGGTCAGTCACTTGAATCTTGCCAAGATCCAGTGGAGCGGCTACCTCTACGAGGAAAGGGCTCTTGGGAATGGGGTCGCCCCCAAACGTAACTGCGATGCCCAACTGCCCCTGCAGACAAACACAAAACATCCCGTTACCAATGGTGACAGGCTAATTTCCTCGGGGGGGTTCTTTTTGCCCCTGAGAGCACAAGCAATTAACTCAAATCAGCTCAGCCAGGCTGGAACTGAATCCCTCCAGCTACTTTTGTTTATTGTACGCATTTCTTTGAGTACCTGCACAGGAAACACATAATAGTGCATTTTCTGGTTGAGAACAGGAAGTCTGACCTTCCCTAGAGACACTAATCAAAACAAGACATAACCAGAGCCTTGATTCCATAGTTACATCCTGCTCTACCTGCTGGACTGGCGTGTACTTGACAGTATGGGAGTAATCGTAGTTGTCGATGATCTCAAAGTTCTGTACGGGCCTTCCTCTGGCAGCGCCGGTGAACTGGACATCCAGGGGGGCTTTGCCTGCCCCTTTGGTGTAGACTGTGAAGTGCGTGGGTTTCCCACTCTCCACACCTGTTCCAGAAGAAAGGGGATCTAAATATCTGACCTCTGCAGCTTGGCAACAAGAAGGAAGCTGAAACTTCCTGACAACTTGCAGATTTCTAAGGACCATGTAAAGGGGCATTAGTTGGACGTACCAGGAAGGGATACATTTGACTTGACGATTATAAGTTGGTTTTAATCACAGCAGCACACAGAGGGACATCACCTGTACGGGCAAGGCCGGGGCCGTCCACCTTCACCTTGGAGGCATCATGCGATGGCTCAACTTTCACCCGGAAAGGACTGAGAGGGACTTCCTTCAGGTGGGAGAGAGTGACAGGCACGAAACATCTCAGATGCAGGCCAAGATTAGCACCGGTGCACCGGGCTTTAAACGTGGCATGGGTCTTCTGTACATGCTTGGGTTCCTTCCTACTGATTCCAGTGTCATGACTGGAAAGACCCACCTGTCCGGCAAAGAGCACTTTGATGGTGAATCGCCCAGGCCCTGGTGGAGTGTACTTGACAGTGATCGTGTCGTTCGCATTGGGGATGATGTCAAAGTCAATGTCCTCTTCCTTGTTACTGATAACATTGGCGTCACATTTGATGCCTACACTGACATCCCCTGGGTAAAAAAGGCCAAACATTCCATTAATTGCAGATTATGTCTACTATTTCTATAAGCCACATTTAACAGGAGTTCAGTCCATCCTTGTCAACAAGAAGGGAGAAGGGCATGAGATCCTAAGAGCAGAGGCAGAGGTGCGGCTTACCTTCTCCAGCCTCGGTGCAGTCCACGGTGAAGTGCGTGGGCTCGTTGGCTTTGAGGCCCGACCTCTCCACCCCTGGGCCAAACACCTTCACCTCGTTGGGGTGACTTCCCTTACTGATATTCACCTGGAGCAAGAGCACATTAACACATAACACCTTAGGCACAAATCATTCCTGTATCACAGCAACCATGCAAGCAAATTGCAGCTTCACACACACTCGTTTTTCTTTTTAAAATGGCAAAATAATTATTATTACTCAGTTGTATATTTTCCTCTTTTGTTTGTTCTGCTCGTTTCGTTTTATCGTCACTTGTGTAGTTTTTCCACTCACCTCTACTGTCAGCCAATGTGACAAATTGAGACAAATGTTTTGATTTACTTAATACCAACCTTTTCCCATTGTCTACCAATCATAGGCTACTTCACCTTGTGACTCGTTTTGAGGGTCAATTTTTAAAATCACACTAAAAGATTTTTGCTTTGTCGTCTCTCATGTTGCCAAAAATGGAGGGAACCCAACACGAGTCGCCAGAAACCCGATTCACTGACGTAAACAGCTATTAGGAAGCTCCACCCACTGAGAAGTGAAAATCTGAAAGGCTGATGAGATGCTTGTAGCCTGTTCAGAAGCCCCGGCTTGCCATAGATATATAAGGACTAACCTACGTCTCCCCATTTAGGCGACTTACCCTGAAGGGGCTGTTGGGCACACCAACCCCCCCCCAAGCCACGGCCACCGTGTGCTTCAAGGCGGTGACTGGCGTGTAGCTACAGGCATACATGCCATCCCCCGTGTTCTTCATCTTCACGTCAATGGGGGTGCCCTCAGCATCCTAGAGGGCAGGAAACAGAGGGCGCTCAGCAAGGCTAGGACACTTCAGAGACCCGCTGCAACACCATGGCCCAAGACCGACATGCAATAAGGTCATGGGATTCCACCCTTGCCTCTCCATCTGCCCAACGCTGTCACTTTGCTACCCAAGTCTCCCCTAAAAAGTCAATACGGCACCCAAGAGTTAGCCTTACCTGAGCAAAGATTTTCAGAGGTGCTTTCCCACAGTCCCTAGCATCCACTGTGAACTCTGCCACTTTATTAATGATGCAGCCAGTCTTCTCCAGCCCAGGACCATAGGCTTTCACCTGGAGAACATGCAGAAGATGCAGCTCACATAAGGACCGGCAGCACATTAAGAATACACACCAGTATGTACGTACAGACAGGCAGACACACAGATGGGCAGAGACTTTATTAATGCCAAAGGATACTGCACGTTTAAAGTAGCTCAAAGCACATAATTACACTGTAAAATACGCATTTAGACATAGACTATAAAAATCTATTTACTGTTAACAGACTGTAAAAATAAACAACAAAAATAAACATTAACAGTGCAAAGGCTGTCAGAGAAAGCATTGCACAGAATTCCATGGTAACAGCTCAGAAATAAACAGTGTTTTACGGCAAACAGCATGTTCTGAGAAGGTTCTGTGAATGTGCCTGGGTGGTTCTGGGCCTCCTCTTGCACCACAGGGTGACTCACTGCAGATTCTAATGGCCGTAGGTCTCACCTTGTGGGGGCTCCAGCTCTCACTGTTGGGGCCGACGAGGGCCATGAAGGGGCTGTCCTCGATGTCCTCGTCGTCGCACATCACGTGCACGGCATACTCCCCCGCCTCCGTGGGCCAGTATTTCACGTCACACGAGCCGTCGTTCTGGTCCTCGCACTCGATCTTCGCCTGTGACGGGCCCTCGATGGCAAAGCCTGCAGTCCGGGGCGCGGAGGGGCAAAGGCAGTGAGCGAGGCCCTCGGCTGCTTACTTTGGTCCCGCCTCTAGAGGGGCACTTCGCCCTCAATCAGGGGCGACTCAAGGAGGACAGGGGGACTCACCCAGCACGCCGACGTCCGTGCCCACAGACTCCACCACGAAGTCTGCCGACTTGCCCACGATGCCACCCTCCAGACCTGGCCCCCAGGCTCGGATCTTCTGCGGGCCAGCCTCAGGACTCACATGGACTTCAAATGGGCTGGAAGGAAGTTAAAAATCAATGGGGGGGGGGGGGGAGGGAGGACACCAGACACCTCCAGCTGCTGCATTTTAACATTATGCAACATACGCAAACAGAGGCGGTGTTTACCCCCAAGTCCAGCTATGCATCTGCATGGGGCCCAATGTTGGCCGCAGTCAGTCAGTACAGTAAACATTAAATGAATGCGTTCCTTATTTAGAGACGCTGAAGCTGCATGTTCTGCTGACCAGCTACCCAGCCATGACACTCCGACTCACATCCCCAGCTATTCCGTTTCTCACAGCAGGACAGCAGGACCCCAAAATGACATTCTGAACTGGGCCTCAGAGACAAACCTGCTCATGTACAACCTAGACTTGAATTGCTTTGAATGCCAAAAGATCCTAACCCAAATTATTTTTAAAAATGGATAGAAAGTATTGTGCTGCAACTCCCCTTACACAACACTGCCTCCTTATTTCACTTTTAGTCCACCAGCTTGAGCAATTCCACCAGTACTGATGACATTCGCCCCTAACCAGTAGATTTCAGCGGCCTGTTATACCCATCTGGCCACTGGAGGCTTTGTAGATCTAACACTTTTGGTGGCGTGCATCGCCGTGTGCGTGTTGCGTGTATTGTTGACTGCCAGAATTAACACTAATAGAAAAACTGCAGCGTTTAGAGACAGTTAAGGGAATCTGCCAGCTGGTACCCCGAGCATAGGGCACATAAAAGCCGACAGGTGTGCCAGTCGAGGTCCATGTGTGGGTTGGCAGGGGGGCGCTTCAGAGATGGTGCCCAGGCCGACCGGCTATCATACATTAAAAAGGCCAGCAGGCTTCACAGGGCCAACGTATAGCTTCCCTCTGACCTCACAAATGCTCGCCAGAAGGCCGTTGGTTCAAATCCCAGGGTCATTTCACCGTTGGGCCCCTGAGCAAGGCCCTTAAACCCCAATTGCTCCAGGGACTGGCCGACTCAAAAGCTTGAAATTCTTTTTTAAAGCAGCCCAAGTCAAAGCACAGTTAATATGGATAGGTACCTAAAGAAGGTATGACAGCTAATTATTTGTTAGCACAATGAGGATTAGTTATTACAAAAAGGTATTATGACACAGATTTAACTCTAAAAGCAGAGGAGTTTTATTCAGTTTTGTGCTCTTTGAGCTCTGACAGGGGATGATTTAGAGCCCCCGCGGCTCACTTTGGGTGGGGAGAGTCTGCACGGGCCACCGACAGCTCCTAGGAATTAGCGTCTGACAGGTGAGCGCGCTGCGCGGCTGCTGGTAACCCTTTGTGCACGTTTCCCCAGAGCGATGAATAAAAGAGCAGACGATGAGCGGCGTCAGCAGCGGAGCGATGAGGTCAGCACTGACCCGGCGCTCGCGCGGTGCCACAAAGCGGGCGCCATGGCAACAGTCACGGCCGGGCACAAATACGCCATGTCCCCGGGGTTAAACGCGCCCGGCGCGCTGCCAGCCTGTTTACCAAGGATTCAGGGTTAGGACACAACACACAAAGAACACCTTACTAAGGGGCAGGAAGATTTTAAAAATGCATCCGTCTCCGGGAACAGGACGCCTGCGAGATGGGTTCCGACACCGCAAAACACCCGCCCGCATTCTACACCGCGCTCTCCAATGCAAAGGGGTGACAAAAACGGGCGCGTTCAGGCTGGCGTCCTGGCGAGGCGGCTGGAGGCCGTCTGGAGTACATGGATCAAGCCCAGCGACGGCACCAACACGCAACACTCCCAGCCTGTGTGCTGACCTCTCTTCTCTGGTCAAGTCCTTCGGGGGCCCCACCCCCAGGAGTAAATGATGTAATGCAGACACACCCCCAGCACATCAGGAGACTCTTCCTCTCCCACCCTTCCTGCTGCCAGTCTTGCACCCCCACAAGCACAAGGCCCAGGATCACCTTCTTTGCACTCACAACAAAATTCTAGTGATAATCACCACTGTAAATTACTGCACCCTATTTATTGTTTTTTTACTGTACAATTATAATTCTATTGCGCCGCCTGTCCTGTACTCTTACTGGCATTCAACCGTGTTGTCCCCCCCATGCAACTGTGGCACAAGAATTTCAGTGCACTCCTCTGAACATGTTGCAATAAACACTGAAACTTGGAAAAACACTTCAAAACAAGCTTCACCAACAATTTGTAAAAAAAAAAATAAAAAAAAAATCACCTACATAGTTTGTAAAACAAAAACAACATCCAGCACGCCAATGCATGAATTGCTAAGTGACTAGGTAAGAGCAATTACAAATAATAGGTATTTACAGGGCCTAAATGGCAGACCCACACCAAGACTCAAAGCAGGTGTGTGAGTGGTGCATGATGGGAAAATGAGAACAGTGGAAACTCACCTCTTGGGAATGTGCTGGCCGGCCCAGGTGATGGTTACCGTGTACTTGCCCGGCACAAGCGGGTGATACTCAAAGGCATGGACCCCATCCAGGCTGTCCATCTCCTTGACAGGCTCATCTAAGCCCTCTGGCAGATTTGGGAGGAACACACGTCACGCACGACACTCCAATCCATCGGGCACTTATCTAAACACTTCCTTGACAGCAGCCGGAAGAGGTCGTTAAATCAACCGGATGAACAAGCCGCGGACCCCCACCTCATCCACTCAAGGTACAGCCTACCTAACCTGGCCCACCCCCCCCCGGCAGGAGAGCCGAGAAGAGTGCCAGGGGAGAATTACTCACTGGGTCCCTTGACCACAACCTTCAGCTGGCCGCTGCCGGCGTTGCGTGTGTCCACCCGGAAGTCCGCCACTTGCCGCGCCCTAACTCCCTTGGGCTGCAGACCGCGACCGGTGGCACGGCAGGCGTTGGGGCTGGAAGCTGAAGAAGAGGAGGAAAAGGGCCAGGGGGGGCTTAAGACAAGCAGCCACAGCAAAGGCCCTAAAACCAGTCAGGCGAGATGCCTGAACCAACTGACAACTGTAGCCAAGTCAGCTTGGAGCGGGAAGAGAGGCGGTGGGCGGCTCAGCAGGTTAGGCTTCTCCGTTGGGCCTTTGAGCAAGGTCCTTAACCCCCGCCCCCGAAAAATGCTCCAGGGGCGCTGAATAAACAGCCGACCCTGTGCTCATACCCCACAGCCTGACTCTCACCTCTATATGTGTGTCTTAAGAAGAGCATGATGGGATACGAGGAAAGTAACACATTCCAGGGCAGCTTTGAGTAAATGGCACAAAGTCCAAATCATGAGAAGGTCGCTCACGCCAGAGCCGGGCACACTGCCGGGGACCAGACACTGGACGGCAGCTGGCCCGGAGTGGCCCGCATGTCTGGGAACACGTGCTTCCTTTAGATCCGAAAGGATGGGCGCCACTGCAGCCCGTCTAGCCTAGGAAAGCGTACGAGTCGTTAGTCCGCCACCAACAGGGACGAGACCCTTCCCGCCACAGTCTGCATTTTTACTGGCAAACTGGGTTGAAGTTCCAGGGTAGCGACCAGTATTCTGCCAGAGGAGGCACTGGAAACACTGGCCACCGGAAATGGTGCGTTTATGGAGCGCCTGGCCGGCGTCCTATACACCGGCGACATTGGCGATTTGGCAAGAGTGGGCAAATCTGTAATTTACAAAAGAGCTTACCATAGACGAAATACGCTCAACCTTAAACATAAGCAGCAAGACATTGGGGGGCTCCTTTTAAAGCCAGTGGCGTGTCAGACAGGTTCTACCGTCCCCGGTGGTGCGTCACTGACCTGAAAAAGGCATTTCTGCGAGCGCGATCACGCTACACTACATCTGTGTCAAACTCTTAAATTAAATAAAACTGACCCCAGCAGCAGAGCTGCTCTGTGTTAACAGAGGCCTTTATTTACGGAAACCCAGTTTAAAAGGTGATGCTGAAAGATGTTTTTTTTTTTTTTTTTTTTTTTACCGTCCGCCCGGTGTGGAAAAGCAGCCTCAGAGAGCAGGAATTTGCCGTTTTATGAGCCCACTGTGAAGTCAGCCTGTCCACGATGTTAAGTCACTGGGTGTTTGGGGGTGCGAAACACTCATTACCTGTTCTTAACATTTCACACCTCAAGCAGACGCCTCGAGCCATCTTTGACGCGAAGTGAGGACTCGCTGTACGAGTCACATTAAAAACGCGGAGCGGGGATACAGGAACGCGCCAAGCCAAAGCGTAGCGAGGTGTTTTTAAAGCCGGGGGCCCGGCGCTGCTGACGGCTCATTGGCATGCAGGGCACATGTTTACCGTCCTGCCTGCTCTCTGCACCCTCGGCCCAATGAATAAACCATTTAAGAGACAGCAGATGAGAGCCACTGCATCTGGATGAGATTAACACCCGAGGAGCTCTCAAACGGAAAGCCACCCCCGTACGGTTTCTCCTTCTCTCGTCCCACGACCCCCCCCCCCTCCCCCGGGGGGGTGCCGCACGTGCTATTGATGTTCTGATTTCGACAGAGGATGACGCTGGCTGCCGTTATAAGGATGCACGTCATCTGTCTCAATTGTGGAAGATGTGGACCACCTCCGAAGGGCAGGTCTGGGAGTCATTACTACGCCACTGCGTCTTCCAAATAGTATGCCGTCTCTCCGCAATAGCGGAGGACTTAAATCGGTACAAACTACACACCTTACACATGGCGAGCACCCGCCAACCACAACTGTCGCATAGATTTATCATGACTCGCACTATTAGACGCTACAAAGGCTTTCGTCCTGAAACGCATTAGGAATAATGTCCGTCCCTTGGTCTTGGGGAAGTATACCTGGACCGACGTCAACAGTGAATGGGCTCTTGGGGATGGCCACGTCCCCAAAGGTGATGGAAATGGCGTGCGGGCCGGCCTGGACCGGTTTGTAGGTGCACCGGAACACATTGTCACCCTTGTCCTCCAGCATGGCTTCCACCGCGTTCATGTTGCCCTGGGGGTCCTTGACAGAGGCAGTGACATCACCGATGCCAGCCCCTGTTGGGGAGAGAGAGAGAGAGAGAGAGAGAGGTCACGGTCTCAGCAACAGTCCTGGTGTTAACCGCATGAATTAATCTTCACGCTCCCTGGGAATGTTTCTATAAAATCTGCTTTTTTGGCAGCTGTGCGTTTCAGCCATTGGAAGGACACCGTTATTTTCACGAGACGGACTGGAATGTTTACCGCTTCATGCCGGGGTCACTTATTCGCTCGGCCCTATGACTAAGCCATAACAGCGGAAACTTGGCGCGTTGACCTCGCCGCAAAGCTTTCGGAAATAGTTGGACAGTAAAGTTTTGGGAGTGCGAGTCTCTTCTTTGGGACATGGACCTGCGGTGTAGATGTCGAAGCAGGTCGGCTTATTGGCAACGTTGCCCAGCGGCTCCAGGCCAGGACCCCTGGCGGTGACCTTGCTGGCATCTCCCAGGGCCTTGTCCACATTCACCTCGAATGGGCTCTTGGGAATCTGCTGTCCTGCGAACAGCACAGTCACCTGCAAGACAGGAAGAGCAGCAGCTGCGGTTAAGGAAACCCACAGGACCTAATGCAGACTTGCCCTTATAAAGGGCCACACAAAACTAGCAGTACACTGTACGGTCAAAACGTATGTGGACACCAGCATTTCCAACATCCCATTCCAAGCCAAAACGAATTTCATTCACCCAGTGTTGCAATAATAGCTTCTGCTCTTCTAGGAAGGCTTCCCATTAGATGTTGGAACATTGCTTGTGGGATTAGCTGCTATTCAGGTTGGGTGTTGATGTTGGGTGAACAGGTTCCTTTCAGTGAGCTTGTGTGACCAAAAGCTTCTCAGCTGAACTTGCTCCCACACGTCTTGACTTTCACAATCACTTCACTTGTGGCTGACCAGGGCAGCTCTAGATGGTGTCTTATGATGGTGCCAAACTAACCTCTTCTGCACAGCCGCCCATTGTTCTGCTCTTGCTGGTTGTAGGAGATTGTGTGACTGTGCGCTTATTTATATACCTGTGTCAGCCATGGTTTGAGCTTAATTAGGCAATTCCTCTACTTAACATGGGAGTCTGTTTACTTTTGGCCATATAGTGCAGCATTACTTTAGATGTTGCTGTAGATAACCCAAACAAATTTACAAACAAGTTTTAAAGCCAGTCTATTGAGAGAAATCCATTTATTGCTATACATTCAGCTCTTGATTAATGTAGAACTGGTTTAAACCAAATTCAGACCTACAGAAAAAATATTTAGGAAACAGTTTAGCACTAACGCAAATAAGGCAACATGGGTCATAAATGTGTCTAAATGTATGCAGTCTTTTCATTTATTTAACATCTGCTCTCTGTTCTTGGCTCATGTATTTTCTTGCTATATGGTGTTCTGAATTGTCCAAAGGTTATGTAAAGAGTTACGTACATAACTGATGTCCCACAAAGCCTTAGGTTAGACGTGAGCCGCCTGCACTAGTTTCAGAAGCAAGAGACCAGAGTTCGCAAACAAGGCTAGACAGTCGGATTAAAAAGACTGATTAGGGGAGTGTTTCTCAAGCCAGACCTTGGAGACTCCACAGATGGTCCATGTTTCTGCTCCCTCCCTCCTCCCAGGGAATTGATAGAGAGCAAAAATGTGGACCGTCTGGGGTCCCTGAGGACTGGTTTAGCAACACTGTACTAGAGAATTCCATACAAATGGATATTTGTTGATTTTTCGCAAAGCGCATTCTCCGACCGCCATACACTAAGACCGAGCCCATGCATCTATGGATATCTCCGCTTTAAATCATATTGATCATCTCCAAATGGTGGCATCAAGTTACCTTGTGAGGGCCCATTACTTTAGGGACGTAGGTCACATGGAAGGTCTTTTTCCCTTCGTTGGGAATAGCTTTCACCTGAAAAATAAATCTGCCTGAATCAAAAAACCACAGTAAACGTAACGCATGCAGTGAAACATAACCGAGGCATTCCGGGATCACACTGAATTGCAGCACAACTCGAGCCTATCCCCCACTCACCAGCAAGTTATTGACGTTTTCCGGCAATTTCGGTCATTTGGTACCGAAAACCAGCATAAAACGCAGAGACGTCAGACAAGTAAAGTGAGCTAATGAGGCTGATTCACCATCATAGGATTTACTTATCCAAACAACAAATGGTCAACCCCCTAAAGATAGCCATCCTCACCACATCACTCCCAGTTCTGTTCCCAAAGATCAGATCGGTCCCCAGCGGCCTGGCCGTCATTGTGACCTGCCCCGGAGTAAGCGAACCCACCTCTTCTCTGGTCCCTTCGGGGTCCTCCACGTACACAGTCACCTGACCCTGACCAGCGCTGTAAGTGTCCACGGTGAAGGTTGCCGGGCGCAGCACCCTGTTCCCAACAGGCTCGATCCCTGCCAGGGAGATCGCTGTCAGACGGGAAAGGGTCCAGAAAAGGGGGAGGGACAGACTCGCATGTGGTTGCGGGTTCAGATCCCAGGGCTGGCAGACTGATGTTACCATTGGGGCATATGAGCGAGGCCCTTAACCCCCCATTGCCCTCCGACCCTGCCCCCGAAAAATGTACATTGCTCTGGATAAATACGTCGGTCTGCCTGTGCTAGGCTCCGTTCGGAGAGACAGACGCGATCTGGCAGAGGGCGACGGTGGACAGCATGTGGACGCAAGATGAGCAGGCAGCTTCCCGCAATGGGGGAGGGAGAGTGTTCAAAGACGCGCAGGGCTTCTGAGCTTTTTGCCAGATTGCTGACAGCAATTCGGCCATTGTTGTGGCTGGTGAGCAGGCATTTCCTCACCCTGACCCGCTGAACTTCCCAGAGCACAGTGAACACACCCCCAGGATACACGGCCACCACCCCAGCCAGCTCAGCATTACCATACAAAACCCTAACCTTCCAAGATAGGACAAGACATGTTTAGTAGCAAACTATATCTACCGGGGATGGTGTGTGGCTCCGTGGGTTTGGAATTAGAAGGTTGTTGGTTCGAATCCCAAGGCCATCGCTAGTGGGGAATTACGAATAGGAGCATGGACCGCAAGAGCTAGTAGAATGATGGGGTTAGAATGCAGCTGTAAACAGCGTTTGAAGGTGTTTAATTGGTATTCTTGGGGCTGTGTGTTATTCAGTGGGTTAGGATGCCAGGCCTCTGATCTAAAGGGCCCCAGATCCAGGCCCTTAACTCCCAATTGTTTCAAGGACCGGCTTGACCAATAAGTTTCCCATTGCATCAAAGTGTCTGCTAAATAAATGTAATGTAAAACATCAGGTGCCGTGCTCTGGGAAGTGGAGTGTACCGGGCTCGCCTCCGATAGCGCTAAACAAACACAGTGTCGGTCTTAAACCTGATGGCTCTGCGGGATGGAGAAGGCGGTCAGCTGGGCTGGAGCGGCACACTGGGGGCCAATCAGCTCTCAGCTGCCCTGTAACCCCCCCACCCCCATACACATCCCTGCTTACGATGGAACTTCCTTTCAAATGCAAGACAGCAAACTGCAAACAGCAAAACTGGGGGGGGGGGCAGCTACATCTCCATGAACAGCAGCGAGAAAAGGAAACGAGGCCAGCTGGACGTTCCTAGGGCCGCAGCGGAAGCCATAAAAGGTGCTCAGTGAGACGCGGGGCCTTTAAGGAAGCTGAGGGCGGGCTGTCACTGGGCCAGCAATGCTGTACATCCGACCCGTGCCAGCCGCTGGCCTCATGCTACTGTTTTTATTACTCGTCTGCGAAGCTTATAATTTTTGGAGGAAATGTAACAAGCCAAAATAAAAATTTTACAGTTTTGTAAGCGTCCAGGCCAAAGCTATCGGGTGGCCATACCTGGACCGTAGGCGCGAGCTTTCTTGGGGTTCAGTTTGGGCTTCAGCGGGGCCCCAGGCTTCAGTTTGGCCTTGGGGAACTGGGAGAGGTACGTCATCACCGACTGCTCATCCACGCCGGGGTCGATGATCTCTTCCGGGGTGATGACCTACAGCGCAGGGGAGGTGACGCATCAGGGAGGCGGCCTTCGGGGACAGAGGCGTGGCACCGCAGCCAAAAATCGTATAACAGCGTTTCGCACAAGCCCAACATCCAGCTGCCGAGAGAGCTGCCTGAATGCTCCCTGCCGTATCTAAGCCATCACACCTTTCCATTTGTGCAAACAAAACCGGTCGTCGGGTCTGCGTCCATTGTGTGTCCAATATGGCAGCCTCCTTCTCGGCAAACAGACCGACAATAAATAGCTTGTGTTTTTTTTTTTTTTTTAAATCTCTCACCCCACTGTTCAGCAGCGATTGATACCTGTCAGGGGGACTAAAAGAAAAATCGAAATGTCCAAGTGTACCAAAACGGGGCAACAGGGCAAATCGGGTGTCGGCCCGTAGTGCTCGGCGACGCCCACTTTTGGGCGTGTGAATCACACTGCAGCGGCACCTCACCTGGGGAATCCCCAGCCAATTGTCCGCCAGCTGCATGGCCTCACTGGCGTTGTCCACCGGCTTCGCAGTGTCCCACGCCTCCCAATCTGGACACAGGCCTGTAGGAGATGCGCAGACACGGGCTCATCCACGGGCGAAAAGCCAGGCGTTATAAACACCTGCAGAAATCCCTCCCGCACCCCCAAACGGCCCCGAGGGTCTGTCCAAGAGGACTGGGAGACTCACCCGGTGCACAGCTGTCGACCAGGGCGCCCAGGGCCTTGCCATCGCGCCAGTCCTCGCTAAAGTTGGTGATGGGCAGATCAGGCACCTTGTTCTGGATCCAGCCCAGAAGCCGCTGCTTGGGGGTCTGCTTTTTGGCGTCCTCGTCGTCCTCATCCTCCCAGACGGGCATGGAGATGGAGTAATGCAGGATCAGCGTCCAGATCAGGCCCAGGATCAGCTTCAGGTTCCCGTCCACGATGGCCTTGGAGTCTGCGGACAGGCGGAGGGACCCGGATAATCGTCAACAGCGCTTTGCCTCGTATATAAGGAATAAGGAACACCGGCATAAGAGACATTTCACACATGAAGGAGTTTCATTGCACATTGCGCAAGTGGGTTACACAACAACCAAATTTAGAAGCAGCCTCCGTAAATGACATATATAACATTCCAGCTTATATATATAATGCAAGATCATATGTAATATCAAAGAAATACTATGTCATATATGAGTGTATGAGTATATTTCCAAGTTATTTATTGATAACTAAGTGCTTGTGACATTATGGCATATACAGCATATAAGAGCAAGCCGTGCTGACCTGTATAATGGCGACAGTAAAGAACGGAATTGAGTATTGCATGAGAAAGAGTACAACACTCCGGTTTATTGACTCAAAGTGTAGCAGTGGTGCTTCAGAGACCTCAAAGGCCTCGCAGGTCGGCTGATTAATCGCTGGCACGTCCCTTACGTCATGGTCCCACGCGGCTCGCATCCTGCGGACTCGCGCCTTGGCTTTCCTGGCCCCCCGCTGTTCCCGACTCTGTGAATGCAGAGTGGATCCCCGCAGGACATCCCGCGCGTGGCATTTCGAGCGGGGGCCATAAACGTGTAAATGAGCCCGGGATGTCAGCGGGCTCCGCGGGGTTTGAGCATGCTCAGAACCTCAAAAATCGCCAAGACGGAGAAGGTCTGGCCCTGAACGGCGACGGGAATGTCAGCTCCCAGCATTCCTGCCCTCCCTCCCTCCCACCCACTTCCTCTCGCCGCCGCCACCTGCAGTCACGCCTGCGCCGCGCCCCTCCCGTCCTGCTTGAGGGTGTGCTGGAGCCCCACCCTCCTGCTTTGTACGGCGCTAATCAGTCATCTCCTGCAAACATCCTGCAAGTGATCATTACACAATGACCTGCCTGGCTGAACTTTGGCCCAAGACCAAAGTGGCCCTGCCCCATGGGGCCGGGGCCGGGGAGGGGATACAGCAAGACCAGGGCCAGCAGGAGGAAACATGTGGGAGGCTACCAGCAGGAAAAAAAATACAAGCCTCATAGGGAGGGCGGAAAGCGGAGAGGGGGCTACCATCTGCACGTGCCCGAGCCACTTTTCTTAAGAGAGGGCTCCGCTATGCAGGAGGCCGACGCCATGCACACCTCGATGCATTGCCACCAACCCGACAAATTAAAGCAACTACTAATGCAATGCAATATGATTCACCCCTATTAGGATGCAGCGCAATTTGAAGCGATTTGATTCGGCGTAATCCAATGCAACGGAAGTGAACAGGATGCGATGCAATTCAATATGGTACAGATACAGGAACTATTTAGAGAGTGGGACTCAATCTAAATATAAAAAGGAATAGTTCCACTTCTAAATAAAACTAATTATACATTAATAAATTGGCTTTTACTGATGCAAGATGCAAAGATGTCATAACAATGCATCCTGAATTTATCCCAAACTATCCAGGATGACTTTTTTTCTTTTTTAATTGGAGCAATAGCATCAACTTTCATGTCAGGGCAACGATGGGAATCAGTGAATCTTACCAACCCCATTATGCAGTAATCTCCCCCTCTCTCTCCCTCACTCTCTCTCGCACATGCGCATGCATACACACACACACACACACACACACACACACATTTGTATTCCTAGCTTACTTTTTTGATTGCATTCACAGATTTTTATAAAATGAATTCTGAGTGAGGACTGAAAATACGACCTCACTAGTCACATCTTTTGAGGATCTTCTATACTCGTGAGGTCCTATGGCCTTCCGAAGTACAGCAAAACAAGGAGGCACACACACCCACAAATCAGTGGAGGAACCAGGGTCGATTAGGAGTGTGTCTGGCATCTGGAACCAGAACCATCTCCAAGAAGCAATGCATGGACGAGGAATGTGATCAGCCTTTGAAACACAGCCATCACTCATCAATAATCAATAACGGGGGGGGGGCTCAGTGTGTTACGACAGCGCATGTGATCAGAAGGGCACTGGCTCAAATCCACTGGTCAGCAGACTGATGTCAGCACTGGGCCCCTGATCAGGGCCCCTAACCACAAACTGCTTCAGTGGCCATCTGATCTTACCCTCTCAGATGCACATCACTTCGGATAAAAGCTTTTGCCAAGTAAACAAATCACTTCATAAACCCAGATAGATCATTCTGAACTCAAACATCCAGAGCAGCTTAATTACATGCCTAAATTTTAACAGCACAACACCCAGGGCAGAAAACGTCCCATTAATAGATCCATCAACCGCTCCAGCGCTGAGATTGAAAGGAGCCCGAGTCGCGCTGCAAGGCTGCCTCACAAATCCGCCGGCCCCTCCGAGGACCATTGTCAGCGCTGGGACCGTTACCATGGCAACTCATTGTTCAGGGCCCCCGGCTGGGAGCCGGAGAGCAGCGAAGGGTGAATCAGAGCCCCCGGCCTCATGCAGAAGGTAATCCCCATCACTGGTGCACTGGACTGAAACATTGACAGTTATATTACAGCTACTGGTCCAAAATATTTAAGAAGCCAGCGCTGAAGCGGGCAGGAGTGCCCCCAGTAAGAGAGACTTCATCCAGGCGTTTTAGTTAGCATTCACTACGCACAACCGCCGCATTTCCAACAGCAGAAAACAGACATGCTGTCCAGCGGCAGGTTTGAGTCCCGCGCGCAGATCACTGTCTGGAATGTGCTAATTACCAGTCACTGTAACAGCAGATCTTCTAGTTTTGCTCCGTCTGCATTGTTTTGCACCGGCTCTGCATCTTCAGTGCCTTGGTAACCAGGCGTGCCTCAGCACCTCAATGCACCTGTTGCACACGGCCAGTAAAGATCCTGAAATCAAACTGGCCGTGAAGATAAAGCACTGTATCTGGAGACCGGATCCCAGGTGTGTCACTTTAGGGCGAGGGCCAGACAGCCAGCATAAAGAAGCAAAAGGATTTTGAAAACTGATATTTATACAGTGCTTTGCAGTTATATTTTACAGTTTTTACAAATTTGAGACTCACTCTCATTTCTTGTTTAAACTGTCTTGCTTCCACAAGCTTGATTTATTTTTTCCATCCTTAACTTTTCACGTTAAGAATCCATCAAGAAAATGTGCTTACGTTTGTGTTTCACCTGTTCCAGAGAACAGAACTTTATGCCACATATATAAATGTCAATAACAGTAATAATAACAGTAATAATAATAATACCACCACATTTATTTCAGACCCAATTAGCACACGTATCTTATCATGGGGGCACTGGCTATGATCAGGTTTTTTCTTGAATAAAAAACATTTTTACTCTGTTATAAGGCAATTTTAATGATTATTCCTTTTCAAGATTATCTAGTGTATGTTTGAAAAACAGCTTAAAGTCCACCTCCACTGCTTCTGCAGTAAATCACTCCTAGGCGAGTTTGTGAGAAATCTACAGAATTCTTTTTTCATTTTATAAATACCGGCACGGTGGCGCAGTGGGTAGCACTTCCGCCTCGCACCTCTGGGACCAGGGTTCGAATCCGGCCCAGTTCCATGTGTGTGGAGTTTGCATGTTCTCCCCGTGCCGTTGTGG
>JAODKL010000128.1:7423009-7438008 GCA_026780765.1 Petrocephalus schoutedeni
CGGGCGGGAACCGACCCCGCCGCAAATGTCCACGTCCCTTCCGGGAAATAGAGAGGCGGGACCACCTCTGGGACCTGCATCCTCGCCAGGATGAGACAGGAACTGGCGCAGGCGAGACAGGAACTGGCGCAGACGGAGCTGCGGGCGGACGTGCTTTGGCGTCTTCTCCCTGGCGAGGCGGGCGTGCTGCAGCGTCACGGGAGAGACTTTTCTTGCGTCGCAGCAATTCGCCCATCAACCTCCGCACTTCCTCATGTTCTGCGGGCAAGGAGATCGGGGTGATGGCTGCTAACGCCCGCTGTAGGGAGTTGAGGTACCGGAAGGCTTCGGGATCCTCACGCAGCGCCGGGTCTACTGCCAATCTCCCCCACAGTTCTTGCAAGGAAAAATATTCCTTCGCCTGCATGGCGCGGGGCCAGAAGCGGAAGCGGTGTCCGGGTTAAACACGGCCGGATTCAGAATCTGGCGCGGGTCTTCCAGGTATGCCGTGGAGCCAAAGGCGATCACAGGAGTACCGCCGCTGGGTCGCTGGTCGGGGTCGATTGTTCTGTCACGGTTTAGTCGGGAACGACGACCCATGATGCAGGCGGTATTTGAAACAGGACGTTTATTCCAAAACACAGAACTCAAATAGGCACGAATAGTGAAAACCATGAACGATGTGTAGCGGTACACATACATGCACATACACATACAACAATCGACCATAGGGATTGAACACAGGTGGACTAAATAGGGATGACATCACGACTGAAACACAGGGCAGCTGGGCACAATCAGGAATACGCACGAGGGGAAACAAGGGGCGTGGCACATAAGGAACTCTGACAGAACGTGACAACCAGATCCTTACATCTATAACAACGTTTATTTTTTGTCAAAGCAGGGTCAGCCAGTCCCTGAAGCAGCCGGGGGTTAAGGGCCTTGATTATCGGCCTCATGGTGACATCTCACCAGGATTTGAACACCCCCCTTTGAGCAGATGCATGCAGATAGGTGAGAGCAAAGTTTGGGGTCAGCATAGTAATCCATCTACCTAGCACCACCGGATTACTTATTTTTCAGATTAGGTGAAATCAGTTTTGAAGAAACCGATTTGTCCAATATTTTGATTACCACATAGGTGAGCCAAGTGACAGATCCATCGCTGTAATTTGCAAAATTACCCTTTGCATGTAGTTCAGGTATGGCTGTGATTTAAAGTATTCTGGGTATAAGTACATCTGTGCACTCTTGGGTGTGTCCTGGTGGACATTGTGCTTCTTGAAGGAGCCAGGTGGTCAGGAGCACAACTGATTACTTAGTGGTTACACAATTCAATAAAAGCACTCTTAGAAAATGTCACCTGCCTATTCCAAGTGTTAACAATTGACTATTCACCAAGCTCGACGTGTTCCTTTTCCAAACAACTAGCTGAATACAAGGTCAGCACAATTCCTGGGAATTAAACAGAACACAAATATGCAAACTTGACTTAATCCCTTTTATATGAATGAGAATTGCAGCAAGACAGTCCTGAGAAGTCACACGTTAAGGGCTACAACCGAGTGCTTAAGGATTTTTAATGAAAAATATTTGAAAAGACTAATTTTTCTGTAGAAAGAAATACTACCAACCCTAGTGACTAGGTTTGCACTAAAGAAGTCCCTGAGTACCCTCAGTCTACTTTTAGGTCAACTACCCTTCCCTTTAATCCTGAATATGGGTTATACGCCCCCTGTAAAAATGTTGATTTTCCTGTGTTCCTGGATTTTTCTTCATATTATGAAATGTGGGAAGAAATGGTGTTTGTGCCACTGAAGATGGGAGGGGGGTGAGGTTGGAGGAGTGTGTGAAACCGAGCAGCAGTCACCAACTAGTGGACTTCACTTTGGGACAAAGATACAATCTAATCCGGACTGTGCAAACGACCCCATTAGAGTGTACACACATTTTTTTCAGATGCAGCACACCTTGGCTTTGTTTTGCTGATGGAATTTGGCCCTTGGGGTACAAACAGTTGGGCCCCTGTGGATTAGAGTAGGCTGCCACCCCCCCCCAAACAAGTGAAGTGGTTTATTAAAAAAAAAAAAAAAAAACAGCCTTAACACCTCAGACTTTATGCACAAAGGAAACCAAGGCGGATGCAGAGTAAAGCTCTTTTTATTAAAATCATGCACATCACGTGTGTTAGTGCAAATACTTTAGATCTGTACTCAGGAAACTAATGAGACTTTCCATTTCTTTACAAAATAGATTTTAAACAATCATTTACTTAAAAAAAAAAAAAAAAAAAAAGAAAAAAGAAAAAAGTAATTCTGAAGCTTAGCATCCCGGAACAATATTTGCAAACAAAACTATATACAGACGGTACACTGCGTACCACTAGCTTGGGATGAAGTGACCGGGTCGCTTGGATTGTACGTGAATTTCTGACAGGAAAGTTTTCATTTAACAGACAATGTGCAGGACATTTTCGCAGGAATTCTCAAACACCAGATATTTCATAGATACAAATGCTGCCCTCCTCCCCTCCCCCACAAAACCCCCCCAATTCTAAAATTTCTCACCTATTCACCCCATTAAAGACATTTAACAATGGAAAGTTGAGGTGGTACAAAAAAATAGCATAAGAAAGCCCACCCCCCTCCATTTAGCTGGCATAAGGTTTGTGCAAATGCAGTTTGTAAAATGTTACACCTTCCGACTGATTCTCCACAAGGTCTAGGATCTTTCAAGATGCTGTTCATGCTTCCTTGGAGCTTTGAACTTTGTAGAGTATAATGAATCCAGTGATAGGCCAAACCATGAGTATCATCCAGAACATTCCAGAAAACCCTTAAAATACAGCAGACAGTGCATGCACATGTGTTTTTTTTTTAACCCTCTAAAACACTAAGGACCCCCCCCCCTCCCCGCCAAATAACAGGAAAAGGGGGTGTGGGGGGACAGAACGGCGTCTGGGGACTGACTCTGCTCAGGTGCTACTCACAGAATCATCAAGCAGCTTGAGAGTGGGACATGGGCCCTGTGTTTGCATATCAGGGGAAATGGACTGACATCCCAGCCACCACTGTCCCTATAATGGTCACTCTGAACTAACTGCACAGGTCACTCACCACAGATGATGCAATGCCCCCCTGATTCCCAACCCCCTTTTCTAAATGGAGGGAGGGAGGAGTCACAATACAAAAGGCTAGTTAGGGAAAATAAGGCAGCAAACTCATCATAGAGAACCTGGTCAGCAGTGCAGTGCGTGTGGATCACCCGGGTTGGGGGGGGGGGGCTCTATTCCCACCCAGTTTATGTAGTGTAGGCAAGACGACAGTGAGGATGGCCCTCTGGACATCCAGAGGCCATCGAAGAAGGGGAGGTCGGCCCAGAGACTGGGGCTGCGGAGACGTTTCGGCTCAAGATGGGCCCACGTTAGTGCTTCGTAATCCCACGTCTGCACTGACATACCGGTCACCTTTATGGACTGTAGTGTTGCCTGTATTATGAATAGCTGTCCATAATACACGTCAGAGAGCAGGGCGAAGCCTCCAGCGCCTCCCTGCCGATACCACAGGCGCATCGCCTCGCGGAGGGACATGAACGGCGCCTAGGCAGGGGGGCCCCCCTCCCACCGCGAGCCACACACACTTTCAGGCATTTCACTATTACCCCAAAATCTGGAATTCTACATTTACATCCAACATGGCAAACCATAGACTCAATTTGCCCAGAAAAGGTTTGGTACCCATAGAAAATAAAAACCAAAAAACAAACAAAACAAAAGGCCTACTTTAGGCCATTTTAAAGATTCCCATCAAACTGATTAAGAAAAAAAAAGAATTAACCTCCGATAAAGTATTTAATCTATAGCAGAAGTTAACTTTTATTCTCTATATATTTATATTTATTTATATTTATGTACACACACACACACAGGTAGACTTTGTACACGTAAAGCAGAGAGCCAGCTTACACTCTCTGCTCAGGGAGTAACGGAGTCCGATGGACAAAGACGTGGGGGAGGGCGATGCAGGAGCCGGCTCAGGTGGCACTCCGGGACAGGCCAGGGTAGAGGACAACCACGGTCACTGCCACCATCACAGCCACCACCGGCATCCAGGGCAGCCAGGCACTCTGAAAGGGAGAAGAGGAGCCTGAGAGGGGCACCTTCCGGCTGGCCGCTACGCCGCACACACACGGGCAGAGCCAAGCGCCAGAGTAGGAGGAGGAAGAGGAAGAGGAGAGGCGGAACAGAGCCTCCTTCAGAGAAATGAGGAAGGCGTTTCCATGGTGCCAAGAGACGCGTCTGAGTATCAGGAAGACGGAGCAGGAAAAAAAAAAAAAAAAAAAAAAAAAAAAAATCGCCAAGGCGAACGAGACCCCGGAAGCGTTAGTGATCCAAACGAGACATACTCTCCATTACTGTAGGGGGGGGCAGATTCGGTGTCAGGAAATTCATAATTCATCGCTGCTCAACTCCGAAAAAGTGAGACAGAGAGAGAGAGAGATATAGAGCGAGGGAGAGAGAGAGAGGGACCACTCTGCGTGTTGTCGGCCATGCACCAACGGGGAAGACACACGGGACACAGACGTGAACACGCACACGGATAAGGACGACTCGACAGGAGCACTGGGTACCTTTCCATCACAACTGCCTGTAGCACCAATACAGCAAAGCCAGGATAAGGGCGAAGACTATGGCTTGGAGAGGCTGCAATGCGGGTGGCTGAGGGAAGGGAGGGAAGGCACAGTAATCAATCAAACAGAGGCGCTGCGAAATGAACCAAACTGAAATAAATAAAGACGGGGACCGGTGAGGGCCAGGCCTGGGGCTCACGCAGGCAACGGGCTCTTTGGGGAGGTAGAGGCCACAGATATACATGTATATACACACACATACACAGGCAGAGCTGGACTTTATACACAACACATTTGTAAACATTTGGAGCAGAGGTCTCAAACCACAGGCCCATGGGCCAGATCCAGCCGCCAAGACTAGATTATACGGTCCACTACGCCTTCTTTGATGCGTTATTAAGTCTGACGGGCAGGTTGATTTTATTTCCATGTTGCAATTTTTTCATTTAAATGATCGTCATAGACTTTGTTTTCTTATAGATTAGTGGAATACAGACTATTTTCTCATCTATCTTTCGGCTCATAATAAATAATAAATAGTCCCAGGTGGCCCCCTGGGAGCCAGCCTCTAAGCAGGGAGGCCCCCAAGTTAATGGAGCTTGAGACCCCTGATTGGACGGCTGGGTATGAGGACGAAGGGATGTGAGGGAAGGTAAGTGTTACCCATTCTCCACCTAATTTGGAGACGACTGAGGCGGCATTTTGGGGAGGGAGGGGGCGGGGGGGGTTGGCAGCGGAGGCCGATGCTGAGGGAGGAGGTTCTGTCCTGTCACACAGGATCATTGGGGGGGGCTGCAGATTTTCCTGTGCGCAGCAAGCCAGGAGACACTGACAGGGTCTGGGGGCGTGCTGACAGGGGAATGACGGCTCGGGTCACCGAGAACAGCCTGGGGGTGGGGGGTGGCGGCCTGGTAATCAGCTCTTACATAAACAAGCTTGTTAAGCTGTGGTCTTTCTGGGGGGGGGCCGCCCCATGAGCCGCGCGGAGGGCCGCCCCATGAGCCGCGCGGAGGGCCGCGCAGAGGGCCGCCCCATGAGCCTCCCTGCCTCGGTCAGGGACACTTACGCTGCCCTCCTTCTCTTGCAGCTGCTTCAGGCTGACGCGGCACTGCTCCAGCTCCTCGTGGATGCCGCGCTTCTCCTGCTCCGTGCGCTCATACTGCTCCCGCAGGTCCGACAGCTGCGTCTGCGTGTCGTCGTACTGCGATCGCAGGGGAGGGGGGGGGTTAGCACAGGGTGTCACCCAAACCACACCACGGTAACGGGGGTAGCAGCTGACGTACCTCCTTCTGCAGGCTGCGCGTGCGGCCGTCCGCCTGGGCCAGCTGGCTGCGCAGACGCCCAGCATCCTGCCGGTGCTGCTCCTGCAGGGAGCCTAGCTGCTGCTCCAGCTGGCCCTGGGACCTCTCCAGCGCGCTGAGGCTGCTGCTCAGGGTGCAGCTCTGCTCCCGGGAGCTGGGGGGGGTGGGCACAGTCAGAATGGTACATGGATGGTAGTCCTTTTGACAAATGGCTTTGTAACACAAGGTCCTGTGGCAGCCTGAGGTGCTGACGCCCGCCCCCCACCCCACCGGATGGTGACAATAAAACCCCCAAGGGGCCCGCAGGCCTGGAAACACGTTCCGCTACACTGAAGAGAAACAAGCTGCCTGTCAGACAAGGCTTGTGAGACAAAAGGACGAGTGACAGGAGGGTGAGGCGCTGCGCTTCACGGAGGGGCAGTAGAGATGGAGCATGACCACGCCCACCCCCCCAGGTCAGAGAGGCACCGCCCCGTAAGCAGCTACAGCAGTGTGGCAGGGGCATGCCCGAAAAAGGCAGACCTGCGCCCACTCCGCCAGCACATTGGCGATCCACCAGCCACCAGAGGGGTGAACATGCCATGCTCTGAGCTCCTTTGTTACTGACATTTACATTTTATTTATTTAGCAGGTGCTTTTATCCAAAGTACAAAGAACATTTCTGAGAAAGCAGCATCTGTCAGCCCCGGGAGCAACTGGGGATTCAGGACTCTGCTCTTTGATGCCAGTCACCTGACAGGGCGACCCGGAGGCTCCCGGCCGCTGTCATGGCGCCCTCCCTTCCAGCTCCCGCCCGCTTAGCTGGTGCCTTTTACTGTCCAGCTGAATAGCGCTTCCTAAGGCTCACACCTGCGCTAATCCCGTGATCACCGCTTAGTCCAGCTTATGTAAATTAAACCGGACGGTATCAGGACGGCAGTATGACAGTTAAAACCGGAAAGGCGCCTTTGGGCGGAAGTCACATGACCCCGGGTGTCGGGCTGAGCAAACGTACTTGTCCAGCTCTAACTCCAGCTGCTGCAGCTTCTCCAGGAGGGCCACCTTCTCGTCCCGCAGGGCATCGCTCTCCTTCTGCAGGGTGCTGCACTCCTGCTGCAGCCTCTCCAGCTCACCTGCGGGCGGCCAGACACACACACACACACACACCCCCCAATGAGCTCCGAGATCACCTGGAAGCAGAAGAACTTGCACGGTATGGGAAACCTAAACCCTCAAAAGCAAGGAAGAAGAGCACAGCTCTGCTGGGCTCCCCAGGAAGCCCCAGGCACGGCAACTGGGGGCTGCCCATGCTGCCGTTCGGATAGAATGCCCCGACCCACACCAGCCCCTAGAGGGCAGTAGCGATGCAGCGGGGAATCTGGGTCACTCACAGGCCACCGCACACCTCGTTAAGTCAGTCATAAAACCACAAGCAGAAAGGCGTGTGCAGGCAAATGAAAGGGGTCAGCAGACTGCTGCCGGTGGCCTCCCCACTGCGGCTCTCTCCCCCCCAGCAATTACGGGGTGGGCGGGGCTACCTTGCAGCTGGGCGACGCGCTCCTCCTGCTGGCTCTGCTGCTGGAAGCTGGCCTGCAGGACGCCGATCTCCGCCTCGTATCTGGCGGCCGCCTGCCTCCACTTCTCCAGCTCGGCGGTGACGGCGCGCAGGTCGCTCTGCAGGGCCGCGATGTCACGCTCCCGATCGGCGGCGGCCGTCTCCACGGCGCGGCGCATGGCCAGCGCCTCCTCCTGGGCGGCCTGCAGCTCCTCGCGTGCCCCGGCGATGGCGCCCTCCCGCTGCTCCCGCAGCGCCTCCATGTCCGCCTGCAGCTTCTGCATCTGGGCTGCGGGCCACGCCAGGGATGAGGGGGGTCACATGATGGCGGCCTGGGATTAATGCGGATGACGGCGACGCAGACTGCCTCGCGACCCACCTTGCAGGAGCTGGATCTGTTTGGCAGAGTCCTCCGCCTGCCTCCTGTTGGCCCTCCTCTCCTCCTCCAGCAGAGCTGCCACACACACACACACACACACACACACACACACACACACACACACACACACAACGTGCCGTTAAGCCTCGCGCCGAGCCTGACGCGGCCCACGGCCTATGTGATGGCGGCTGGCTACCTTGGAGCTCCTGGCACCGCTGCCTGCCACCGTTAGCCAGCTCGCGGGCATCCAGCAGCTCCCTCTGCAGGCGCTCCACTACCTGCTCCGTGTTGCCGGGCTCCAGGTCAGTGTAGGTCAACTCATCTGGGGGGGAGGGGGGCATTTCAAGATTAAAGGCCAGGCTGAGCTCTGACACGCATCCACAAGAGCCAATCAGGGTAGGTGTGAAGCAAAGCCTGCTGGGTAGACACACAGACAGTCTAAGATCTGGAGCTTTCATACGATCTCCGCCCCGCTGAGGCTGAGCAAAACAACCGCCAGCAAGGTCCACTTTACCTCCACATTCAAATTAAGGACAGGTAGGTGAGACCGAGCTGGTGTCAAGTCATTGGGCGCGTTCGACTTTTTGCAGACGCTTACAGCGCTGGCTTAAAGCAGTGCATTCTGGTCTCGACAGGATGCATGATGGTTAGTTTCTCTTGTCCGTCTTCAGCCAGCACTGCAAGACGTCAACCTGCGTCACCGTGTCACATGGTACAAAACTCTCACGAGAACAAGACCATTTAAGACGGATCGTGCAGCACCTGTCGCCCGGCTGCATAAACTGGGAACCGCCTCCGTGACGACAACTGTGCATTTATTGGCTGAAGATTTTTGTGACACGCTTCATGTGTATTGCAGTGCTTGGGGACCATCTGGATAAATTATATATTTTTGAAACTCGCTGTTCGCCATATTCTCCATGCAAGAACACTGGAATTTCCACGATATCCGCCACGTCTGCCCCGAAAAACGGTGTAGACAGCTCGACCACTGCAGTCAGATCCCGCGCACTGCAAGCAGTGACAGCTGTCCGACCTGACGCCAGTCAGTTTATTCTCCTCCCCTGCAGCCGTGCACAGATCACGTCGGCTGCAGACAGACCTAAGCCCATGTCGAACGCACCCAGCATCTGACGACGTAATAAGGCCGCAGATACGGGAGGCAGGGGTATGCTCAGCACCGGGATACCTCCCTCCCAGGAGCACTTCACAAGCTGAACATCCTACAGGTTAGACAGAGCTTTAAATCCTCACCCAGGCTGAAACCCTGAGGCAGGTACGAGGGGAACGGGGTCAGCGACATCGCCTCACCATCTTGGTGTAATGTATTTTTTTACAGTCTATAGGTCAGCAGCTCTTTAAATTTATTCCTTTTGTGTTTATTACCATTTCCCTTTACGCATCCGTGCAGAATTTTTACTTATGCTGTCTATTCATTGCATTTATTTATCCTTTGTTGCATTTCCTCTCTGTACTGCTGGCCAAAGGAATTTCCCCCACAGGGATCAATGACACTCCATCTTACCAGGTGTCTGCAAATCAGCACACCAAAAATGGAGTGCCGCGGGGCAATCCACACACACACACACACACACACACACACACACACACACACAGCCAACCCAGCACGGCCCTGTGGGGCGACCGACACACACACACACACACACACCACCACCACCGCTGTTGGTACCTGGACTGTAGCTCCAAATCCCTAGGCTTAGGAAAGGGATCATCTTGCAAGCTAATCATTGATCTCACTCCCTCTCTAATGGGACAGCGAGCAGTTACCAAAAACGGCCAGGCATACCCAGCAGGGACCAGCCTGCAATTGTCTGAATCACATCCAGCTCTGCACATTTTCTGATAATTAAAAGACTGGCAATCTACACTGTCGGGCCTAGGCATCATTCCCAGCTGCCCCCAGGGAACCGAAGTGGACACACACACACACACACAAAAAATATACACACACACACTCACACACAAAAGCACTGACCTCCCTAGGACTCATTAAAAGTGCCTTCTAATCTTGGTAAATCAACACACAGAAAATGTCCAAGATATACTATTATTAAGCCAACATAGCTCAACTTAGTTTGAGTTTCACCAGATGATATCCTTGGCGGCATAAATGAATCGGCCAACATAAAGCATAATTCAGGTGACCAACTCCAGATCAACTAGAACAGACCGCGGAAGCAGCTCTGATCGTTTTAAAGGTAGGAAGAAAAAAATAATTCTATTGTTAAAAATATTGAGGGTTAGCCAATTCAGACCAACAGCACCCTCTAGTGAGAAAGTTAATACAGCAGTTAACACTGCACAGAAGAGAGGGAACCGAGGAACTGGGACACCTGGACTTGGGGGAGATCACACAAGCACCTGCAGAAAACCATGCATAAGCAAACTGGGCTCAGCAGATGTCAGCCACAGCAAACCTTTGGGACGTCAGTGGGAGCACGAGACCATCAGCCCGGGATCCACGCATCTGACCCTGCATGGGGCAGCGAGCAAACTGCCCTGCCAGCCATGAGGGAGTGAGGAGGGCTTACCACTGCTGAAGGCCAAAAGACAGGATAGCAGATAAGGATGCAGGATGTGTTACCAGCAGTATTGTGGTTCAAGTCCCCAACTACCCCCATGACAGACAAAACCAAAAGCAAAAAAAAAAAGTAAAATAAAAATAAAGTTTCACTTTGACATGTCAAAGCGACAGGAATTAAATCAGTTTCTGAAAGCAGGTCTCTGTTGCAGGTCTCTTGGGAACTTTCCACTGTCCAAGAGCGACTCACAGGGCAAAAGCCCAATTAAGGGAGAAATACCGGTGCAGAATCTCCCCATAACACCGACATACTGCCGCTCCGTGCACGTCAGAGGCCAGCCGTTACTGAGGAGCATTTAACCCTAAAGAGACCCATTAACCCTGCAGTGAGGCGCAGTGCATCCCAAGTCCAAGGCTCCTGCTGCACACGCAAGCCAAAGTCACATCTGAAAAACAGTCTCCCAAGCAACTGAGGCAGACAATTCATGTTTAGAGTAGGTAACCAACAAACAAGCGGGGGGGAGTTAGACGGAGCCCCCCTACGCAGAGAACGGTGAGCATCCAGTGGCGAGGCCGTGGGGGGGGATGAGGTGTGAGGTGTGCAATGTCTTATTCCCCCCCTCCACACGGACAGCTTCCAAGAGTTTACTTGGACTCGGGCCCAGTGCCCTGTCAAGCCTGAACAAACACGAATTAACAGCCTTGCACTCGGTCGCTGGGGAAAGACATGAGCTCATGGCGAGGGGTCTGGTGGCGCTGAGCGGGCGTCTCGGAGGAGAGCAGCGGCGGGCTGATAACGGCGGGTGACGCGCTGCAGAGACACGGGCGCCGGCTGCTATGGCCCATTAAGGAGCTGCATTCCCAAATCCGGCAGGATCAAGCCCAGGTTAGGAGCCAGGGAGAGAGAGAAGGGGGGAGGGGGAAGAGAGAGAAGAGAGAGAGAGAGAGAGAGAGAGAGGCGAAACCGGCCCAAAGCCCGTGGACGCCATTCAGACAGTGGGGAGCAGCTGCAAGAACAGCCACCTCTACACTCGTCACCCCCCTGATATCATTAACAGGAGGAGTGATCCTCACTGACACCTGCCACTCCGCCATTAGCCCAAGAGGCATGTGTACAGGGACGTGCGGCACTGAGCACGCGCCCGGGGCCCTCCTGCGGGACGCGCTGACCCGTCCTGGCCGGCGGGGTAGGTACCTGGGTTACCTGGCCGTTACACCAGTTATGACAGCCGCTACAGCAAGGGGACCGGCAAGCCCATTCCTCAGCGGACATCTCTGAAAACACCCAGAAACCCTAAAGCCCTAGCTAAACTTTGAACTTGTTTAAACACTCCCGCTGTTTCGCCATTTACAAGAACTACCCAACTAAAAACAGGATAAATCAATGATAAAAACTGCAACAGCGCAGGTGCTTCATGCGATGCGTCCTGTCAGATATTACTGCTCGACTGGCCCTTAGTCAGCACCTCCCCACAACGGCATGCGTGCTCTGGGATCAGGGGGCAGGGCAGGGCAGGGCATGCCTGAGCGCAGCGTGCTCAGGGGCAGTGCGGCCAAACACCGGCATCACCCTCAGCTGGACCTGCATCCCAGAGTCTGCCCGAGCACCAGGCCATATATAGTCAGTGCAGGCACCCGCCGTGACGGCCCTGCAAACGGCCTGCGCGACTTACGAGATCTGAAACCGCGCACACAGACACCGGCAGCTGGACTCCCGGGGGGGGGGGGGGGGGGGGGGGGGTGGGGGGGGGAGACGTGTTACCTGTCAGCAGCGGCATCTTGAGGGGCTCGTTCAGCTCCTGCTCATCCATCGGGCCGTCTGGGGAAAAGGCAAGAGTGAGACTGAGGGGTGGTGGGTGAAGGGGAGACTAAATTCAGTTCATTTCTATATAGTGCCCTTCACTATGCGGACAACCCAAGGTACTTGACAGGAGGCAAACAAGTTCACGATGTCATGTTAGGGAAGGGCGGGACACCAGCGGCGACAGAAGGCTTAAGTCTTTCAGAGTAAAACATCCACGCACACGCACCTCCAGGAGAGCAGGTAAGCACTGCCTGTAAACTCTCAGCAAAGGCACACACCGCGGTCGGTGGTAAGCCCCGTACCTGAGGCGTCGTCGCTGCTCCGGTCCTTGCTGGGGCTCAGCGTGTCAGACATGTCCAGCTCCTTCGCATCTATCTGGTTTTCTGAGGGGAGGCAGGAGAGACCATTACCATGGGGGGGGGGGCAGTAAAGTGAGTCCAGGAAGTAAATCAAACATAAGGCCTGAGAAAGGCAGGGGTGGGCGGAGCATGAAACTGGGGAGCTGACAAACACTCCAGGGGTAATGAAGCCAGAGGGGAGTCTGGAGAGTGCTCTGTATAAAATGGGGGAAGGGCTTAGAGCTCGCCACACATGGGCATGAGCGAGCGAGAGAAAACAGGCGCAGGCCAGAACAGGCGGGACGCCTGTCCATGAACCTCTACTGTCTGCTGGCGACTAAAATAACCAGTTTCTCTTAGTCTATCAAAGAATTATCCAGTCTGGGGGTGGGGGGTGGGGGATTACCTAACACAAAGCAGCTTTGTCTGACCAGCGCGGTATCTGGAAATGTACAGGTTCTGGCTTCAGCCCTCAAAGCAAAGCCCTTCTGAGCAGTATGACGCCCAAGAGCCTCTAAACTCCGCTGGCGGGATGCTGGTGCCCCGCCTGCTCCAGGAGCAAGAACCGCAGAGGCGTTTTACAGGCCAAAGGCCGGCCGCAGGGCTACTGCGGAGGCTTCCCTCTGGAGCTTTTAATTACACACCCACCATTTCAATCTCAGAAAATTACTGTCTAAAGCCGGAAAGCCAGGATTAGTACAGATCAAGCACAGCGGTGGGGAGCTGGCCAGCGGGACCAGCATTTGTGCCGTGAAGTGGTCCACTCCAGCTTCTGGCCTCTGCCTGGGCTTCCTGTTGGAAAAGGGGGCTGACCTCTAAGAATGGCAGGGCTCTCCAGGCTGATTTCTTGAGTCAGCTGGTTGTTTTGGAGATGACCGTCGATGACCTCTGAAAGGAGAAACATCACGCCTGTCATCGTGGGAAAACACGCCAACTTATCCATTCACCACTCACCCAACTTGAGAAAGAGAGAGATGCGTGATTTAGCAGACACACAGCCAAAGCAACCGAGAAAGCATGGTAGGACAATCCCTAGTGCAACCGGGGGCGAAGGGTCTCTCTGGGACCCGACAGAGGCCCTTTAGATCAGATACACAGCATCCTATCCTGCTGGGGCACACACCTCCCCCAGAGCACAAGTCACACATTTTCAGACACTGCTATAGCTGCAGTCTAACTGCATCATTCCAGCAGCTTGTTCTCTTGTAGCTGAATGATGCCTCAAGGTCACGAGCAGTGAGGTTTCTCCCGTGCCATCCACACAAGAAGCATGCTCACACTCGCAATCCCCCACCGGCGCCCCCGCGCCGCTCTTACCGTCAAAGTCGGAGATCTTTTTCAGCGGGGAGGGCACGGCCCCCTTCGCCGGCTTCACCGCTGTTGGGGCAAACAGCAAAAACTTTGAGAACATAACACTGAATGCATGCCAATTCCAAAGACTACTTTTCTAGAAAGTAGAAAACGCATGACATGGCCGCTCTGCTCTTCATTACTGCCAACGAGAATGAGGCTTGGAGCATCAGGCCAGGATTTCCCAAATAAACACAGAAGGATGCATAAATAAGAGTCACACCAAGACGAGGAGTGAGAGACTGAAAGGAGGCGTGCAGAAAGGAGAGGCCTGCGCCTGAGACCTCAGAGCAGGCGAGTTCCAGCGCAGACCCAGCAGACAAAGGCAAGCGGGAGACTGCAGTGAGAGGGCAGCTTCCACTGCGCCCGCGCTGACACCACCTCCATAGGGAAGAGGGGCTGCAATCACTACGCGGCTCCCGCGAGAACAAGCAGGCGCTGTACCTGCTCCTCCACGGGCAAACCTTCAGGGGCTGCCGCTGCCTTCAGGTTTTGGACTCCTCTTTGGGTTAAGGGCGCCCATGCAGATGGCAGATGGGGGAATTCCAGCCCAAGCACAATTCAATAACTGTGAAGCATTACAGGGCTGCTTATCTAGGAGCAGAATTGCTCGACGTGAAATTGGTGATGTTTAATATCAAGATTGATAAATTGATTCAGCAATAAACCAGCAATAAACCATCATAAAGTAGAAATGGCAATTTGTGAATATACATAAATGTAGGTATTGTGCTTGTTTTAGTAAAACCAATTCATGTATGTGCTCAGAATAAAAGACACAAAACGCCCACTCATATACACTTCCCATTTTAATTATCCAAACCACACACCGGCCCCATTTAAAACCCCCTGAGCTGCTGTTACTCGTGCGACTGATTCTGTAACCCCCACAGAGCACAATGCCGTTACACAGTCTCAGTCTCAGAGCCCGACATCAGTGTCACGCATCATGAAAGGGGCCTGTGGCAAAACCAGTAACTGACGTCCAGCTAATGCAGAAACGCAGCGTCAGACACCACAGGCCTACGCCATTGTCATCTTCATTACATTACAACCAACACGCCTGGCCTTCCACCTTGAAGAGTGGAACCTTCTGAGAGCGGAACAGACCAAGCTGCCAGGCTCCAGTGACAGACCGGC
>JAODKL010000128.1:7444743-7461107 GCA_026780765.1 Petrocephalus schoutedeni
CTGAGCCACCCCAACGTAAACACCTGGCATTCCCACGCCCTCGAGCAGCTCAAGCCGGGAGCACCCCCCATCCCTGTTTATAGTCAAGCAGACGGCAGGCAGCTGCACACATTGGATTCAACTAATCCAGAGGGTTTACACAGTTTAGCTGACCCATTTTTTTTAATAATATGCTGGCACAGAGGAACGCAAGCAGACACGTACATACAAATGCACGTCAGGAAGCCAGGAAGGGCAACCCCCAGACTTTGGCTGGTGTTCTAATGCAAGCGAGCGTCCGGAGGAGGGGGCAGGGAGACAGCCCCCCCTCTGCGGCCCTGAGAAAGACCCCTCTCTGTGCACTCTAGGGCATCGACCCCACAGGACAAAGCCTCCTCTCTGGGCAGTGGCTGGGCGCCGGGCTCCTCTCCCAGGCATCAGATGAGGAAAACAATGAAGTGAGCAAAGGCAGTATTATCCAATGTCTTTGGGACTATTTCCAAGAAGGGTTATTCGCGGTTAGACAGTAACATGTTCCTACATACAGGAACTGCTGGAGACTCACAGCGAATCAGAATCCAGGACAGCACGAGTGAGACGACACGATAGGACCAAAACCATCAGACTAATGACGTCCGAGGGAACCATACAGGAATCTGACACCAAGTATATATTTCACTCTCAAAACTCCTTTCACAAGCATGTTTCAAAGGGAGGTCAACGCACACATTAAATGTGGCTTTGACCGTTTTCGGGCTACAATCTAGCTTGTCAAGGATAACGTGACATGATCAGATCAGATACAATGCAGTCGCATGAGACAGAGACCCCCATCAATGAGGCACTGCTATAGCGATTAGGGCTCAACACTGATGTTTGAAATCAAGTGCACAGTGGGCAAGCATCACTAAAGCAAAGGAAATGCCTTAATGCACAAAACAAATCCAAGAGGATCTTCAGATGAGGTAAACAACCCCCCCCCCCCTTCACCTACCTTATCAACAGGAAGTGGTAATGGTGCTTGAATGACACTAGAGGAAAAAGCAAAAACATGTCAGTAAATCAGAAGGGGAATCTGGGCGGGACAAATGCAGATAAATGCACTGCACAATGGCTGACGGTTCCCATTCCCGCTCAGCGACAGAGGCAGGGACTGTGACAGCACAGGGAGACCGCGGAACTCTCACTCACACTACCACTTTCTGGAAAAAGAAAAGTGCTGTGTTTCCATCCCACTGCCTACCTACCTGGGTTCGAGTGAATAGTCAGGCAACATCCGCATTAAAATTTCAACCAGCATAAACTAAGACACCCTAATGATTTAAGGAACATAACCCTTTAAACAGGCTATAAAACTAAGATATTTACATTTTATCTAGCAACAGAGACATCACTCTGTAAACTACGGGATTTGAACTGGAGACCTTCAAATCACAGGGACAGTATCCAGTGAGCCACACACACTGCCCACCAGATACAACACTGCAAAACACAAAGTGTCACACTGGGAGACAGCAAGACCACAAAAGAGCTCTGATCAGACCTCTCTCCTAAGCAAGACACGGCACGCTGCCTGGGCACAGCTGAGGATCCCAGCTATTTCCAGCACCGAGACACGCATACCTCGATGGAAGGCCTTTCATCCGATCTTGCAGTCAAGGCCCCGGTGAATATCTGCAGTCTCAGGCTCAGCAGCAACACTGGCACCAGGACAGTTCTCAGCACAGAACACGCGAGCCGGTTTCTCCACGGCAGGGGGGACGTCACACAGGGGACAGGCTGGACAGGTCAGTGTAGTCTAGCAACATGGCATCAAACTTAAGCCTGTCTGACAGGCTACCCCACAGGCGGCTCGAGAAGAAAAACGGAGGTGCTAATTACTCAGATCCCGCAGGAACATCTGCAGTCACGCACCACTTATCAGGCCGGCTCGGCCTCCTGCAGGTCACATGACTACTCTGATCCTCTGATTACACCTTATCTTTGCACAATACATACTACTTGAGTGAGGAGGATCTGATGCAGAGCCAAAATGCCAAAATTCAATGCACATGTGCCTAAGAATCTGTTTCTTCCCCATTAAGTTTTAATTTACATTTGGACTCCAAATACTGAGCCATTCTGCCATCTCTCAGCAAGCAGTACTCACTTTTCTCTGCTGAGGCTGCTGCAAAGGTGAAAACCTCAATAAGAGGAGGGGGAGGGAAGTGCCCATCCCTACAGGCCTACACACCCCCCACACACAGCCTTACCCTCCCAGGCTTTAAACCCTTTCAACATGCAGACACGCCCCACCAGTCACTGTGACCTGATGCAGAACCATCCATGTCTTTCCCAAATGTTTACTTTTCCTCAAAAAGAGCAACACAATCTCACCTGTGACCTTACAAAGGCCCATATCGTGACAAAGCCAGTCGACAGTCAAGGATCTCGATTTAAGGTGGAGTTTAGCCCAAGACAATCAGAATAGCACCCTCAGGCTCCCGGCTAGGTCTACGGAAGCAGAATTACAATGTCTGGCTACAATCTGAAAAGAAGTGGCTTGCGGTGTGAAATACCATCAGTTCTCTGCTATTGTATCCCAATTATCAGACTGCGCTGTATAACGGGTCGCATCCTTCACCAAATGCAATGTGTACCTCGGCTGTAAAACTGCCCTCCTGTCTCTCACATACCTGTGAAAATGTGTTTCTGCATGGAAACCAAGACATGCCGGTGACCACCATAACACACACATGGCTGCCGAAACCACCCCTCAATCCCATGTGCCATCAGGAGAGGCCTCACCCATTTTAGAAAGGTACCAGAGAGAGTTCAGTCCAGTCCCTCAGTCCAGCACCACACACCCTACCGGTGTCAATCATTATGGCCCTGTGGCATTTCTCCTGTTTGGGCCACCCGGCCCTCAGGCTGGAAACAGTGCTCATGGGTAAGTTTATATAAGCCTCCAGATGAGTCATGCTCTTGCCTGCATGGAGACCATCGCTTGACACAGCTTTTTTTAATTCATTCACAATAGCAAACGCAGATGTTTCAGTAAGCTTTAGCTGATCATTAGCTCTCAGCTGTAGATTCAGCACATACGGAATCAGAAGAACGCCTTCAGGAGCACTCACGGAAGGGAGTGATATCACTGGGAGGGGGAGGCGATTCAGGTCGCCTGCAATTCCAGATGTAGGAATACATGTATGAAGAGGAGGTCACCCCCAGGGGTGGGACAGGGGACATTACTGAGACTGTACCTCACCCAAAGAGCAACAAGAGTTTCAAACCTTACAATATGTCAGAGGTTTAAGCAGGGGCAGGCTTACCATAAGGGTAGGCTAAGTTACATTTATGGATATAAGGGATCATGCGAGTTAGAACAAAATGTCTGTTCTTTGCATTTTTAGTGACAGCTTCCAGGATAGATAGTTGCCCAGCTGTAATGGACTATTCCTACTCTCAGACTTCACACTACCCAGCTTTGTTCTCACACTGGAGTCTAGTGGTAGGCTACCAGTTGTTTCAATGCCAAGCGAACCAATATAAAAGTAGCCTAACACGAGAACGGCGCGAAGATACAAGATTAACATTACATCTCCCGTGTCTTTGATGTTATCCTGCTATAGGGGTAGACAAATTGTAAGGAGGAGTGGAGAGAAGACATGAATGTATGCAACAATTCCAGACTAACCTTAGCCTCAGGACCGGAGTAAGGCACAGGCTATCCTAGGCTACAGCCAAAGGCCACGGCAAAAAGGGCATCAGTTAAGCATCAGTTAAGGCCAATCGAGCCATTGCAGTGACACTTTCCACCCACCCCCCACCCCCAAAATCGGCAAATTCTACAGACCACACTCCAAGTTTTAAAGGACTAGCTTCACTCAGAAGTTGACTGCACTACGTGATTCTTACCCTGACAGATCCACTTGCCGTAACAGCAGGCTGTCAGCACGATTAGCCGGGATAAAAGTAATGACAAGACAAAAAAAAGTCATGTTAGTAACTTTCAAGCTTCTAACATAAAAACCCAACCCAACCAGTTTTGACCTAGAACAAAACTTCAATAAAGCCTGGAAGCCAATACAAAATTTGCCAGATAAGGCAGTGCACAGCAAGCTGCCAAGACCTCCTCTCACTGCCTTTGGCCTAACAGCCATATCCAACAGCCAAGGAACTGACAGAGTCCCTGGCTCCCTGGGTGAAAACTGCCGTTTCCAGGCCTTCACTTGGGGATCAGGTACAAGGTTCCACCGCATAGAAAAGGTTTTACTCTGTATTCCAAGACTCTTGGATGACAAGGCAATGGGCAGCAGGAATGAAAAGGAGGATCATAGCAATTTCTTGAATGAGGAGCATTCTGAGAGAAAATATTCTCTCACCTTGCGGTATTCCTATGGAAAGTTTTACGGAAAGCAGAGACTGTTAAAGCCGGAACATCTAGATCAGCGCTGTGGTATTTTAATGAAGAGAGATCTAGAGCCTCACCTCACTTACCAGTGAATCAGTATCGCACGGACCCCAAGGGAAGTTCACAGCTCTCAATCAGAAATGCCTCGGGACAGTAGGACAAATGGCACAACAAGCCAGCTGAAGTCCTCTTAAGCTGTAAAACCTCAATACTGCCAAGCGGCACAGTTTTCATAAGTGATCTTTGATCACAAATTTCAACACTGTAAACCACACACACAAAAAAAAGTGTGTACCTGGGACACAAATTTGGTGTCCATTCTTGTAAGCTGTAGCAAGGCTAAGCACTGGCAGTCAAAATGTAAATACATTTACGTACTTATACAGAGGCACACTATCACTAATCTGACCAGAAAATGAGTTTTCCAGCATCTATTATTAGAGCAGCAGCTGGTGCCAGCCAGCTGAGGGTGAAGAGCAGCCCACAGCAGCTCCGAGCTGCCTGCCGACCGCCACACACTCCCTGCAGCTTCACAACTGCGGGATGCAGCGGGCAGGACGACACGCTCGATCTGTGAGCAGGTGCCAGCGGCGGCATGACAGCGCGGCTCACGACTGAGGACACGGAGCGAAGGAGAAGCCAGCAGTCAGGGCCACCTAACGAGACGCACCGCTGTGGGCACCCCCAGCCGTACACACCACACCCCCAGCAGACAGGCGGGGCTCCACTGGAGAGAACGGGTGCACAATTCACCAATCACACAGAGAATGGCTGCACTTGGGGCATCACCCTCTGACAAATCACCTGCTTACGCTGTTTAAAACACTGAAAGAATTTAACCAGAAGCCAGAAGGTGGCATTTGTTGACAAATTATAAATATGAGGCATGCTACAGAGAGGCGAGGGGTTATTTCAAGGGAATGTATATTAGACCTGCCCTGCATTTTACAGGATTGTCCCATCTTGTAAAATAAAATGCTGTGTCCCGATATTAGCCAATACAAAATACACTTTAGCCCATTTTTCAGACTGAGAAATGAATATAACATGATACCAATATATTTACCATTACATCATCGATAGATAAGACTATTGATCCCACACTGGGGAAATTTACTTGTTACAACTGCCAGTAAATAAAAAGCAACTGAAAAGAAACAGACCGAAAAAAATACTGTGACAAATACAATAATAAAATTAGTGCACACAATTACACACATAGCACAGACCCAAAATACACAAACATACATCATGCATCCCTACACGTGTGTATACTGCTGCTGTTTATATTGTGTAATTCATGTATTTGTTAAAGACTCATGTCCCCTTCTACTTCACAGCAGATTTCACCAAGCCTGGAGGATGAGTGTTCCAGACACCCCCCCACGAAACAGCCTCCACAAGGGTATGTGAATGCGACCAAACTCTCCAATGACATCATACACCAAAGAATCACCACTACGTTTGAGTGAGGACAAGTATCATAAAAACTATGCCCTCGGGGACAGCAAATGGCTAAAGAGCCACAAATAATTTATTCATTATTCATTCATTATGCATTATGGTTCAATACAGTACTGTTTATTATGGACTTTATTATTACTACCCCACTCTTCAAATTCCTCATTAGAAGACAGAGCAAGCCCAAGATTTTGTTATACCTATAAAATCCGTTGAGGCACTGCTCATATCGGGAGCGGGAGCTCGCTTTCAAAAGGGTACAAGCATCATTCAAACAAGCTAAATACGCCCTGGAAGAGCTCTCTGGGAAGCAGGGGAGATACCGCCAAGACAAAAAGGGCGCCACAAATCTCAGGCACGGCCACGAAATAAGCAAGTGGCACTTGGCTCGCGTTAGACTGACTGCAGCTTTGGATTTAGCGCATCAGCCATTTGCTAGGCAAGTTAGCCACACACAGCCTAACTAATTCACTAACTAATTCAGAAACTAATTCACCTCAATCTACTCAATAGCTGTCCAAAAAGGGTATTGATCAGGGGCAGCTATTAACAGATACCCCCTTACACATTAATTACATACGTAAGGGCCAGCAAGCATTTCATTTCTAAGAGACTATTGGTTGCAGGCAATAAAAAATTACTTCTAACAGAAAATCTATAAAGTCCAGCAATCTCAGAAGAGTGACGCACAGAAGGTCGGACCTGTGCAGCCACGATCGTGCCCATATGCACTGCATCACTTCGCTAAGCGTGGTCTTCAGGTCTAGCAGTTACAGCAGAAGCGTTTTCCAAGGACAATGACATAATGCTCATTCTGACCTGAGAGCCCATTTGAGGCTCACCATTCACTCCAACAGAGACATATCTGCCAATGGTCTTAAATTACAGCCAAATCCTAGCATAGCAGCTAAGGACACGGGCCGGTAAATACAGAAGTATCAGGATCTCACTCTAGAAGAGGCCGTCTTAGTGTTAAGCCAGAGACGCATCCAGACATAAATTCTAATATGAATATGCCTCAGCTAACACAAAAGGTCAATCGCTACACCACCTTACAACAAAATTCTCACTGGAGAACATGCAGTATTTTGAGACGGTACATTTTTCAAAGCATTCCACAGGCAGCAAAGCTGAATCCTGGTCATGTCACTGCATTACATACCACTCTATAATGCAGGCATTCAGGTGGGGGTACAGCCTACACTAAACGCGAGCAAGCCGAGGTCTCCATCCAAAAACAGAGAGGTGTAGCCATGCACACCATCCGCCTCTGTCCTGTACAGGCAGCTAAAGGAGCCCACGTATTCACGGCTGTCAGGAGGTTTGCATACACCTGTAGCTGGCACAGCAGCGCCCGCTTAGCCGGGAATTCCAGCTTCCGGCTCCTCTCGCAAATACTCAGCTTGGACAGGGCATGAGCACAGCCTGCCAAGCACTCAGACAGCCCTTCATCTGCTCTTTCCTGTGCGGCATGGCGCCCACGACTGACTGGGGCAAGGGACACAAAGTGTACATGTTCATATCTTTATGAGGACACTCCATTCATTCCTATAATCATAATCCCAACTATGACAATCTTAACCCCCGAACCATAAGCAATCAAACAAAACAAGCCTTAGGGGTCTTTCAGTTTTTTGTTTACATTCACTAATTTTGATAAAATTGAGGTTGTCCTTGTGAGGACCAAACAAATGTAAGGTAAAAACACAGGTGTTTATCAGGAGGGAGGGAAAAACAGACAGACAGACTACTCACTCACTCCAGCCTACGTTACAGCCCAGCTACATCCCCCCAGCACTTCCTCAGAGAATCAGCACCCCCCACGGAGGCCATGGGAACAGAAATGGGTGCCAAGGGCACTCCCAACAGCATTCAGGCCTCCGCCCCACAGCCCGGCCATGCTTCCCTTTTGTGGGCTAACCCCAACACGCCATGTTCAGAAAGTTCAGGGGTGGTGGTCTTACTCTGATCGCCTCCGCGCCTCTACTCCATCAGGTAGGAAGAGCTTGACGGTGGACACGATACATCCATGGGTGACTGGAAACAGGAGAGACAGGAATCAGGCAAAGCAGCCCAACGATCCACAGCAGAGGCACCATGCAAACGAGGTACTTCCGTGCTCTGTCGCCTACCCCGTGCGTGCTCACAGGACCTCATTTCTTAACCTCCAACTTATCTAACTCACAAGATGCAACTTCCTGCAAATGTTTACCGTGTCAGAGAGATTCTGCTAAATGTTACTCATCAAACAAACAGAGGAAAAGAAGAGTGTGACTGCGAAGGTGTCAGCGATGAAGCCACCCTTAAAACTGACAGAATATGGATATCAAACTGTGTGTAACAGGAGGCCTTTCCGGGAGGCTCTTCCTGATGCAGGGAGCCCTTTCTCAACGCCGCCACCAGTCGGCTGCTTGTCACAGCTCTGGCCGGGGCTCCCCCCACAAAGCCACTTACGAATGAGGAAACCGGGCTCGCTTTGCAGCAATCTTCAGTTATGTAAATATTCATTTAACCTGCACTTATTATGACATTTCCAGGGCTGCGCCAGACTGAGAAGACAACTTCCCCATCAAGATGACCAGCCGTGAAGGTGATCTTAAAAGGGAAAGCATAAGTGCTGCTTTAAAACACTTTAAGCTAGTGCAACCAGCTGTAAAATGCCCTTTTACAGGTGTGAATTAGCATTTTACATTGACGGCAACACAGAGGAAAGCTTCCTGTCACCACTGAAGGCACCGAGGGCGAAAACTGGCCCAAAGACGCGCCGAGGCTGAGGGACACCACGGCGGCACACCCCATACCTTTGCGGGTGTTCTCCGTCACGTCCACACCAAACTGGATGATGTCACCAGAGAGCAGCTCGCAGGGGGGGCTCTCCTCAGAGCCACGGCTCAGGCGCTGGCTGTTGATGAAGGTCCCGTTGCTGCTCTTGGTGTCCTGGAGGTAAAACTGCAAGCAGATGTGGTGCATCAGATATTACCACATTTTCTTGCACAACCAATACTTTACCCATCTGCCCAGCTGGAGGAGGGCATAAAAATCAGCCAGGTGAATGACACAACTACCCAAGAGCACAACAGCAAGTCTTTATGACGACATTTCTGGGATGCAGGCATCTAAACTAGTTCCAATGCCCCTTAACAGTATATAACATCTGAAGACAGCTGCTGGTAACAAACGGGGGGCTGGATGTCACCCGTCCAGTGCCAACACCCCTGCTGGAAGGGTCCCATACGCAGCAGGGGTGGCTGGCAGAACAGATTACGAGCCAGCAGTGACTCACTGTAGCCAACGTATGCACACCGTCCACGGCTGCCGCGGCATTAGCTCTCTGCTAACTTCTAGTCTACTGAGGGTCAAGGCAACATTCAAAACCCCCAGCAAACAGAGCAGCTTTTTTTCGTAAGGTTTATAGCGCACTCTCATTTGAGAGATGCGACTCAGTCACCATCAGCCAGCTCAAAGAAAACCAGTCTCCCTGCTTTGACATTAGCCTTTCAATTTGACCTGCAGCATTACAAAAAGACCCAACTTATAACAGAATTTCACAGAACAGAATAGCATTAAGGGCCAGAATTTGAAGCCTAAAAGCTAGCAAACGGGCAACAAAATGAACAGAAGAATTAAAATGAAAAGCATCGCCTGGAAACTCAGCAGTCCTGCCAGCTCTGATAAAGCACAGTAAATGCAGACATTTACCCTTTTCATATCCTTCTCCGAAGAACGTGTCTGTGTGTGTGTGTGTGTGTGTGTGTGTACACATCCCTTACATACTACCCCCACGCTGCAAATCAACACAGCTGGACTGATAACCTGGGAATTACAGATAAGCCCGACTTTGAGGGCTAGAGCCAGCGGGGGGCATAATATCGATCCTCCTCTGTTCCAGCTGACGGGACCTTTTTGAGTGCTGCTATCTGCGGCAGGGCACCTGGCGCCAGTGACTGAAGAGTCACTGTGCAGAGTCACGTGACCATGGCATGGTGTCAGGCTTCAACCACAACACAGTGCCCACAGAGACCACATTAGCATTTAGGAGAAAACAAAGTGGTGAAATGGGAGGTGGCACGGTAAATCGAGACACCTCGAGGCTTTCATCTTAAAGCGAGCCGCTAAGAAAGGTCTAGCTGTGACGCCTGTTGGAGTCGGCTTTCCCTGCGCATGGAGGGGGTTGCACACACACTTCAAGGTCGATGTTTTTGGGGAGAAGGGGGGAGTGGTGGTCACTTTGCCCTATAACCCGCTACATGCAAAGCCCCATCCATCCGACAGAGCAGAAAACTGCAAACCAAGATTACTGCATAAACAGATGCTGCCCAAGTGCTGCAGCTCCCGCTTTATAGTAACGAAACCCAGACGTACATTACAGTTGAATTAAACATATACATGAGCAATGAAGCCTAAACTCTTAGTCACTAGTCACTGGCCTATTAAAAGTCAAACGCTGCAGAGATGAATTCAAACATCTTATTTTTACACTCAAAAGGCCCCGTGTCTACATTCAGACTAACTGTACTGCCAGTCTGTGGAAAGAGATGAACGCTGCTGTCCAAAAGCAACCGCTAAGCAAGCCAAGGGAACTTAAGCGAACCTGCCAAGAGAAACGGGAAGATCAGCACAAAACCAGTGTGGGGAGAAATCTTTGAAAAAGAGTAGCTGTCCTTACCATTAGGAATAACGCCACTAATAAAAGCCCACAACAACAACAACATGTACCACCTGACTGCAAGCCTACCTGCCTGACAGCCACGGAACTGGTTAACCGACACAGCGCGTAATTAATGAATAATAAAGTTCACGGTTCTGCAATGACTGCATTGCATTTTTGGGTTAAGCATGAGCTACAAAACATTTTTTCCATCTGACGCTCCCGTAAATATGACCATGCTTAATTAACATGGTATTAGGAGCAGATGACAGGAGAGGCGGAGACCAACAGCGATAGAGCACCGTTCACGGCTCCTCTGAAAGGCCACCAGTGGTAGGAAACTAAGAGTGGCATCAAAGCACCCTCTGCTGTTTGGCACTGCCTACAACAGGCCCATGGGGATTACAGCACCCAGGCCAATCCCACCTGCCTCAGGTACCTGGAAGAGGAATGGGAAGGAAAAATCCCTGTAAGCTGCTCCCTGTAATCTAGGCGCCCAAATTTCGTGACCTGTGAAAACAGTGTAGCTCATAAAATACACACAGTTCTAGCGCTATTGATTTTTGCAAACAAGATGTAATTACTCCTGGTCTATGATGAAGGCGAATAAAATATATACATATATTTATGTATAAAAACCTGCTGACTAAAAGCAGGGCAGAATGGCTCATGACTCACCTCCATGTCTAGTAAAACATATACACCGAGCAGCCAGCACAATATTAACTTCAGAAACATCTGCTATAATTATTTCCACATTCGGTCTGCGCGACTCCACATTCCTGCAAAGGCACGGCTGCTCTCGAGCTAAACTACAGCAACTTTTCACCCACTGGTGACAGTGAAGGCAGAATGGGACCCTGTGTGGCTCGGCGGATAACTGATCTGTGTCCACGTCTAGAAGGTCACAGGTTCAAATCCCATGGCTGCCAGAGTAACCACGTTAGTATTAGACCTTTGAGTAAGGCCCATAACCCCTACTTGCTCCAGGGGCACTGGCTGACAAAGCTGTTTGATCCTTGCCCGTCTGCTAAATAAATATATGCTAAATAAATGTTAGTGCCATGCTTGTTTTCAACAAGACAACTCCTGAGGTGTTCAAACTGACGACGTGGTCCTGAGAGTTAGCGCGACATGACAAGTCGCTCGGCAAACACCAGTAAATGTCAATGTCCGTCACAAGTCACAGAGTATCAATGAGTAAGTCCTCACATCACAAGGTCAACATCCAACTGATGAATCTGTCGCCCACTGTTACGTGAAATGCAGGATACACAGCTCACCTTTAGGCAAAGAATCAGTGACCCTCCACAGTGAGGATATGAAGTGATTTTGACAGTAATCCATTGCATACCCAGCACTAACAAGCTTGGGTTCAATATAAGCATGTGAATTACAAGATCAGCTCTGCTGGGCTGCAGGGGGGAAAAACAACAGTATGGTAGGTAGGTAGTAGGAGTTTCAGGTGTGAAACGGCACACAGCAGACCACCAAGTCCAGAAGCTTCAGAAAGCTGGGACTGAGAGATGGTGGAGGAAATGGTCGTGACAGAACCGCCTGCCAGAACCAACCCAAAGTAGCTCTACAAAGCTTCACAGAGCCCAGAGCTGGAGGCTTGCTCTAACCAAATACTTATCATTAAACATATATAAACAACCATGCACATTAATGACTCTCTCAGGCAGATTCCAACAGCCAGACAAATAGCAGCAGTTCAGACAAAATGAACATAAGACATGCAACTGAAAGCGGAGCAGGAGAAATGCATGTCCTTACTCGCCATTTTAAGCATGGGGCCCAGAGAACGAGACCTGCTTAGGAATCACCACAACATGATACAGGGTCGGTGTTACGTTTCCTGCAGAGCTGGAGTAGTGTACTTCTCACAGCAGCCCTTGTGTCAGTGCTGGATGTACACTGGAAGAGAACTGGGTCCACTAATAAAATAGACATTTTGTTCAGTTCCCTTGTCATCTCAATCAAGGCTGCTTTGCGTTTTATCCCAACAATATTTACATGTCCCCAATTGTCTCAAAAACTTTTAATAAATAAAAATCAATCCTGTCTACACTGGCTATTCAAACTCAGAGGCAAATATTTCCTGAAAGAGAAAAGAAAAATCCTGAAAATTGTGTGAACCTTTGGCAGAAACACACCGGATTGTAGTCTGACTCCCTTCCACAGAAGTTACACTGATACTGGGTTTGTAATTTGACCTGCTCACCATTGCTACTTGATCCATGGTAATCCAGCTTGATGACCAGCCTACAGACAAACCGGGCCACTGCTAAAGATATTTCCAAAGTGTTAAACACCCATAGTGGGGGAAGAGGCATTGTGCAACAGGCCAAACACACATTCTGCGAAGACCTGGCACTCCCCTGCTCATTTAGTCTCTTAAATTGCACATGTCTTTTCATGCCCAGAGCGGGGTTCAAACTATTCTCCTAAAAGAAAAACAAAGGACCTCCTTTTATAAACGGTATCCATCAGCACTTAAAACTAAACCAGCAGGGGGTAGACCTTGCCTGATATGCAGGACAGTGTATACTACTCCCAGACAGACAAATAAGATCAGATATTTAATGCCCACATATCTATACAGTATGTCACCACTGTTTTAACCCCTCAACATAGTATTTTATAAGCATGCCACAAGTTATTTTAAAAGCCAACCTAATCGGTTTGACCAAGCACAAAGGCCCACCCAGAAAAAACCCAGGCACACACTGATGACATTAATCACCACCTCAGCCGACAAAGACACAAATTAATACTCATTTATAGTATGAAACCCAGTGGCACACAGGCGCTCACACGGATATCTGCTTGCACTAAGTGATTTAGATAAGCCATCTTCAGATTCCTCAGTGGACAAACAAAAATTCTCATTAAGAAATGAAGCCAAAATGGGCAATAGCCCCACAACTTTACGTATAGCGCACACACACACACACACACACACACACACACACACACACAACAGGTCAATTAAAGATGCCACCAAATTAACCCACTCAAGAGTGAAAACAGAGCCTAAACGGAGCAGCAACTCATATGGGACCTTGGGAGGAGAACCGAAGAGTAGCGAGTGATTCTAAATATGACGAAAGGCGGCTCACTTAACAAGATCAGCCCATCACAAGGACGAATTGCGAAAGGCTGCTCACCACTGCAAATCCAAGCTGCCAAAAAGCAGAGCGCCACGCTGAAACGTCCAGGCTGCTGCCAGAGTCCCTCCTGCCATTGAACCCAAGGCAAGCATGGGGGTGTGGGGGGGTCAGTGGGTCACCGCTTTAGCTTCTCATGGCCATACCCAGGGGCTTCCAGGACCATTTCAACCCACATCCACTTCACACAGGTACGAAAGGCAAACTTAAGCCAGCTTGTTTCAACAGATGTTTTTAAAAAAAAATAAAAAATTAATGAAACACACCCTAAAATATAGGGGGAGGAGACGAGACTGACAACATTTATCATGGTTGGCAAAAAAAGACAAAATGAGAAAAGACCCAGACCAAGCAAATATTTCACAGAAAAGTTCAGAGAGGCACACGCATTAAACAAGATAAAGAAAGCAGACCTTTGTACCTTTTTTGTGTACTGCATGCTATCTATAGCTATGAACCTTTCACCCCTAAGGCCTTATGCCTGTCAAGTCCCATACCTGTCAAATACCTTGCAGGAACCACTTAGCATTAAAGCACAACAGTCAGATCATACATCCACTAGGAATTTTTTTTTTAAGTTTAGATTATCATCAACAGTTACAAATCTTGACTTTGGTTACTGAGGCCAAAAACCTTATGACGAAGAGCAGTGATTCAATCTGCACCCTTCTATATTACACAGTTGCTGCCTACAGATATGTTTACATATGCTGCAGAACAGACAAGGTCAAATGTTATAGGTGCTGTACATCAACATAAGGGGATTCTGCAGCCCTGAGAGGAAATGACAGCCTTTTGGTTGTTCCCCCCAGGACTAAAATGATTATCCAAAGCTCAACCCATAAGGTACCTGGCAGGGTGAGCCGGAAACCAGGCTGAAAAAGCACTGCAGCAGTTATAAAGATGTTGGGAGTGTCACTCAGGTGGCTCCGGTTACATGGACGTCACTCAGAGCACTGACCGGTCTCTGCTCAAGCCCTACATTCACCACGAGATGGGATGGGCAACACCCAAAATCCACAGCGCCCAGCCTCCTTTCAGTGACATATAGTGCAACTATAGCATAAGCAGAAAACTTCAAAACCAGCCGCCTTCGAAGGTAGAATAGAAACCGGAGTTCAAGCCAGGAAAAGCGATTAGGGGTATCCTAGCAACAGGCTTGAAGGACAAAAAAAAAAAAAACAAGAGCTTAAATAACAGACGTGAGTCTAAGGAACTCGCAGAACAGTGGGTCTAAGTAAGCAGATGTTTGCTCCACAATGGCTGTTCTGAAGCCACCAAACAGTCATCACAATATTCAGCTGAGAGAGAGAGCTGGCACATAGTCATGGCCTAGGTCAGCTTTAATTGTCAATTACTTAAACCACACTATTCCAGGCTTGATATTAGGACTATAGTGAAATTGCCAACAATGAGACACTATTTATGGCTGACTTTAATAGACACACACTTCTCCAAAGCAGCGTAGGTGCCAATCGTGGAGTGATGCATAATCCGCTCAGCGGTGTAACAGCGGACCTGGGCGAAGCTGCGATTCCTAATCCCGCTCGCTCCTGTCCCCACCCCCACAGCCATCTGTCTTTCATGCACTTCCGCTCTTGGGGAGGGCTCCCCACACCATCCGCACAGCCACTGTCATTTCGGGCCTTTCTGCAGTGCCACGAGCCAAACAGCTTGCTAGCAAGGAGGTCTCTTTCCAGCTCGCCTTATACGTTTACATTTTTATTTAGCAGACACAGCACTGAGGAGAGCTTGGGGTCAGAGCACTGGGTCAGCCAGTGCCCCTGGAGCAGTTCGAGTTCAAGGCTTGGCTCAAAGGCCCCAGCAGTGAAATCTGAACCAGTGAACTTCTGGACAAGGGCACAGAACCCAAACCCAATGAGTTACACACCACCAAGATGTGGGGTTTCAATAATACAGATGCATTACCGTGAGGGGAGTTATACTTTTGAAGTTCAAAGATACAGTGGTGCAGACTGGAACGGTTTTTTGTTTCACATGAATGGGTGCAGCTATGTAAGGATCTACCAATTACCACATGACCTAAGCAGAAAAACTGGGCTCTTAAGTGAAACTGATTGGCATTCCATTACTAATCATATTTAACAAGCTCAAAGGCATGAGATAAAAACAAATTCTTTCCACACAATGCCGACATTCATATTACAGTAGGTGCCAGTAAAAAAAGATACAGGAAAAATTTTGATGAGAAATTTTGACTGAAAATTAACTGAACGATCAGTTTATCATACTAGTCTAAAGAACCAGTCTAAAGTGGCAGAGGTTTACCAGGCTACTCGAAACAGACAGCCTATTGGAGTCAGACCACTTAAATCCAATTCTCACTTCTGAATACTTCTAGAGCCCCCTCCTCCAAAGCAAAATTCAAGAACTCTGCTAACGAGTCTGGCACCAAACTGTTCCATTTTTGTTCCTTTCAAACTGTCTAAGAGTTAAGAAGAACCTGGTGTTCCCTCACATTGTTACAGAGGTGTGTACGCAAGAGTCAGCTGCTCAATGCAATGCAATCACACAGCTATGACAGTCTAATATTTTTAAGCATTAACATCAGAATCCTCACTCTCCCAGAAAGGCCAGAGCAGCCAAGAACAGTTGCACAGAAACAAGGGGATCCCACAGCACTGCCTAGGCCTCACTACACCACAGCCAACATGATCTCTGGGGACCAGAATGACCAGTAGATAACTTCATT
>JAODKL010000128.1:7461207-7478580 GCA_026780765.1 Petrocephalus schoutedeni
ACAGCACTGCCTAGGCCTCACTACACCACAGCCAACATGATCTCTGGGGACCAGAATGACCAGTAGATAACTTCATTAGGTGACTAAATTCTACAAAATATATAAGCGCAAACAAAAATTAGGGGGGAGGACATTTATTCATGCACACAATGGACATTTATACTGACCTATATTAAAAAGTAAAAGAAATTGAGTGCAGCCAAAAAAAATTCACTTCCAGAAGCAAGACAGACCTCTCCCTTATCATTAGCACTAACTAGAGACATGCACAGCTTTGCAGTGAAAGACCTGCTGAAGCATCGCTATGCTAGTAGGAGCCACATGGATCTATATCAGGGGTGGGCGATCTTACCCGCAAAGGGCGGGTGTGTATGCAGGTTTTTGGGGTAACCTTAAGCTCAGCTGTTCAAACCCAGGTGTGAGAATTCTTCAGCCAATCAATCCTCTAATTAGTGATCTAATTAGGGAGTTAAAGCGAAAACCTGCACACACAATGGCCCTTTCTGGATAAGATTGCCCACCCCTGATCTATATGGTGTTCTCAGCTTTGACTGCTCGACTTGCTACTAGTTTACAAAAGCAAGAGCTTTAATGCTAGACAAAAATACCTGTAACAGCAGCTGGGAAAGCAGTCAGCCACTATAAAGGTAGTGTATAATAGATGAGTTTGTGCTTACAAAGCTGGCATTCAACAGTCTCTTTCACTGACAACTGCATATTTCAAAGGGGAATTTCAAAAACTAACTCTAAATTCTGTGGATTTTCCCTATGAAATAGTATCCAAGTCCCTGTCTTGGTCCTCCTAAAACTACAGGTGCCAGTTTCACACCACACATTCCACACACATATATGGTCGGAACATTTGGGGGATGTATTAACACACCAGCACAACTGGCCCTCGCACCTCATAACGCAGTAATGGGGTGTAAGGGAAGAATCTTAAACATTTGGCGAGGCACTGCTGAGCTGCTTAAGTGTGGAAAACACTATGGAATTCAATAACACACATTTGCAGTAATCTGCTACTGACAGAATGATGCCAAAGCCTACTGCCACTCATGTTGGTTGTGTCAGCACAGAGATGGCTGGACCAACTAGGAAGAACCACCATGTCCACAGAAGGCAAGTCAACTTTCAGGCTGATCAAAATCCTCTCAGGCTCATGTAGGCCTCACTGCAGGCAGTGAGTGTGTCTGTTTGATGCACAAACAGACCCCTAAGGTCCAGATGACTGGACGAGTCTGTACGGTCTCATTGAGAGAACAAGAATTGTAACTATACTGCTTTGTAGTTGACAAAATCAGGCAGGACACATTATTGGCCAATCGGCTAATCCAGCAGTCTGCCAGGTTCCTGTGAGCCATGGGTTACTCCTATAAGGTGGGCCAAAGCAGTCATCCAATCGGCATCATACCTCTCTGGCACTGTGCCAGAGGAACTGCAAGGAGAGAAAGGCAGTAATAAACAGTTGTTCAACATTCAGTGGCTGAACAGGTTAAACAGATAAAGTCACTTTAGATAACAAGCTAAGAAATTCAAACAATATATAAACTCTTGGCCCAAAAAAGAAATATTGCGTGACAGCAACAGGGTGAGTAAGAAACTGATGAGTCTAAACTGAGAAATGCATTCAGTGAAAACTGGAAAACCACAAAAAAAATAAAAACAAAACAGGAAATGACTTCATGTTAGTGCCACCAACCATCACGGACAGATTGAAGCCCAGTAAGTTAGATAACAGAACCTCTAAGTACATACTATGGGCAGATTATGTCAAGGTTTAATACTTCCAGTTCGAGTGTCCAGCAGTTAACCAATTAGTAACTGATTTACACTACAAAAAGACCCTACTGAAGTGACTCACCAACCAAGCAAGAGCAAATAATGAAGGATCAAGCTAAAAAAGAAAACAGACCCCCAAGTACCAACATGCACATGACCAAATCCAAAAATCTTTGAATCCAGTTCAAAATCTCCAACTGAATCACATAAGTTCCTTACATCATAATTATTAAAAATTACTTTTTATCCCCTTCCCCCTAAAAGAAGTCATTAGCTTAACCACAAATCATAAAAATACAAAAAAATAAAGTTTAAAATCTGCACATAATTTCTTATCAGGTGACACACAAAGGAAGAATTCCCCACACAAAGTGTTATAATAGGCCATGCTTGGACTGACTGGGCATAAGAACAAGTTTATGCAAAAACAGCTAATTCAGAGGGGGGAAAATCTAGTCAGGTAGGTCTTGTTTTTGGGTGCTTGAAGCAAGTACCCATCACAGTGAAAGACGGAATCTTTGCATATTATACAAGTGTCTATAAAAGTCTCACTTGATTTGTATGAAACTGATAAGAAAACCCTTCAGGCAGTTGCCACACTGAAAGCTCCCTTCTCACGTAGACAACCACACCTTGGCCATTCCATAAAACTTCATTTTCACATATCTTTCAAAACTGCCTGCAGTGACTATCAACTTGCAGACAATTTTAGAACAAATGTGTGGTCCATAACCACCCAACACCCCTCTTTCACTTATTTACATAAACATAACCTAATTTCAATTAATTCCCCTGTTCTGTCAATGGCTATTCAAAACAGCATCAAAATAACATTGCGTGCACTGAATTTGGTGGGGTGGAAGAACAGCCATTTGCAAGGGGGAAAACAATGCCGGAGGAGAAAATCACATCTGACCAAGAAAGAAAGAAAATAATCAATGAAACAGCTAGATATACATAAAATGCATCATTAGCAAAGACAGGGAAGCCCAGGGCATGTCTGCAGTTACAGAGAGATGGGCATGCTTTCCGTTTGCACTGCAGCAAATTCACCAGTGTCTGCAAAATATAACAAGCCTTCCAGAATAATCCACAAGTGGACCTGAAATCTCAGAAGCAATTACCACCGAAACTCAAGGAATTATCTGCCACCAGACAGAATCCCATTAAATTAACACGAGATGTTTTAAATAATTTTTGGCTGTATTCTCTGTACATGCCATGGGCAACTTGTTGCATGCAATTTTAAGCCCTTATTACACAAATGAATCACAATTATGCCATTATTTACTACAAAAGGCCTGCAAAACATCATATAAACAGACAGGGCCCAGGAGGTAAGGAGTTATCCAATCACTGCTTCGGAGGAAAGATATGCATGTCAGAAACAACCTTGCCTGGAAAACCTCCAGCACAAAAAAGTAATGGCAACATAATGTTCACACTGAGGTGGAAACAACTCAGTTAGGCTAAACCCTTAATTACACTAACAGCTCCATTCCAGTTTATATGAATGTTAATATTACATTTGCACTGCTGGAACAATTTCCCAGATCACCACTACAGCAGTAATTGCATTAAAAGCAACGGTACAGCCTGAAAGCAACTAGGCATAAATAAAACATCAGCTAATTTAGTGGAGTGATTGGCGCTGACAGAGAATCGGACAGAAATATACCCTTTCACATACTCCATCTTGCATGGATGACGTCGTAAACGTATTTTCTATTAACCTTACTATGTCGTTTAAAACAAGTTTTGAGGCACCAGAAGTTAATGTACTATCGCTACATTGTCGCCAAATAAGGAGAAATGACAGTGGATTATTTTACCCCGCACAGTCATGACATAATATATATGAGGAGAGGTTTCCTATTTGAGACATGCCGGATCATAATACGGGCATGTTTAGTCAAAAACAAAACTCCCCAAGATGAAATACCGCCGAAAAAAGACGGATCGTGCCTGCATGCGATCACGTGTATGAACGGCGGTACACTGACATGCATATAACAGAGTATTTATGGAACTACCGCGTTCAACACCCATACAGTGCGCTGGCAGAACCGGCTGAGCCTGGCAAAGGAAAAAAGCGAATAGCTCCACCACAGGGATTTGCCTCTCTTATCAAGCATACCTCCGGTAAGGTCATGTCAGACGTTAAAATGGAAGGCGGGCGGCTTTTATTTACAGAGAAACGACTAGATTCGCCGGTATCGCATGCCGCGACTCCCCAAGCTTTTATAACATTACAAGCCAGCGATTCATATTTACCAAACTCTGCGGTGCAATCTGTCACCTTCGGTATTTTGTTTACTTCCACCAGCCAGACGAGGATTAACAAATGTCTAAGTCGACGTCAAGACGCCCGAGATTCCTTTATCAAAATGGCTCAGGGTAAGAAAAAACTCGCAGGTCCCGTGATGTGCAGGTACCGCAATCGTGCGTGTCACACACTCGCACCACCAAGCCGGTTCGTCCTGTTCCCTGCCCCCGCGGATTCCCTTTAAATGTAGTCCTAAGATAAATCAGAGGCGCTCACCTTGCCCGTCTTATGGTCAAACCAGACCAGAGCGTGATTCCTCGACAGCACCTTGCAGTCGAATGTGGCGTTGTTCTGAGCCGGCCGGCAGCGCGCCACGGAGCGCCCGATTTTGACGGGCTCGTCAAGGTAGACATGGCGTTCCTGGAAGGGGTGTGAATTAGGGCGGCAGGTGAACACGGCCAACGCTGAAGGCATGGATGACGGCTTGGGAGCGGGACTCCAACCGAAAGACAAGGTTTCGTGATCCAGACTGGCAAACTTCTTCAAATTTCTGGCAAATTTTTTTCCCGGATTCCCCCTGTCGCCAATTAGAAGCAGTGACCAACCCGGCTAGTTAGGGCAGGAAGTTGCCGAGGATTTTTCAGACCCAGATCCCACCTCCCCACAAATATACTACTCCGAAAATAAACATTGACAGCCACTATACTACCTACCCAACTAGTAATGCTACGTGCTGGCCATGGCCCTACCCGGCTAGACGCCCTTAGCTGCACACACAGCGACCACGCTACCAGCTCCGCGCTACACCTTCACCTGGCCGGCTACACACTTCTGCTCCCCGTGTCCAAACGAGTGCTTCAGACACTTCCAGCGTCCAAACCCCCTCCGAAACAAATCGGCCAGAGCTTCTTAACGGGCCGATACTAGGAGTCGGGAGGGCTGTAATGATCCCAAACTATTAAGGTGTCAGCGACCTATAGGAGGGTCGGCGGATACACCTCCCCATGTAGCTAGCCGAGCAGCTAGCCAGCGCTAGCGCTTCCCTCGCTTCGGCCCACTTCACGCCCCTTATAGTTAATTACTGGCCGGGCTGCGACCCAGTGACACCCACCCGCCGCCGGCTGCACATTGACTTATAGGTTTCTGGCACTTTCCTCAGATTTCGAGACCCTGCCTCGCGGCTGCCTGCTCTTTGGTCTCTATCCAGCAAAGTGCATTATTACAAAAAAGTAAACGTAGTTCACAGTCCCAGCAAATTCACTTACCACTCCCCATACCGAGCACCCCCACCCCCCGTGCTAGCGAACTAAATATCTCGTCTCGCCGCAAAAATACCCGCCTAGGGCAGTTATTTCACCGGAACACGGACGAACTCCGGAAAAAACTCGCCGCCTCTCTCAAGCAGATTCAAATTTTCCCAAAAGTTGCCAATATTTCGGCCAGCCGGGCCTATCGATAAACCCAGAGCGAGGACCCGGTCCGTCCCACTCCCGCTTTCGGGCGGCGGCTGAGGTCGTGGTCGAGCGGCGATGCCGTGAACTTTCTGACCCGACAAACCAAAACAGATCCGCTCCTTTCCTATTTTCCTGGGAAACGCGGAAAGCCTAGACGCCTTCGCCGCAGCCACAAGCGCCGCTCACTCCCCGACGATTTTACCGCATATCCCGTGCTAAGCCATAGGCCACGTCGTCCCTACGAAGAATAAGCAAAATTTCGAAGGGGAAAAGAAAAATCAACCGGCCGTAGATTATTGTCTACGCCGGGAAATCCGAAGACAAATCCGAACAGCTCGCCCTTCTCCGCAAGCGACGGCCGCCATACTGGAAATGAAATACATACCGGGCTGCGACGCCGTGCTCGCGCTCGGGCACGCGACGAGCACGGGGCGGCTCCCTTTTTGACATTGGCAGATCGTTATCCAATCAAAGGACGCGGTCGCATGCCGCGTAGCCAATGCGCGTCGCGCCGGGACTCGTGCAAAGGTTGCTCTGGTTGTCACTGAACTTTAGGGGAAGGGAGGAATTTAGAAATTACTGAACAGAAAAAAAATTCAAAAAAATTTCAACACCTTTGCAGATCCACGTGACATATGAAGTTTTGCCTATTTCTGACACCTAGAGGATAACGCTTAAAGGGGTGTTAGCTTTCTGAACTAACTGCAGTAATTCGGTGCACGAAGCGTCTGTGTGCAGAATAAGCGGATGCTGCTATTTCTGTTATTGCCATTGCAGCCTTTAAATCCACCTCAACCCCAAATACAATTCGAGAATAAACGGAAATACAAATGTAAGTGTCACAGAGCTTAAAATAATTCGTTTGATCCACGCCATTGGCATTTATTTCCTAAATAGCCTTACATTTCGAATGGGTAATTTTGAGACAGACAAAAAAAAGATGTAAAAGATTCAAGAGATTATCAGATAGATACGAGCAAACTAGTGAGGAATGAAGAACCCCACCCTCAAAGAGAAAGCCAGTGGTGAGTGTGGCCCCATGAAACAGATGTCTTACTAAATTAACTTGTCCGACTACTGTCTAATAACGTCTCCAGAAGGCTAATTTTTCTAATTTAATTTCTATTTTCTAATAACTTCTCGTTATAGAAACATGCATAAATAAACACTCGAGACATAAATTTTTTTTTTCATAAAAAATTTAAAGGAAGAGTATTTCTGTCTAAAATCTCAAAAGGTATAGTCTCAAAGGATGTCATTCAGATAACTAACATGCAATGTTAACCAATTCAGCTAAAGGATGGAAATGTTGGAGACCTAAAACACTATAAATGCGTTAATTCATTTGTTCTAGGTACATGACTTTTGTATTATTTTAGTTTAACATAGATGAATACTGAGATGGACTAAAATTAAAATTTCTGGGGCGTTTATTTTTAATTTTTTTTACAATACATGTAATCAGATCTTTGAATTTCAGGTAATTGTGTATGTTTTACCAGTCATTGTTGACGTCTATATAACTGTACGATGCCTTTGAAAGTCCCTCATGTTTTACTTTTTATTAAGCATGTTTGAGACATTTATATATTGTTTCTTTTCACTACATTTTTAGTCTTTTTAATGTTTTGATGCTCAATATTAAGAATTTATGTTACTTCTTTATTTAGATGATTGCATAGTTAGATCTATCCATTTTCTAACTGCTTATCCTGAGCAGGGTCACAGAGGAGCCCTGGTGGTACGGGACACAAGGCAAGGGCACACCCTGGATGGGATTCCAGATCATTGCTGGCGCAATCATACATTTTCAGGTTGCACCCCATACTTGTGCCCTGTCTCTAATAAGCCCCACCCCAGTACCATGGTCAGAAAAGCTAGTTAGAAGATGGATGGATGGATGGATGGATATTGAGAAAATACTGTTAAGATACAGTAGCTTTGTAGGAGGCTCAGTGGCTCAGAAGTTAGTTTTGTCACCTTGTAGCTGCAGGGTTATGGATTTAGTACGGCCCCTCATCTGTCCATGTAGACCTTGTATGTTCACCTGGTACCCATGTGAATTTTTTCTCAGCACTCTAATTTAATCCCACAATCCAAAGACACATTCCTAGATTTATGTTTAATATGTCTACATGACCTGCAGTGAGTGAATGCTTGTGCAGCTACCCTGTGTTTAACTGGCACTCTCACCGGGTCAAACATTACATCACATCTTCTGTTTCCAAGAGCTCTGGCCTATAGCCGCGTAATTACATAAGGATGATTTGATCATGAATGCCTATTGAAACACAGTCCAAACCCTCATTGAAAAAAAATGTATTTATACAGACATTGGCTAAACATCAAAGGCCTTTTCCAGAAACACTGGCAATGTATATTAGTGAAAAAATACCTGTTTGTAACAGATTTGGCAGCTGTTACTAATTTAGAGGAGGCCTGCTACTAAATCACGTTAAATTCGCAGGAAATTACTGGAATTGTTGCGGCAAACTAGATCAGGCCTCTTGCCGTTTTGTGGTGGTAGTGTAATATTGTGCATGCACAATATTTTCAAATCCCTCTGTCTTTATTTGCAATGATGCCAGGGTCACACAGCCTGGCTCAGTTATTTACTTCACTTAGTGTGGGCTTTGCTGAAGTCCTCAACCACACATTAACAGTACGGCACTAGTTATAAGGATACCTTTGCCATCTTCCTATAACTTATGACATTAATCGTATCTCGGAGGCCCACACAAGTGGTAACTGCTAATGATAAATTGTATCTTGAATGTGGAGCAGATGAAAGTTGCTGCTTTTGTTTTAGTCGTTATCTAGATACTTCTAAGTGACTTACACAGCCACACTGTGTTCATTTAAACAACTGGTCATTGTGAGATGCCTTCCTTACTGAATTCCAAGATAGATCCCCTTCCTGGACCTCAAATCAATACCCTGTTTGTGGCAACCTAGTGATACCATCTGCTGACCTTACCATCTGACTATTTATAACAAAAATATACATCAATGAGTAAAATAAACATCAAATCGATACAAATTTATGCTCTATGCAATTCTGTTTTTGACTATAAACTTTCCCTTACTGCAATTCCAGAAATTTTTACTCTTTTACTCTGTTTTTCAAGCTGCCTTCTGTAATATATGATCAAACTAAATTCTATGATGCCAAGTATTCACATATACATATGTGACACATATGTATATGCTGCATGGTTGGGAATGTCAAAATCTTTCACATAATTTAATCACTCTTAATATGATGTGGTGTTTCGCACTGAAGCACATACGTTTCCCCAGAGTTAGGGGCTTATTATTGTATTAGTGTATCATGAACCCAGAATTCTTACTTAGCCAACTTGCTGGATTTAAAGATTTTTCAGCACTCACAAGAAGAAACTCAATTTTATAAAGATCTGTGAATGCAATCAAAAAAGTAAAATAGCCAAAAGTCTTGTATTTTGTTTGGTCACTATATATATATGTGTGTGTGTGTGTGTGTGTGTGTTATTTCATGGATTTCCTCCCAGTACTGCAGTATCTTCGCACAATTCATTGACCAGGAGTCAGGTGCATCGGCATCTCTAATTGCCCGTTGCGAATATGCGTCTTGTGATGGACTGAGATCCCTTGAATATTGATAAATTAAAATCCTTTTTGCATCTTATCGCTTATCCAGCTACCCCAAGAACAGAGCACAAGGCAACGGAAGATACTCTAAGGTGTAGGCAGATACGCGGTAAGATGCAAAAATGATTTTAACTTAAGTCTATTTCATTTCACAAGATTCCGTATAGGCAAACTTTGTTCGCTATCTCTTTAATGGGAGGAATTCGGAACGTGGTTGCCAGATATTCCTTCATGTTGCACCATCACGGTCTCTCATTTATCTGACGGCCAATAGAATAGTCGTAAAGTGGAATAATAAGAGTAATTAATGCAATCGAATATATACATTTATATACATTTGCTTTTCGTTGAGATATTTAATCCTAGCTCCAATTAACAATATGAACAAGCTAGGACTGAAGCAGCGTTTAGAACAGTTCGGAAACTCCTCTTTTCCCCTCTGACACATTTATATGGTGACGGTTTTGAAGTGTTTGTGTTTTTTGTCGTTTTGTGGCACTCGCCTCTTTATTTAAGAGTTTGTGCACTTCAAGGACGCTTCGATGTGGCGTTAAATCAGTGCGTAAGTCTGGCGACCTCGGCGTTTCGCTCCGAACGCCGTCCCCTTTCCGCTTTGGCGGAGCGCTGATGCGGAGCGTCCTGCGTCGCCGTCGCATCGTCTTTTAACTTCTTGTGAAATTGTGTTTTTTGTTCTGGTTTTCACGGTATTATTGAAGGATCGGCTGCTAAAGTTACGTTGGAGGAGGAAGGGAGGAGGACGAATAAGGAAAGGGGCCACCGTGAGAGACTATGGCCTTGCACGGTCAAGGGGGAATGGAGGAGCCGGTGGAGGAGCCCGAAGACCCGGCGTCGGGCACCTCCCCGGCCATTGAGGTGCCCGACGCCGGGCCCGGAGAGGACACCCCCGCGGAGCCGCTGCTTTTGCCTTGGGACCGCTTCTCCGCCTGGCTGCACTGTATCTGCGTGGTGGGCTTTGACCTGGAGCTGGGGCAGGCGGTGGAGGTAACGCGCCTGTTAGCCTGCTAGCCGGCTAGCGCTGCAAGTTGGGTGCCGGTGCCTCGCACGGCGATGGCGAGAAGAGGCAGCGGCGTCTGCTAACGCGCCCGTCCGACGCCGTAACCTCCGCGCACGGCCGGCGTGTGCGAGGCGGGCTGCGGCATTCCGCCCGCTCTCCCTTAAGGCGGACAGTTACTCCGGGGTGGCGGGTAGCCGCTTCAGGCCACGGACGTGCTCGCCGCGTCTTTGCGCGGATTATAAAGACGGGCGCCGCGGTTGTTTGACAGGCTGACACGACGGAAGAAGTTATTTATGAAGAAAACCTTCTTAAACCTGCATTTAAATTCCTGCATATGGCTGACTCGCGGATGTCGGTCCGTCGCGAGTAGGGATGCGTTGCACCATTTATCTGAAAAGTCAGATTAGAGATGCCTTTAAGTTATCTTTTAAGCCTTTATATGTCTGGTCTATGGCCGTTACTCTGACAAGGCGTCCTGAATACACAGGGGCCAATTTGGACAAAAGCGTCCGCTAAATAATTAAATGTAATGTAAATGTGTCTGAAGCCGCAACAAGTCCGATCTCTTGGCTATTGCTATCATTTGTGGATCACCTGCCCGAATGTCCCAAACTGGTCAATGTTTATTTTCATGTTTTCACCACTGGAAAAGTGTTATTTTTTTAAGGATGTAATGAGATTTCGAATTGATCTCTCTCTTCCAGGTCATTTATCCACACCACTCAAAACTCACAGACAAAGAGGTCAGTATGCAGTGCAGTCTGCCTTTTTCTAATCGGTTTAAGCGCCTTGCCTAAAATCATAGTGACGTCTCTTCTCTGTCTTGTCTTTTCAGAAAACAAGTATATGTTACTTATCATTCCCAGACTCAAATTCAGGTAAATCCCATTTCATGTTCTGTACAGTGTTGCTAGTTCTTATACACAACTACATTGCTTTCCCTCCCGACTGAAAATACCCAGAATTCCCAGCCACACTTTGTTGTTAGTGCCAGTGTATCCTCTGGGTACAGTAATTCTTCTCCTCTCATCGTTTTGGTGTGCTGTACCTGATAGTGTCAGCAGTTAGGGTTAAAGCCTCAGCCGACTGCTTCTCCTGACTTACCAGCCTTTACCTAGGCGTACTAGTCGTACCTAGGCGTACCTAGGCATACTGGTCGTGAATCTCGCTGGGAGGCTTTGGTTGCTGAGGATGCAGATTTGAGATCTGGCCACATGCAGATCTGTAGCTGGCCAATGGGTTACAGAGTGTGTGTACTAGGACAGGCAGTGGTAGGACTTTACTTGCTGCGTCTGAGCTTTGCCTGGTTGCACTTCACATCTGTGCACTAAACAATATCTTTACCACGGATCATATTACTTCTTATCACTGTTTTTATATGGAATATTTATGAAATGGGGCGGGCCACAGATTACAAGTAGGTTTTAAAAATGTATGCGGAGGAAACACTTAAATTCTTACGCATTCGGTGACTGAGGTTTGGAGTCATTGGTACCTGTCCCAGTTGGATTGTCCTGAAATACAATTTCTAGAACCAGTGTGCGGTCCCTTGTGTCATGCTACATGACAGCATTACAAGATAAGACAGTCATGTGTCTGAAGTCCCAGAGAGCTGAAATTTTTATTAGAATACAGATTGCCTTGTGTGTTTGTCCCAGTTTGAGACATTAAATAACCACTCCCATTGGTGTACATTTGCTTCTCACAGTGTACCATGTGCACACCCAGAGCGCAAGTACAACAGGTTCAAAACTGATGCTTGAGAAATGCTGCAAGTCCTGGCCTATGGTCATATGCCTAGTTGGCCTGGGTGAATGGCACAAGGTTTGTGAACCTGTTGTGAGCTGTCATTGGAGGTTATAGTGTTAAGCACATCGAGAAGCAGGAGTGAGTTTAATAACTTCTCATAACCAAAACTGTGGATGGGGAACAAAGGGTGGAGTGAAAGTGAAACCATTAAGGGAATGTGTGACACAAGTGTGACTGAAGAAACTTGCTGCTTTGTTATCACTCTTTACATATTCAAACCATTATTTGTTAGAGAAGTACAGTGTGGCTCTGGGTTTGGATGATATCCCTGTGGTTGGAAGGTTGTGGAATCGAATCCCAGGGATGGCAATGTAATTTCACGATTTGGCCTTTCAGCAAGGCCCTTAACCCTTTTTTGCTGTCTGACCCTGCTCTCTCAGAAATGTGCATCACTTTAGATAAAGGCATCAGCCAAATAAGCAGATTACACCACAGCTTCTTGTGGCAATGAATATTCTTTGTTTGGCTGACTGACTGATTTATTTCCTTTTACCTGTAGTAAGCAAGCAGCTTTGAGAAAGCCTGACTGCTCTTTGCAAGTGGTGTGAAGTCAAGGTACAGGCTGTTCTGTTTTTACTCTGTAAATACCAGGGCCAACTGGGATCGGAGCACAAACTGGGAGGTTTTTGCTTTGGGCGGAGTCCAGAGTGGAATGTGAATTTTTCTTGCTGGACAAAGATTGTGTCTTATTTACTTGTACTTCTATTATCAGTCATTTCTAGCTTGAATTTAGGAGATTAATTTTTTTTGCAAATTTCTCAATGTTCTCAATTTGCTCAATGTTTTATTTTGATACCAAATAAAGACAAAAACTTCAAGTCAAATCTTTAAAGGTTTTTCAGGTGTACTGTTGGGGTACCCCCTGACCTGATCTGTCGGGAAACATTGACTATCAACCATTATTTTAGTACCTTTAGTGGCATTTACTTCAGGGAGAAGATTGAAATTGATTTTAATTGAAGAAATGAAAAATCATTGCATTTCAATGAATGATTTCAGTGCGGTTAAAAAAAAAAAAGACAGTTCATAAATTTGCAAAAAGAATGAGAAATATCCTTTATTTTCATGGAAAAATTTGAATGTGCCAGTTTTTACCAACCTCTTGCCTGCCTACTGGTACCTAATATTAAGGATAGTTGAGTATAAGACGGTGTTGACAGTAGAAAACTGGTTGGTGGGAGAGCAGAAATCTATGAGTAAAATGACTGAATCATTTTTGTCTGTTCTCGTAGTGGGCGAGCTTCGAACATGGAACTGTCATGATATTATTCTGCCTGCTTCTGTTATGTCATTTTAAAAGTTACACCGATCTGTTACTGTGACAGTACAGTGTACAAGTAGAGTGGCCATTGTTACGTCTGTTGAGGGACCAGTTGCGCGTGAAAATTGAGCTGAAGGATGAGCACGTCACCTCTGGGCCCGCCCCCGCCGTGTTCATCCAATATCAGGTTTCAAAGCAAATGTGTCCAGTAGCCAGGTCACTGAATCGGTGCCATTGCTGTACCACCAACGTCAAACAACCATCGCGTGGCAATGACCTCACTGTGGAAGAGGCAGTCACTTTCAAAAAAGCTCTTTTTTCACTTTCTTTTTGCACTTTGGTTTAGAGTGAAGTTTATAAGTTTGTACGTGCCTAACCATCACACACTATGTCTACATTTGAGATTGCCAGTCCTCTGAGTGTTATGGGGGAAATGTCGATTATTCTTTTTTTTTTTCCCTTCTTGTTTTGGTAGATGTTTGAAGGGTGTTTCATCACCTTCCTCATGACTTCCTCGCCTGAAATTGCTTTGATTAGATCTGTCTTCTGATTTTCTGTTATGCTTCTCCTATCCAGGCTTAAAGTCACCTCACTGAACACTGAACGTAATAGTTAAGCAGAAATGACTGGCTGTGTAGAAGGCCCCTGACAGGAAAAGGCTTTCTGAAAGACCAGTCTGGTTTGGCGCATCGGTGTAGTGGCAGTGGTAATGGAGCTTTGCAGATGCGCGTCGATTCAGAAGCTCCATGGGGCTGCTGGCAGCTGGGCACCTTGGTCTTTCAACCGAAAGGTCACTGGTTCACGACACAACAGGAGGCCCTGCTCTCGTTACCCTTGAACTAGATGTGTAAAGCAGCTTGCTGTGGGGGAAATATCCACCAGCATTAGATACACAGGGGGAAAATGTTAGTCCTTTCATCCAATCTGAGGGCATTGGACATGGTTTTAAGGTGTTTTAATTAGTGTCACAGAATTCGTATAGTGATTTGTAGAAGGTCGTATATATCAGTTTTAGTTTGGTTCTTAATGCAGACTGTTTTTTATTAATAAATAATATTGTGGTTGAGGTAAAGACATAAAGATGAAAACCAAAATTAAATGTCTTCCGGCTTTGGCAGTGACCGCAGCTCTCAGTGGTGTGCTGTCCGTGTGGAGAGTAGAACACAAACGTCTCATTAAGGAGTGATGATGGATTTATACAAAGGCTGTACTTTCCGGTCCTGAGGTTCTCGTATCCGCTGTTGAGGGGGTCTGGGGTCTGCCCCAGCAGTGCTGGTTGTGTGTGAGCATTTTCCCTCCTCCAGCATCAGGATGGTGAGGTCAGCCTGCATGAGAATAAAAAAGCCAGATGTGGAGAGGTCAGAAGGATTGTGTGTCTACTGAAGGCCTTTTTCTTGGAGGACGATGAGCTGCACATGAGTGTTTGGTTGCCTTGGAAACTTGGTGACCGATCAACAACTTTCACTGAATATGAGTCATAGGTTTGTCTTGCATCATCAAGCTAGTCTCAGCTTTTGAGTGAAGCACCACGGGATCCGCATGAACCCACTTCGTGCAGTGCCAAGTGGGAATTTGTCTGAGTTTTAAAGAATTCTTTTGAAGTCTCCCATGTAAGATGGTATTTGAGGAATGTTCCATGTTGGCACAAGAAAGAGACTGCTGTATTGGCCCTAGAGGTTGTTGGGCTTTTTTCTCTGTCTGAATATATTCAGTGAATCCATTGATCTGAAGAATCAACATTCATGATCAAGTTCGATTTCTATACAGTTGGGGGATGAATGGTGTGTGAATGGTGGTTAGAGAGTGTTGTGTAAGGACCTATATTTATAGGGCCCTCCTGCCTCTGAAACCCATGGATGGGGTTAAATTGTAGGGTGACGTCACCTGTCCATATCCACCAGCCATGTGCCTTAATCCCCAACATCCGATAGGCAGGTTCCCTGGCCTCTGCCTCCCGTTACCACCGCCGCTCCGTGGGACATCAGGCCTGCCCTCCTCCCACAAGATGGACAATTCAAAGCATAGCGGTAAAATGGAAATGTGCTTTTTTAGTCAGAAAATCCCATTGGATCGTGGCTGTATTTCCCGATAAGAGTGTTCCAAACGGGCAGAATGCCAGCCAAGCCATTTATCTGTGAGAAGTTGACTGTAAGCTTCCAGAGATGAGAATGAAACGCACTGATTATCTGTTACGTTTCACGTCTTGCCTTTTTCCCCAAGCGTCACACTTTGGCTTCTTATCCTATTTATGTTTGCATTTTGTGAGATGAGGATATTTTACGTGTTGAACCATTGCCTGCCTGCAGATTAGTACTATGAGTTGGATCGAATCTCTGCCAATCTGTCATAATCGCCGTGTAAGTCCCGTGTGATTTGGCAGCAAGATTAGACCAGTGGACAGCCGGCCGGCCTTTGCGTGGTGAAACCGGTTGCTTAGGCACTGAGGCACGTCACACATCGAAGAGGTGTTCCTGACCTTTAATTCAAGGAATTGAAGGTGACCTTTTAAAGCATTACTCATTAAAGCAGTCGGTGTGGTTTTACTTTGCAAATTCTCCCCCCCCTGAGAGCCTTCAAATATGTTTTGTAGTTATATAGCTGACCGTGAGCACCCCACAAGCCTTGCCATTTCAGCGATTCTCTGACTCAGTCTTCTGGCCAGTTTCTTCCTTATCAAAATCTCTCGGGTCTTTACCCTTGCCTGTTTTTCCTGCATTCAAAATGTCGACTGCAAGTACCAAATGTTAGTTTACCGTCTAATATATTCCAGACCTTGACATGCACCATTTTCATGACGTCATTTGTGGGGGTGGTCATAATGTTTTGACTCATTGGTGTATAGTGCTATCATACTGGTCTCCAGTTGTTAATTCAAGATGTTGGCGTAATGTACTCACTTTGTCATAGAGGATATTGTTGGAAAAGACTGCAAGTCTTGAAAAGGAACTTGTGTTCTTCCCAAGAAGAATGTTTGAGGTGCTGACAAACGACCGCTGTGATCCTCCCACGGTCTTGCCGCTGACACCCAACGCCGCTGAGCTTGGAGGATGATGCGAGAGCAGTTGATGACCTCATGTCTCAGGAATGCTTCAATGCGCTTCCGGTTTCCCTTTCCTCCCTCTAGGCTGTCTGGGGGACACGCAGTTCTGCTTCCGTTTCCGCCAAGCCACGGGCAGGAAGTCTTCCCTCGGCTGCTTCCTGGATCAGTTCGACAGAGATGCCCCCCTTTGCCTCAAGGTTAGAACCGGCGCTGGTTTGGATGTGAGGAAGTTGCCCTCACAACTGCGCATCGCCGAGGAGCAATGTGTCTTACAAGTGTTGCCTTTGACTGAAGCACTCAGTGTTGCAGTGTATATTATTGTATGTCAGTAAAAGGAGCTTTGGAAGGTCCTCACTGTTTACGACTGAAAATGCAAGACATCTGCACAAACATTTTTGTTAGCAAAAATGCCCACCAGGGTTCTGGCAATAAATATCACTGTGGCTCAAAATAATTTTATAATAATCCTCATTGAATTTCCAATGACTAAATTAGTCTGTGGACCACTAGATCTATCGAGCTGTTTTGCACCTTTGATTGATATGGTTATCAAAAATGTTTCGCCACCAATTGTCCATTATCTCAGGTCTGAGGTGGATTACGTAGTCCAACATTAAATCTGGAAGCAGGTTTTGTAGATGGAGTGATGTTGACACCCTAAGATATTTGGTAGAAAGCTGGGCTGTGTAGCAGTGGAAATACCACACCCTTGGTTTGGCAGAAGAGCCCAGTTGTATTGTGAAGACAATATATGAGAGGGAAAAAAATGGCTCAACTGTGATTTCATCTTGATGGAATTCCCTTCCTCAGGACAAAGGGTTCATGTGGAATCTCTGGAATTTGACAGTCAGTACAGCACTAAGAATGAGCAGGAGTGGCCCTTTGGAGCCTGGCAGTGGAGAATAAATTGTAAATCTGCAGATGATGGTCATAGTTGAAAGCGACTATTTACAAAGACTTCTGGCAGTGGCATCTTGCATCAGGGTAGCTGGGGAAACACTTGTGGAGATACAGTGGCTTGCAAAAGTATTCGGCCCCTTTGAACTTTTCCACATTTTGTCACATTACAGCCACAAACATGAATCAATTTTATTGGAATTCCACGTGAAAGACCAA
>JAODKL010000128.1:7495114-7514982 GCA_026780765.1 Petrocephalus schoutedeni
TGCCCGTAGCTTCCGGGATAGGCTCCGGACCCCCCGCGACCCTGAACAGGATAAGCGGGTTGGAAAATGGATGGATGTACTGCGAGTGACAAATGGGTAGCTCTACGGATGGCAGTGTTGGGGGTTTGGATCTGATCTGTGCAAATCCTCTCTGGTTCCCATGAGCTTGCTCCCACGGTTCAAAGCCATTCTGCCTAATGGCAAAAATGGCACCTTTAAATTTCCCATAGTGTCTAATTGCCAGGGTGTGAGTTTATGTGCCCCACGATGGACTGACATCTCATTGAGAGAGCACTCCTGCGCCGTGCCCTGTTCTGTTTGGAATGGGCTCCCAGCTAATCCCTGTCTGGCCAGAGGAAGCAGACAGAAGACAGATGGATGTAACAGGGAAACATAAGCGATGCTTAATCCCCAGATTTTTCTTGTATGTGGTTCTAATTAAATACACCATCAACACTACCTGGAAAAATAACTAAGCCTGCACCTTAATCATCATCAATATTCTATCATCATAAATTTGCATCTCTGTATATAAAGTTTTTTTCCACATGAGGTTGATGGCCTCATGAAATGCAGATAATCAGTTAAACACTCAGGTGTGGTCTGAGGTCTTTATATACTGATATAACTGAAGTTAAGGCAGCACATTACAGCCAAAGGGATAAACACCGCCTCCCAGCAGGCTTATTTAACTTCCACAAATATGCAGATTCAACGTTTGCACTTCTTTTCTTCCGCGAATATCTAGGAAAGAATGATCTAGTCATTCCAATATTCTGGACCAATTCAACCCTATTGCACATCCACTTGTCATTACAGACCATTGAAAAGTATAGTACTGAAAATGTATCGCTAATATGTACTGTATTACATAATATTTATTTTGCTGATGTTCTGTTCAAAGTTACACATTTGAGAAAGTAGAATCAGACGGCCCCTGGCACAGCTGGGTGTTAAGGGCCTTGCTCAGGGGCCAAATGGTGACTGTACTGCCCAATACAGGACCAGCACCTAATCAACCACACATCATCCTCAAGCTTACGTAAAATAAATAAATAAAAACAAAAGTGCACAATGAAAAACATAGCAGTAACCCTAACCCTATTCTCCTGAACTGTGCTAAATGACAAGAGCTTTTAAGAAACCGCTCATTCCTGTTTCCCCAGCATGAAGCACTGCAACAAATCAGAATTTTGTTAATCCAGTTAATCCAACTGGGCACTTCTTTGTTATGGCAAAGTACTGAGTGGAACATGTTTGTTTTTCCCTTTTGGCAAATATGTTTGTGTAGCTGGTTTGATTAAACAAGATCGTCCCAGCCTTATTCATCTTCCATGCTGAAAATAAGGAACAGGCCGACTCACACGTCCAGCTTTGGGGCTTACTGCCTTATTGTATGGTCTGTCATGGTTGGGAGGTTAGGTAGGAGAGACAATGATCCTCAGGTGGGGATTTAAGTATTTTAACTTTAACTGCTCTAAGCAAGGCATATGAGAGGTTCATTTTTGTACATGTATATTTTTTACGTTTTTTTTTTTTTTTTTACGTTCGTCATTGAACTGACTTTCAAACCAACCTGAAAAGGCCACTTCAAATAGATGTTTGAATGGTTTTAATGTTGCACTTTTAAGATACCTCAGACAGTGGTCCTGAAACTGTGGTTTGTGAGAAGGCTGGGGTAATTTTGTGCATGTACTGTAACAAATAGAAACTGAAATCAATGTTAAATTACCTGATATTAAAAATAATTCAGGTTAAGATACTTTTAGTATTCTCTGCCATGGCACATTTGAGGCGGGTTAAACAACCTGCCAAATCCTGCAATTCTTGAGCTTTATTCTGCTCTTAAAGTTACTGCACTCATCCATGGCATTTCAGTTAGTGCCATGCCCAGTGGACTCTCCCCTTCACTGAAATTGTAAGTGCTCGGGTCACTGAGATTCTTTAAGTAAGCATTCGGCTTCCTATGTTTTTTTCCACCGATGCGGAATTTGGATGCTCTGGTTTGATTTAAACTGGTACTGGGTCCAAAGAGTCTGAGAACCGGCCTTAGCATAACTACAAGTACATCTATTCACAGGGAGGACTCATAAAGTAAACGAGGATCTTAGTCTTGCTGAAAAAAATTCAAGTAACAAAATTCAGGCCGGCACATCTATGCACCTTTCATATCTACACACTTTTCCTAAGACCCTTAGAAAGGGATATGGTGGTTCACAGACACCTTAAAACAGATCTCCCGAACACTGAGTCCCCGATCTTTTAGCCGCAGCCATTAACACCAAAACGCACCGGTACAGTCGCTCAATCGATCCCCACAAAAAAAAAAAGACTCGCATGCCGCATATCTCACGGGACACATAGCGCTCGCGAGCCAATGCGGCTCCCGCTCCCAATCCGCCGGCGACGAATTTATCGGGGCAGGGCACGGGCTCGGCGCCGTGTGCCGCGGTGCATGCCGGGGTGCGCCGCCCGTGACGTCATTTCTACCGCGTTGGAGAGTGACGTGGCGGGAGAAGGAGGAGGGGGGGTGGACGCCGGGGACCAAAGATTTTTCACTTTTGCCCCCGTATAAGCGAGGCGGCTGCCACCCGAAGTGACCGGCCGCTAATGTGCCGCTTCTTCCCGGCCGATTGTAGTTAAATTGCTGCACTTAGGCGTTTTTTTAATCAGGGTGGGAAAAGACGGAAGCGCCTCGCCCGGTAGCAATACAGCCCGCTAGTTAAATTAGTTAGTTTATTCAGTTGTTGGTCGGACAATAAACCATGGGCCTGACGATCTCCAGCGTCTTCTCTCGCCTCTTCGGGAAGAAGCAGATGCGGATCCTGATGGGTGAGTCGCGGGTTACGGCGGTATGTTATTAGCTGGCCGCGGGGCTTTGATGGGGGCTATGCGTGCCCCTTTCGCCCGAGCGCCCCGGCCCGGGGGAGGGGGTCTGCTTTCCGCGGTCCGCGTTGCCCCGTCGCTTGGACAAAACGCCGGCCAGCTGTCGAGTCTGCTGCCCGGTGAGAAGTGCCTACGATGCCGTCCTTCTTGGTGCGTTAATGCTAATTCAATTCCGCGATCGGGGGCCGTAATGAGCGCCGCGCTGCATGTAGCTACTTAGCACACCGGCGTTAGCTGTGCGACTACCGCGGCTACATCCAGTATCCTCCGATGGGTGTTTTGGGCCGGGAAATCGCGCACCCCCGGTCCGGTTTCAGGTGCTATCGAACCGGAACCGCTGGGTTATCGTCGGGTTCATGGCCGTGAGAGTCAGACGTTCTCAGATGGGGGTGTTAAAGGCGGTTAAGCGCCCCGGATCCGGCCGCTGGTCCCGGCAGCAGTTCGGGCGGAGCTGCCGAAACATGCAGACCACGGGCTGGACGTGTTAAAAGGAGAAGGCAGAATTATCTGGATTATACGGCACTGATTTTGGATAAACGGACGCCCGTTTCCGAGGACGGCGAACGCTGACAGCTCCGAGCCTGGGCTCCGCTTGTCTTCTTGCCTGCAGTAGTTTGCATTGGCAGGAAAAAAGCGTGGATTTAATCGCCTTAAAACGCCCGTGTTCGCGGAATAAAGGGGCGAACGCGGCGGCTGGTAGCGCGGAAAATGCGGCACTTCACGCAAACTTTCGTGTGCCAGGCCCTGCGGCCTCGGAGCTTTAAATCTGGCTGAACAGGGCTTGCCTTTACATTTACATATTTGCTGCGGTTACACGAAGGAAATCAGATTTCCAAAATAAAACCGGTAAAACTTTTTTTTACCCCCCCTGGTTAGCGTAATCCCTAATATGTATTCGCGTTAAAGTTGTTTTTCCTGGGAAGGTCTCCCGTCTTTAACGAAAAAGGTTTGTGTCAGGGGACGGAAATGGAAAGTTGCTTTTTTCTTTCCGGCTGAATTGCAAAATGGACCCGCGTTGCTGAGTTCCGTTCCCTCCGTGAGTACTGGTGCTTTCAGGCGACCTTACGTCGGCGCTTAAGGGGGTCGTGTCCGCATTCTCGCCTTACGGGTGGGCGGGTTTCGGCCGTAGATGTTGTCTGAGCCCCGCGATGCGCTGCGGAGGGATGCTGCCTGGGCGGGGGAGCCGTCTTCCTGTCACCCGCCTCCGGCCCCCGCCGCCTTCGGTGCGCCGCCGCCGCCGGAAACGGCGCTTCGGGCCGCAGAGCCGAAGCGAGGCGGCCGCAAGCGCCGGCGTCCGAAACGCGCACTGCCGCTGCGCCGGCTCCCCGAATCTGGATACTATCTGGTGTCCCATTTGCCTACCTGCACGTAAATGCATATCAGTAAACAGTTTTATCTGCCGGCCGCTTTCCTCCATAGCGCCGCGCCATGGCTAAGGCGCCATAAACGTGCTGCTGTCACCTCGCCTGCCGGGCTCTTACTGAGTGCTTATAGGACTTGATGTACTTTGAAAGCGCGATAATTTGCCGCAGTTATGACTTTATAATGCGTATATATGTTGTTCCTTAAGGAACCAGCTTGTATTGCTTTAGATGTCTTCAGGTTACTTTATTCTTTTAGCTGGTGACGAGCCGCCCGGTCGCCGTGTTGGCGCAGGCCGGCCGGGGCGGCGCTCATGCCGGCCGCTTCCTTCACGTACAGACCGCCTGCTCACTTCTGCTTGGCTGCTTCATGCCTTCTTTTTTCTGCTCTCTCTTAGTTGGCCTGGATGCTGCGGGAAAGACCACAATCCTGTACAAGCTGAAACTAGGGGAAATTGTCACCACCATTCCCACTATAGGTAAGGAATTTAGGAAGTGGTGCATGACTTTTTTATGGCTTAAGATGCCCCAGGCTTCCAATTTGTATTGAAATGCTGTTTTTCCACTGCTTTTTTAATTTTTTTTGAGATGGAGAACATTGTACTGTGCAATGCACAGTATCACTGAATGGAGTTGATTTTATTGGCCGGGACAGGGACCCCTTACTCGCATTCCCATCCTGAAGTGTTTCAAGTGCCTTGTTTGCCAATGCAAATGAGTTTGTTTTACTGCAAGCTAAGCCCCCGTTGGTGCTATTTTTAGCCCCTTTCATGCTTTGAGGAGCCTCACTTGGATGCTGTCGGCTGGAACCAGCCTCAACCTCTCGCTCCTTCCTGCAGGGTTCAACGTGGAGACCGTCGAGTATAAGAATATCTGCTTCACGGTGTGGGATGTGGGTGGCCAGGATAAGATCAGGCCCCTCTGGAGGCACTACTTCCAGAACACACAGGTAATTCCATCCCTGCTGATCGCAGGTCACAGACCACAAGTGCCAATATGTTTCTAGATGCCGGGGAAGGACTTTTAAGGCAAATATCACATTTTGAGCAATGAGACGGCACCTGTCCTCTGAGGTGGTGTTTCCCAACCCAGTCCTTGGGGACTCCCAGACAGTCCACATCTTTGCTCCCACCCAGCTCTTAGCACACATGGACCAGGCATTTGTTGGTGTTGATTGGCTGGGAGCTAAAATGTGGGCTGTCTGGGTTTCCCCTAGGACTGGGTCGGGAAACACTGCCAAGGGAACTATGGTCCTGTGTTCCAGGGTAGATCTGGCTTGTATGAGTGTCCATCTGACACAGGTCACGGCCCATCTCTGCATAATGACCAGGCTGAATTCGGTTCCCCAACCTTCTAATCCATTAAGAAAACACATCTGCATTAGTGCTCCCTGTCTGTGTGTCTTGGTTGCATGCCAGCGCTAGGGTCCCATCTGTGTCACCATTCAGTGTATGGTGGGGGGTTGGGAATCCGGCTGAGAAATGCATTGTTCCCCAAGTTACTTCCTGTCCCAGAATCGGGGGGGTCATGAGAGAATGGTATGTAACTGGCTTCATTCATACCACACACACATTTGGGTGTGAGTGACTATCATTTCCTCATTGCTCTGATGCGTTTCCTTCTGGAATGCAGCTACCGTCAGATCAAATTTAAAAAAAATCCCAGTTACCCTTCTGGTTTAGCAGTCAACCCTTTGATTGGGCAATTAGTGGCATGTTCAGTCTTGCATACTTGTGTGTCTTGTGTTAAATGCTTGCTGGACCAAGTTGTTGTGCCATTTGACGGGTAACTAACAAAAAATAACTTTTGCATCCATGGTCTTGTAGGGTGAACATGTTAAAAGCTCTTGGGATGTCAATCTGAATAGTAGCATAAAATATATTCTTTAAGACAAACTATCTGCACTTTCCAAATCAATTCAAACCTGTTGTCTAATGGTGATGATGATGATATTAGCAACTTTATCAGTAAAAACACAGATTCCAGCCTTTTCAGAAAGTATAGGGTGGTTGCAATATGGCAAATACTAATTTAAAATGAATATACTAGTTTTATACTTGATTATTCAGTAATAGCTGTCATAATATACAATATCCAAGAGAGATCCCTTCCTGTGAAAACAAAAAAGAACTACTGGTGGACTGGGTGTGAATTATTCATGGATATTGTTTGGTTTGTAAGTCTATTCTATTCTTCTGCTCCCGGTTGCAGTCAGGAACCCTGAGTGGGTAACGCCAGAAGGGATTCCAGACTGTCACTAAGTAAACAGACTGGCCAGTTTAGATGGACCAGACTATCGCATCAGCAGCTTTTGATGAATGTAAAGATAAGGTCACATAGGAGAAACCCTTTTTGGTAAATAAATTGGAAATTCTTTTGCACTCGGCATCAAGGTAGGAAAAGTACACAGATACAAACATAGTTCAAAACAGAGTACAAAGACGGTACATGGACTGCAAACGGTATAGAAAGATATTGTTGTGCTGAAATGCATATGAGTGAATGGGTGGTGTGTGTAAAAAGAAGAAAAAAAAGTCTGGTGCTATCTGTCTCAAATGCTATGCTGACATTTTTTATGGCTGCGGGGGGTGCTGAGGCTGGCATGACCAGGCAGCCCTACACTGTGGGTGGAGGGTAATTTCCAAACTAGCTAACTGTGTGATGGCAATGCTAAATATTTATGGAGTTTTCTTCAAAAACTTAAGCCAACACTATATAATTATGATGTCTATTTGTGGTCTCATTTGAAGCATTATGGATGCTTTGTTTGTATTTTAAATAGCTCTGCTTTATACATATTTATACAGCCTCCTCCCAGATTGCAGCGTGTAGTTTGTTTGCCTGTTGTTCATGCTGCCTCTGTATGACTCTGCAGATATTCGGGGAAGATGTGGGTATTGAGGCCAGGGACAGAGGGAGTGAGATAGAAATAGAAGATCCGTGCGTCTTCCTCACCCGGGGCTGTCTTCCCGGTCCTGGGAGGCACGGCGGGGAGCAGCGTCACACTGGCTGCGTTTGGCTTTCGTGCAAATATCACCTTGTGTGTGACTGTAAACGAGAGTGCCTGACTGAAGCAGAGCGCTGAATGTTTGCACAAGATTAGCAGCAGAGGGGTTAAGCTAAGAGGCCAGCGCTGCCACATGGGGGCCAGTGAGTGTCCTTGTCCTTGGAGGGACGCAGCAGGTGGCTGTCCCCTGCGTGTGGAGTCAGTGTTGGGTGATGTGTTGCCCTTGTCCTCGCCGAGGTCCTGTCGCTATGGTAACCGTCTGCTCGCTGCAGGGTCTCATCTTCGTGGTGGACAGCAATGACCGCGAGCGGGCGCAGGAGGCATCTGAGGAGCTGCAGAAGATGGTGAGTCTGCTCTTTTCACTTGTCTGTGTTGCTGGTATAGACTTCCATAATCCCTGGAAGTATGGCACCTCACCTAATGGCTGAGGGGGTATTAAGACTGGAATGTGCTTGGTTTGCTTGGCAAGTCTGGTTACCTATAACTGATGACTGAATAGACTTTGCATTAGCAAATTGTGCGTATTTGGTACAGGACAATACTGTACAATAACATCGTAGGGTGTTCTAAGTATTCGAGATTTGGCAGACTACGTAGGAACCTCAGCACACTAACCACAGTGTTTAGGAACAGTTTCTACCCACAAGCCATAATCCTACTCGCAGCCATTGATAAGAGTACCACACACTTGTGCGCTTCATGTACCAGCACGTGTTCTCTTGGTTTTGTGGTGATGTTGCTATTCCTGTGTCCTTAGACAGTATGGCTGCTCCCCGCTGTTATAAGCTAATGCACTTTTTAGTTTGTCAATGTCTCTCTGTATGAATCACTCATGCCAACAAGCTTGATGGGACATGTTGGATGCTTGAATTGAATTTGGCTCAGTGGGTTACGACGCGATTCCTGTGATCAGAAGGTAGCCGATTCCAGCCCCCTAGTCACTGGGCTCTTGAGCAAGGCCTTTAACCCCAGATTGCCCCAGGGCCGGACTTACCCAGTTTTCTCAATTGTCTCTTTGGTTAATAGCATCTGCTAAATAAGTGTAATGTGTCATCCTGGTGGGAGTTTGGTGGCCTCCCCTTCACCGTAATGTCTGTCCATCCACACGCGCGCACACACAGCTCCAGGAGGACGAGCTGCGGGATGCCGTGCTGCTGGTGTTCGCCAACAAGCAGGACCTGCCCAACGCCATGCCCATCAGCGAGATGACAGACAAGCTGGGCCTGCAGACACTGAGGAGCAGGACTGTGAGTCTGTCTGACGGGGGGGGGGGGGGGCTTGCGTGCAGCGACTGCGGGCTTCCGGGTCGGTGGCAGCTCATGTTGCCTAGTTTCTAGTGGGTTATGTTGTTCCTTCCACACTATGAAATGCTCATGATGTGACCACGCACGTACAAGGATGCACATCCTCCATCTGTTGATCTAAAGAGAGAAACCACAAGAACCCTGTGGTGTTCCTGCTTCTGACTTCTTACCGTTTTCAAAAACGAATGCGGTAGAGAGTCATTACTGTTAAAATGCTTTGTAGTCATTGTTTGGGGTCTGCAGGTTAAGGTTGAGGCTGATTGGGCAGGCGTGACATCAGACTGACTGCCCCACTCTCGTCTCTCTCTGCCAGTGGTACGTGCAGGCGACCTGCGCCACCCAGGGGACTGGGCTGTACGAGGGCCTCGACTGGCTGTCAGACCAGCTGTCCAAGCGTTAAGCTGCAGCACGCCATTAGCAGGCCATTGCTTAACCAGGGACACGACCGACACCGCTGATTCCGGCTTGGGTGAAACTCACCTGGCTTTTGTTTCGTTTGTTTTTTGTTTAGTTTTATTTTTGTTTTGTTTTTTGTTCCCTACTCCCTCCCATAGCCCCGCCCCTGTTTGATCAATATGGCATTCAGAGGAGAGAAGGCTCGGTAGCCCCTCCCACCGGCTGTGCTCCTCCCCCCTTGTTTGTTTTTTGTTTTCGTTTTTTGTGTTTCTGAGAGCATCTTCGCCGCTGAACATTCACGTCCTTTGTCACGCGTGCTCTGATATGCGTGACATTAAGACTCCAGACAACTGAACCGCCAGACTGTGTGTTTGGGGCGACGGCGTCTTTGACAACCGGTGCCGCTATTAACATTTTAGTTAAGTGTCCAGATGCTTGTGGACCAATTTCGCGAACTCTGCCACCCACCCATCTTTGTTTTAGAGAAATTTAGCCCCCATTTCCATAGTGTCTCGTCATCCTGCAGCACTGTCTCTCCTGGCCAAACTGTTGGACTCTGGCTTTGTGTAAATAGAGGCAGGCTTTCCCTGATGTACTTATGATGACTGATTAGTTGCATACCCACCCTCATTCTCTGACTCTGCTAAGGATTTCCTGTCATTTACCTGTTGCTTATCACCACCACAATTTCATTTATACTTCTGGAAGGATTTGCATTTTAACTTATTAGGCCAGTCCAAGTTCAGCTGTAATTTTTTATATGTACTTTTATGTCAAACTGATTTAAGCCAGATCATCAGCGTCATCAAATTCCAGCCATGGGAAACATTTGCGCCCCTTTTTGTGTAAAAGTAACTACTTCAAATCCGAGCATCTTCATTTTTTGCCATTTTACCAATGTAATTCCTAATAAAACTTAAAATTGATTCTGTTTCTGGCGTTTTTGGTGTACCTGTGTGGAGTTGTTTACTTCCTGTTTCCTGTGTAAAGAGTAGGTGACTTCCTGCTTCTGGTTTTTAATGTACCTGCATCGCCATTGAGTTGGTGTCTTCCTGCTTCTGTTTGGATGTCCCTGAATGGAGTGAGTGAAGGGGGAACTATAGCCTACTATAAATGTGCTGTACTAAACCTAGCAAGACATGAGGCAAGCTACAAGTTGCTTTGATTAGAAATATCTGTAGGCCTAACTTGGGCTTCTTAATGAAGCTCATTCTTGACCACCGCTGTTGCAAATGGACTCCCTGTTATGACGGCCTTTTAGGATTTTTCCCCTCTACCCAACATTCCTTGGAGGTTTTGGCACTAAACTGCCATATGTCCATGTAGCTTGCATTTATTTCAAGTTCTTGGCAAATGTATAAGAACATGACACTGGGCAAAACTTCAAATTGCCGTATTGCTTTGAATACAGTGGACTAGTATTTTTGCACCACCACCCCCTTTGTACAGTCAGGAAATGCTAGGCAAAGCAATACTGTAGTTGTATTTTCATTCTGCTACTAAATTTGACACCTGCTCTGTGGGGGGGGGAGAGTATGAAAATGTGGAGTAAATGTATGGGATTTCTTTTTAATGGATCACTTTCAGCTGGACTATCATGATTTCCACTCATGCTGACTTAATTTGGCCAAAGTACAAATAACATCAGTCCTGCTTATGCATTTTCTGTCACCTCTATGAAACCATGGTTTATTTAGTTGTTCACGTGAAGTTTAATACCCATTTACAGATGATCAATAGGTACTTATTCATAAAGCAGCTTTGTTTTCTAAAATCAAACACTTCATGTGTCCCGCTCAAAAGAACAGTACAATTTTGTCAAAGTACTTTCACTGGCACTTAGTTAATTGCCTTTGGGCTTGTTGCATGCTGGGAACAACAAATATTCAGTGTCGTAAACATCATTAAGTAAATTGTCACATATCCTGTGCAACTGAAATGACCATTAATGTAAAAATAAGTGTGATGTTTCTCCATAAAATACTCAATTGTTCTGAACTGTATGTACCCATCAAAGTTATGGTTTCTAAATCATCAAAAGACAGGTATGTGTGTGTATAAATCAAATATCTCCAATCCCATTTGCAAAAAGCTCTTTGAAGGCCCTTTATGCTGACCTTACATCTTTATAAAGGGCGTGTTGCATCACAATTTAACAGGCCAATTGAGCTGCAATCAGGACTCAGGCAGGATCTCCAGACCAGGCCAGGCCAAGGTGGACCTCAGCAGGACGGCACCACCTGGAAGGCTGCGCTCACACCTCAATCTCAGGCCAGATGGTCAGTGGAGTGGATGTTATGAGACGCTCCTGATTCAATGCAAATGACCTCAAGGGGATTATGCTTACTGCTGCAATGTGAATGTCCAAAAGAGGAAAGTTCACAAGCCCAAAGTCAGAGAATGGATACCAATCACTTCCATATGAGGTCACAGACCAGGGCGATGTGGTCAGAGGGATGTGAGACGCTGGGCAGGGCCTGGTGAGTGGTGACCTCCTGGTGATCTGGCATGGGGATCACCTGATCCACCTCCAGGGCGCGTGGTTCCACCAGCACGTAGTCCAGACAGCCGTGGAAGCCACCCACATAGTTCGTGTAGGCCGGCTCCCCGCACGCACTCGCCAGCCGGAAGGGACTGGACGCATCCATGGAGCACTGCTCCTCCAGGCCATCCGAGGCCCAGTCCTCGTGACTCTCGGCCACGCAGCCCTGGGTGACCAGCTGGAGCACACCCGAGGATGGGGCGCTGTTGAAGTCGCCCGCGAAAAGCAGTGTGGCCCCGGGGTGCACCTCTGAAGTGACCCACTGCAGGTGCCTCAGTGCCACGAGCATCTGGATCAGCCGTATGTGTCCACCTGCACATAAGCAACACCCAGATCAGGTCTGAGGACTGACCAGCCGCACACACATATCTAAGGACAAGTCTGTCCTCAGTGCTAAGGTAAAGTAGCACAATTAATGTGCTGTGGTTATCTGGAGTTACCTTTAGGATGCCAGTACAGGTGGGTGTTCGCCACACAGAGTTTCCTGGACGGGTCTTTCAAAGACTGCAACACAGTCACCTGGAAGATAAGAGAAATGACCAACAGTCAAACTTGATAGCAGAATATTATGTCCTTCGAGCTAATCATAAGTTCAGCTTTTTATCTATATATTCAAATGCAATCTGAAATATTAATATTTGGTTAAGGTGAACGTGAGGTGTCCGCTAGAGCCCGGGGTGGCACTGTATAGTTACTAGTAAATCTGAGACAGAAGTAAGAACGGATTTTCTTAGAAATACATGATATAAACGATTTAGGGCATGCATTTCACACGCAAACAAGCGAGTGACTCCCCAGGTACCTGTAACACCGTGCTCCTTTCCAGCACTTTGTCCCGCAGCGCCGCATTGGCGGAGACGCGCTCCAGCAAGCCGGCGTGCAGCGGGTCGGAGCTCAGCGCGTCGCACAGCGCGACGTCGTGGCGGCCCAGCACCGCGAAGCGGGACCGGCGGAAGAACGTCGCCAGGCCTTCGTGCTGCCGCTCCTTGATCTTAAACACGCCGTCCATGTCGAAGGCGTCGAGCGCCGGCGACAGGCTGTCGCTGAACACGCCCTTGTCGACTTCTTGGAGGCAGAGGATGTCGGCGTTGTAGCCCGACAGCTCCTTCTTGGTCAGGTTTTGCCGGTAGTCTATGCCCAGCGCGTAGGGGGCGCAGTACGGGTACAGCACGGTCTTGGAATAGTCCGTCTGCGCGTACACGTCCGCTAAGATATTATAAGTCACCACCCGGATGGCCGGCTCTACCGTGGTTCTATTGGTGTACATGTGCCGGTTGTCGAAGGTGCATGCGCCCGGTCCGGCTTCCACGGCGCCCGCGGTCGCCACCTCCACGGGCGATCCCCACCGCGCCCCGTCCCCGGGCGTGCACCGCATCTTCAGCCTCAGCCCGATGTCCGAGTTGGACGGCGTGAACACTCGCTTATCACAGCCGGCCTCCACCCAGCAGTCGTCGCCCTCCGCCTCGGGGACCCGCTCCTTGTACCATGTGAAAAGGCAGCGATCCAGGCCCCCGAACTCGATCCGGAGCTTCGGGCAGACGGGGAAACCGGCCAGCAGGGATGCTGGCAGCTCGGCGACGGTCAGGCTCGGGGGATTCCTCTCCACCGAGTAGCTGCAGTCCCCCACATGCAGGACGGCGCCGTCCTGCCAGGCGTCCGCATTCACGGCGTCCTCCGCCACGAACTCGCCGTTGTAGGAGAGCCTGACCACGGGCTTGGGCGCCGGACACTGGTCCGCTTTATTCCTTTTTAACTTGCCCGCCTTGCCGTGGCCTTTGGCGGCGTTGTTGGCGATCCGGGCCAGGACGCAGCCGAGCTGCTCCGCCTGATCCCGCAGCATGTGCTTCTGACTGCCATCCAGCACGAACGAGATGGTCAGCTTGCTTTCCGAGGGCAAGCATCTGACTACGGCTCGCTCCATGTTCACGTAGAAGCGTTCGGAAAGCCGACCTGAGCGGATCCACGCTGGTCCTGCGGTACGCAAACGGACTGGCGGCGCTCTGTCAACGGAAAGAGACCTAATACAATAAATAAAACGCCTGTACATGGGGCCAGTATAACCAAACGAGCGCAGGGCGACTGAGTTGACAACTCCTGATGTAAATCACTGCACAGATCTGCAACTGCTTTTTCGTCACAACGAGAGTAATTGTAAAATACGCAATACAGTTCCACTGTTGCCGTAGTTATAACAAAAATATTTTTTGGTGTCGAGTTTCTTTGTAATGTATGCCTAAAACTAATCAGATAAGACGACTTCTCCGAAATTGTCGAAAATGCTGAAATAAATACCAACACGGATATTACTGCTACTGCGCATGCTCACTTTTCGAAGGCGGTGGCCGTGCGCATCTGTAAATCCGCAAGTGTAATTTTGACAAGGTGAACATGACGAATCTGTTTAATGTGTTAAATACGGCGAAGCTGATACATAGTGCTAATGACAATCAACAACTGTTTGGGTAAATATGATTTAATTCAAAATTGCCTAGCATTACAATATGTGGTACGTTTCTGCATATTTTACAATCCAATATTAATATAATTTTTTAATTGTCACAAGTTTTATCTTTTATTTATAGGTTGGTTCTGTTTGTTCTCTATTCGTCAATTTATACTAATGAATATTTCTTTTCTTCCAGAAATAAGAAACGTAGTAGAATTATCACTTTTATACTTTTTAAAATGACCTCTTTCAGACATACATTCCGGATATAAGAAATTTAAAATCTTATAAATTATTAGTTATTTAGAATTTTTCTTATTCCCTTATTATATATTCATTTATAATTATGGTATGATTTGTTTATGGTTTCATGCAATCATTTAAAAAACAAAATAATTTGGTAGTGTCAACCATTGAAATAGAATAATTCTAGACTTATTCTGGTAATGATATTAAAATAGGTCTCCTCTTCTGATCTCCCAGCAATTAGTTTTATATTACATCATCTTCGCAGATGTGTCCAAAATGACATATAATTGAGAAAGATGGGTCAGCCAGTCCGTCCGTCCATCCATCCATCCATCCATCCATTTTCTGAAACTGCTTATCCTTTCAGGTCGTGAGGGGTCCAGAGCCTAATCCTGCAAGCTATGGGCACGAGGGTTGGTCCGGTAGTGTTCTGAGTCCTAGCCAAATACCACCCCTCCATGCTTTTCAAACCAATTTTCTGTCATAAAAAATGAAACAATTAAAAGCCCAATTGCATTATTATTATTATTAATAATATTATTATCAGCAGCAGTAGCTGTTGCTGGCAGCCACTGGGTAGGCTGTGTCCTGGCCAGGGCCCTAAGGGAATTAGTGCAGTACTTTGACATGATGATGCCAGGGGAGAGTACTGGTGGTATTCCAGCTGCCTGCGGGCTGCCATGTGTCAGTACTGAGAAATACACTGCTCTGCTCAGGGTATAGCTGAATGCCATGCAGAGGGTGTCTGCAGCGGATGGAGAAGCTAGTGGTGGCAGTGTAGCCACAGCACTTCCTGCCGCAGGGGAGGAAGTCATTGCCTCTCAGGCAGGCACTGACCTTGTCTGAGTTGTACACAGAGTATTTTGCATTGGATTGTTGGTTAATTTGGTTAATACCGTTTTACTAACTTAAAATCCTTCTTAGCGACGTCATCGCCATTTTGATCACAATCTGGCGTGCTAATTGGAAATGATTTATGTGACGTCACTGTAATGACACGTAGTATGCTAAGAAAATGACCAGGCCACCTTTCAGAGAGATATTGCTTGTATTTTATCATGGCCGCTTCACATGAGGCTGGGCAGAGAACAGGGATTTGCCATTGTGTGCCATTTTTAAAGAAGATTCACTACTTGCTATAAGAATATCATATTAAGTGGTGCTGTTTAACCCACTACGCTGTTACCAAATTGTAGTAGCCAAGAAGATCAATACCAAAAAATCATTTGCGTTAGTCAGAGGTGGGTAATTCAGGTTCAAAGAGTGAAAATCCAGACCAGGATTTTGTTGCAACCATCCAGTTGAGCATTAAGAGTCTTAGTCACAGAGTGCTCAACTAGTTGGTTGAAACAAAATCCTGACTTTGGACCTGGATTACCCACCTCTAGTGTTAGTCATAACAATAGAACAGGTTTTCTATTCTATTTGTATTGCCTGAAATATATTGTCAAAACCCAGCTCAAAAAATATGTACAGTTAAGGCCAAAATTATTCATTTAGATTTTATCTGATTTGTTATTTAACCAACATGTTTCATCTGACTGGAAATGATATATACATGTGTATAAATATGATGAAACAATGCGGTAGAGATATCAATGAAAAAGGAAGTTATTTCTATGTTTTATTAACATTTTTAAGAACAATGGCATGTTTAAAATTATTCATAATGATTGCAAATAGTCCACAATGTTCTAGGACATTCTAATTACTCAGATTAATTGTGAACAGCTGTTTTGAATTAACCTAATAAGTACAAAGCATCTGCAGTTAGTCTGTAACAAGTCATGGGTAAAACGAAAAAGCTCAGTGAGGAACCGTAGCAGAGCCTTGTGTTTGCTCACAACTCAGGAAATGGCTATGAGGTTATATCCAAATGTCTTCAGGTTCCAGTGGCCACAGTACAAAGTATTGTTAAAAAATACAAGAACTTCTACACTGTGGAAAATCGCGAAGGGCATGGTAATAAGTTAATATAAGGTAATGTGACCCCTGCACAGACAAGGCTGATTGCTCGAGAGGTGAAGAAGAATCCAAGGAACCAAGGCCGTCCTGATGGTATTGGCCATACTGGTGCTAAAATCTCAAGGCAGATAGTCCAACGGATGCTGCATACTGCTGGGTTCCACACATGCAGACGAAGGAGGAAAAAGGCACAGAAAAGCACGTTTGGCCTTTGCAAAAACTCATCTGATCAAAGAACATGATTTCTGGTCTTGTATTTTGTGGTCGGATGAAACCAAAATGGCATTGTTTGGCCCCAATGATGTGACTTTCATTTGGCATAAAAACGAAGCATTCAACCCCAAGAGCACCATCCCCACAGTCAGGCATGGTGGCAGGAACATAATGCTTTGGGGGTATTTTTCAGCAAATAGGCTGGGCAATCCAATCAAAGTAAATGGTACCATGAAAAAAAACTACATCAAGATTCTCAAGAAAAAAACATCAAGCAGTATGCAGAGAAACTTGGCCTTGGCCATCATTGGATATTCCAACATGACAATGATCTGAAACACACAAGAAATCCTAAGTTGACAATAATATGAACATTTTGGAGTGGCCCGGCCAGAGTCCCGGTTTGAATCCAATAGAGAATCTGTGGAGGCAGCTAGTGATCATGGCAAGGAGATGGCAAGGAGGCCCTTCAACCTCAAAGACGTGGAGCTCATCACAAAAGATGAATGGTCAAAAATACCGGTGGAGACATTCAAAAAGCTGGTCAATAACTATAAGAAGCGTTTGATTGCTGTAATAGCCAATAAAGGTTTTTTACATTCATTATTGAGAAGGATTTGAATAATTTTGGACATGTCTTGTTTTGTTCTAATCTAAATAAAACAGAGATTTTCCCCAGTTATACCCCTTGTACATTGTCTTATCATCTTTTGGGATATGCCTGTGTCATTTGCAATCAGGAAAAAAAACTTGCTGTTTGAATAAAAATCACTTTAACTCTGTCAGGGGAATGAATAATTTTGGGCTTAACTGTACTGTTAACATAATACTGGTAAGATTATATCACACCCTTAACATTTTTGAAGAAAACATCACAAAACTAGAAACTATGGATTAAGATATTAATTGATAGATGTTAGCATGTTTAAATAATTGATAGATTATTTCGCAGAAGTAAATAATATTTTGGTAGCAATCACTAGTTTGAAATGTACACCCTACTGGAAATCATTTAGTTGCTGGATTTTAAATAAAGCTTTTAATGAATATCATTAAGCATAATGAGTGTTTCGGTATTCATATTAATATCTCTTACAGATATAGCAGAGTGGTATGGTGGCTCAGTGGGTGTCACTATAAGCTCACATCTACAAGTGACTCCCACTGAGGCACCATACCACCTGCGATCACTATATGAGAACCCTAATGATCTATTCTTTACGTTTCCTCCCCATATGTGTGGAATGTTTATGGAATGTATATGTGTGGAATGTGGGTGTTCTCCCTCTGTTTGTATGGATTTTGTCCATGTACTCCTGTTTCCAGGCCTAGTACTGTCATGTCTCTGGATTGTCCATACTGAGTGCATGCACTCCCTTGGACGGGGGGGCACTGCCTTGTGATTGACTGCCATGTTGTCTGTCATGCCCCCCCACCCCGCGTACCTAGGATCCACTCCAGGCTCATCACAACCCTGTATGTAGTAATTGTGGAAAGTGGATCGATCTATTGATGTCCAAGAAATCAATGTGAAATATTATTTTTTTATGTGGCTGCCCATTTGCAGAATAGAAAGACACAGAAATCTACCTGACAATGGTTTATTGTACCAGTTACATCAATTGGGCAATGAAAAAACAGTTTCCTTCAATCTGCACATTATGATAAAGACCAATATACATTGCACAATGCTAACCATCAGAGTATTGTATGCAGATGGTTTCCTAGTCACTGGCATGCTGTATGTTATAATGCAACAATAACTCCATGTTGTTACTGCAGTTACGGTATTCTTGAGTATGTTAGTCAAATGACACTGACCTGTATATGTGAAGAGACGCCCTCCTCTGCATAATGCTGGCATTAAAAGCACTCTCAAAGGCTTAGCTATTCAGAGAACACATAAGGACTGCTTAAAAACAAACCAAATAATAGTTCACAAAACTGTAATCCCGACATAGTATAATTTTTATAAATTATTTCAATACAGGTAAACACTTGCCATCTGCAGTACTATTACACCTGAAAATAAAGCATGTCCCAATGAATGTTCAAAATAAAGACCCAAGTATCTACATCACATATTTCTTGGTATTATATGAGGATTAAAATAATGCCTGTGACCAATTTCTGCCAGTTTTCCTTTACATGTAAAAAAAAACACACAGTGCAAATATTGGAGAGACACAATTGAGTGATGATGTCAATCTGAAATTCACTTGAAAATATCTCCTCCTCCTTCATTGCCCTGTCGGAATGCCTAATTATGTCCACGTTGGCAGTCAATGCATGGTAATGATCGAATCGTATCCTCCAGTGACGACTTGTCTCCAAGTCCATTGGATGATGCTGAGCTGTTGGGTCCAAATGGAGTCTGCCCAGCGTAGACAGCCACTGCTCAGCCACGAATAGGCCACAGAACACCCACCCAATCTGCAGAGTCAGCCCTGGGCAGCAATATTCCCTTTTTCTGCCTGTGGTGTCCACTTCGGGTGGCCAAGAAGGGTCAGCTCAGAGTTTTTTTTCTGAGATTTACGGAACATCCCGTCTGTTTTCCGGGGTGGGGGGTGGGGGGGGGGTCCCAAGCCGCCACTGCCTCCTTAAAGGCTATTCTTGTCCGGGCACTCGGCCTCGGGGCTGCGGGGGAAGTAGACGGTGGTCTTGTGCTCCTCGTAGCGGTCGATGTGCTTCAGATGTACCACCATGTGCACAGCGTAGGCCAGCACCAGCAGAAGGATGAAGGAGGTGATCAGACCCATCAGGATGGCGGGGGTGAAGAAGGTGGCGCAGTCACTGGCCGAGGCGAACCGGTTGGACTGGACGTTGAAGGCCTGAATCTGGACCCAAAGAGAGGAGTGGAAGGAGCATGAGCTGGCGGGAACATCTAAGCCAGTACCATCATGCATTTGGCTCAGAACCCTAGACATGGGCAGCCAGTTCAAACCAATCATCCTGTTAATTTATTACATTCTATTATGCTATGAGAAAATTTAAGGAACCAAGAATCTAGAAATCCGTATGACATACTGCATTCTGCAAAATTCCTAAGTGTAGTACCGATAGACGCTATGCTATCCCACAAGGCCACAGGAGCCACAACCAAAGACAGAGAATGTTATTTGTTCTGGAACAAGATGAGTAAGTGCCCTCTCTCTACAAATATAAGTAGAAAGCAAAACCCAGTTAGATATCAAATTTTCATTGAAAGCTTTTAATAGTTTTTAAGTTTTGCAGGGGTCAAGCTATGCTATCCGGGTCAGGTAATAAGCAGTAGTGGCAACTGCATTAGGCCCAATCGCATGTATACTGTTCTCATGCATACATCCAGTACATACTGCGTAACCCCTATCCCGTGTTTGGGGTCAATCTGACCCCAGAGCATCATTAAACGGTAGGCAAATTTCACATGGGCAAATTATCACGGGAAAAGGGTTAAAGGTCACGTAGTAGGCTTCTAACAAAAAGCAGCACAAACATACTAGGTATGCAATTTCAGATT
>JAODKL010000128.1:7515082-7529406 GCA_026780765.1 Petrocephalus schoutedeni
GGGAAAAGGGTTAAAGGTCACGTAGTAGGCTTCTAACAAAAAGCAGCACAAACATACTAGGTATGCAATTTCAGATTTACTACCAGAGACAGCATTGTAGCAATATCTGCAAATTCACTGATGAAAGAAATGAACATGGAAAAACAAATTCAGAACTCAGAAATGAAACTGACAACAACAGATGGCAGTCATGAAATTAACCACGAAGCTACAAAGACGGGCCTAGAAAAACAACTCAGAAAGAACTGTTCAGTATATAGCATTTGCCATCACTGTTTATGATGTAAAAGAAGATGAATTGGGATAGGAGTAGCCTTGATGCCTTTGAATTGGTGCTGGTCCAGATTAAAGAATATCACAGACTGCAAGGAAAATAAACAGCTGCATTCTTTATCAAGCCAGAATCTGATGCAAAAGTGAGCAGACTGAATGAGGTGATCCTGGTCACTGGCCACATAAAAGCAGAGGACAGGGGAGAAGACCGATGGACTCGGTCATTGCAGCCTTTGGGAAGCCGAAGCAGAGAAAAAGTGATACAGGCTTTTCACGGGCAATAAAATATATATAAAAAAAAATATATATAAATATATATATATTTATATATAAATAAATATATATATCATCAATTTCCTGGTTCTTTCCATAAGACAAATTAGTACCATAAACTAAATGTTATAGCAATACACACCATTTAGTCACTGGGCTGTTCAAGGGCAAATTATTGCTAAGCTAAGCTGAGCCTAAATATGAAATCAATGAAATAATACAACAACCAGGAATTATTTTAATATTTATTTTGAGCAAAGAATAAAGAATATTTGATGTTTAAAAAATATATTTTAAAAATGTTTTAGCACAAATGCATCTCCAATGAATCTCCCTCAGTATTTAATTAAAAGCTGCATCTCGGTTAAGTAGCTGAAAGCTAATAAAGAGATCCGACAAACTAAAACCAAAACCAGCACGTATATTGGGATCTAAAGCTCTATAGAGTGGTAAGGAGGACAACAACATGGCAGGTCAAAGAGGCAGCTTGGCACTTGAGCAGATTAAGGAACTGGCTTTACCAGCAGAGAGGAACCTTTCAGCAAAGCACTCAGTCAGGATTGTTTCATTAAATATCTAACTGTACAAATGGGTCGAGGAGGAGAATGGCAGGCTTCGTAAATCACTATGGACGAGGACCAGTGCTTAGCAACCCAACAATGTTTTCCGACGTTGTGTCGTTGCCACCCACCTGGAAGTCTGTGAAGGTGATGTGCCAGTTGGCAGCACTGTCTGCATGGGAGCTGGGCACCAGCAGGGTGTCGTACTTCTGCAGACTGCTGACGTGTTGACAGTGGTAGGAGTAGGTGGCAGGCGCATACACCTCGGTCGCGTTGAAGGTGGCCTCCTGGGTCCAGTTGTACTGGATGTGGACGCTGTCTAGGGTGAACCAGTTCTGGCCCGCCGACTCATAAAAATTGTTGGACATCTGCAGCCTGTTGGGTGCAGTAACGTGTGGAGAGTGAGGAAACCAGATCGTTGAGGTCACAGTCGTGACAAACGTCAGATTGAAAGTCAAATCTACGAATTTTGACCACTTTCTTGTGATGTGGTCAGTGTCAAAGACCATGTAGCGCCTTAGGCAAGCTTCACCTTTGGCGCCCCCTATCTGGGAGAAAGTGATATTGACTCCTAATGGGCGCCCCCTCAGATATGGCACCCTAGCTGGCCACCTATGACGCCTAGTGGGCTGACTGGCACTGAATGAGATAAAGCATTTGCCTAACTGGCGCATGGTGTATGTCAGATAGTGTATCTGCAGAAACTGGATGATGGCATGGAGAATGCATAAACGTACCTGATGGCAAGCCCCCTTAGATCCTCCACATCCCCAAACTGTAATGAAAGCCTGCAAAAATGAAAGGTTTATTGCATGCATGTTCTTTACCAGCCATCGATAAAAAATCTTGAATCTGCTTGAATTACAAGGGATGCTAGAATTTAAGTCATAGGTAACTTCATTGTCGCCCTTAATGTATTTGACACCGTGCACTGTGCCAGTAACCTTTAATGATGCCAGCACATTTAATGTCAATATTAGGCCTGCATAAATGGCACAATTCACCCCATGCGAAGAGATTCCGTGTTCTGCAACAATGACGATGTGCTGAGCAGCTGGGAGAGGCCCCTCGTGTTTCTGAGTTTGCAAAGTGGGCACAGGCTGACACAAATAGCTCAGATTTTTGGCTCGTGTTTCTGCAGAGAGTGTATTGGAGAAGCATGAACTCTTCTCTTAATTTATGCGGGAGCTAGGTCACATTCCAGGGTTCCTAAGAACAGTGATAATGTGTCAGGGTGCCTTTTGATAAAACAGAGTCCTCAATTTGTGTTGTCTTTTGATATAGCTGGCTAGAGGCAAGGTAAGGCTTCTGTACGGAGGTGGGCATTCTGCGGTAGTGGGGGTGTGATTAATATTTATCTGCATGAGAAAGATGGATGGTGCAGGGAGAGGAACGCAGTGTGGGAGAACTCACGTGGCTTTGTCCTTGCCACAGACGGAGCCGCGGGTGTCCACGGGCGCGCTGGGGCCGAAGAGCCTCTCGGTGAGGTCCACGAAGGTATGGTTCTTGTACCTGATGGCCAGCCTCTTGGCCCTGAAGAGGATGCAGGTCTTGCCGTTGTAGGCCACGTTCAGCGGGGAGTGTGGGAGGGGGCTGGCTGAGTGCAGCAGCTTTCGTTTCGCCTTGGGGGGGGAGCCCCCCTGCCACCCGTGAGACTGAGGACACAGGGGAGAGTAGTTTTGTGGGCTCCCGCCACTTTGCCCCGTGCTCCTCAATTCATCTCACTGGAGCACAGCGTCGTGAATAATTTGTCCCCCCCCCCCCCCCCCACCACCCAGTGAGAGATTGACTTCCTTCGCGATTCATTCCGCCCGACTCGACACAGACGCGTCTGTGAAGTCGGACCGGCTCCGCTGCTCCAGTTTCGGGTTTTCGTGTGTATATTTAGCGGAGCGACTCTACTGTACCTGCAGTAATCTTCGCAGCGGGTTTTCAGCCTCCGGCAAGGAACTTGCTGCCTGTGTGACTCTGTGCGCCTGAATGGAAGCTCCATCTGCATTTATAAAATGGAGAGACATCTTTCGGAACGTGGGGCGAGTTACGTAAGCCTGTCCCACTCATGAGAGGGGCATTAGTCACATACTCCCCTTACATAACATATAGTCCATGAAGAAACTAGAATGTTCAGGTGGTGCAGGCGTGTTACAAGCCTCCACATTAGCATTGTATTCAGCCACATCATGCATCGGGGCAATTAATTATTATTAATATAGCTGGTGGAGTAGAATGCTCACATTAATATAGATGTTGTAAATATGCAGGCATGCAGGTGTTGTCATTAATGCTTAATGAGGGGTTAGGGTAATTACTTACCATTCCTAATTCTAATGGCTTGGTATGAGGCGTTGTCCGAGCTATAAATACAAATAAAGAACACATAATTATAGATCATTCGCAGAGAGCTTTCCGGAGCCTGACAGGGAGCCATTTGGGGCTGTAACAGTGCATATGCACCGTTCCACTTGCACGTTCTATTTTTATCGGACGTGTGCCGATCGGAGCCCGGTTTGCCAGGGCCTGTTCGTTGTTTGTTAGGTAACGGGTTCATTCTAGAGCAGTCACGTTCCCCCATCGCCGATCTGGTGAACGCTTTCCAGCAGAAAGAACACCAGGATTTTTTATACACCAACAGGACAATTAGGTCACTGTTCTTGGCAGGGGAGCAAACTGGACTGGGGAGGGAAGGCGAGGCTCTGGAAGCGTCACCCTACCTGCTGTTATTCTGATGTGTGCTCTTGATTTTGATTGCCATGTGTTACTTAGGGGATTACTCTAAGACGCCACGTCCAAACATCTAATCGCTGCCATAATGCCAGACGAAACGAGCTTCACAGAGGAGAGTCTAAAACCTGATTAAGAGCCTGCTGGGCCTGGCAGCTCGCTCCCCCAGTGTCGGACGGAGCCACAGGGCCACGGGGCCACGGGGCCCAGATGAGAGGCAGCAGGCTGGCCACCTGTGCTGGCCAGGAGGCTAAGGGGCAGAAGCCTGCAGAGGTGTCACCGGGCTGTGACACAGTGACAGCTTCTGGGGGTGTGGCCTCACCGAGCCTCCGATTCAGTACTGGGGCATTTTCACTGGTGAGCGATGGGCGTCAGGCAGACGGTTTGGATGACACCACAAGAAACTTCTTTTTCAGCAAGATGACAATGGGTCATTTTGTGGCAAACGGGACTCGCATTCTGGAATCACATGTATTTTCTGGTCAGATGGGCACTGGTACAGATCTGTGAATATATCCGGCTAAAAAATACCAAATATCAGTGCTTAATGTACATTTCCATATGAATCCATCCATATCCTGGTCAGGGTCACGGGGGGGCCTGGAGCCTATCCCAGGCAGCATCCTGAATGTGAGGCCGGGTTATCATTACACACTCAAACACAAAGACACAAAAGGAAACTGTAGGTCAAATATAAACTGCAAAACAAAAAGTGATCAAAATACTACGGTCATGTAAATCCACCCCTGCGTCTCCCAGATGCTTATCCAGCACGGCATCATGAGACTGTCAAGTAAATGACTTTGAAATACTGTCCCATCTCATGATGAAAAGCTCCACTGTATCTTCAGCTCCCTTCACGGCACCAGTCACATTGACCTATATTCCCATGTCTCTCCCGCAATATGACGTTTATGTGTATGATGTCATATTTGCCTTTTCCATGGTAACGATTGTTACGTGTCACACGGTTACCGAGTATAACAACGGAAATCATCAGATGCTTTGTTTTTAAATGACTCTGAACTAATACTGCAGAAACCACCATATAAAACCCCCTATTAAAAATATATATCTGATAATAATATATGTATTTTTAAGTAATCACTGTCGCATTTGTTATGTAATAAAAAGCGGTTTATCTGAGCATGAACATAACAGGCGTAATTAGCAAGCTTAAAAAGCCCTTGATGAAGACGGATCTGAACGGCAAGTTCTGGAAAACAGAAAAGCCCGTCAGCGGCTCCGGCGGCCGCTCGTGGCGGATCAGCGCCAGGCTGTGCTTGCGTTACTGGCGCTACCTGAACGCAGGGGTGCCGTGTTCAGGGCAGTGCAGTTATATAAACAAAGCAGCGGGCCGGCCCAGCCGCCTGACTCACCTCGGCGCGCGGTTGCCGACGGAGGGGCAGATCAGGGAATGAGTCTTTGGATTGTACCCCCCACCTGGCGCCCCGGCATGCCACCAAATCAAATCTGATAACTGGAGATTAAGGGCCGCACTGTCCCACATGCCACTGTGCTGTCCCATCTGCCTGGCACTGATTCCTAAGCAGCCCGACGCCCTTGAAGCAATATGTCTCTGACGCCAATCTGTGAGGCGTTCCTGCGGGCACGGGGGCGGGGGCTGCCACCAAGGGTCACTGAGCTCCCCGGCGTGCCTCCGTCCAGTAAGGGGACACGTGTCTTGGCTGCAGGGCTTCTGGCAAAGCCCATTATGCTCTCGGGGCGCCGGCTTTAAAAGAGACGCTGGATTTTAAATTATAAAGTGGCAAGAGACAGACGGAGGGTCTTTCTGGAGATTTCCATGGGACATCCCCCTCCCCAGGAGAAAGCCTGCACGAGGATCTCATCTTTAATAGAACAGCAGTATTTTATTCATCCCCTGTGGAGAAATTTAGCAGTTGTCACATACCCCATCCTGCTCTTCATGAGAGACACAGACATATACAGTATACAGCTCAGAGCAAGTTTTGGGGTCAGAGAGCAGGCCAGCCAGCATGCAGCACTCCCGAAGCAGCTGGCATTAAGAGCCTTTGTCGAAGGCCTAAAGGCAATATTATTGGCCATGTAATTCAAACCCATGACTTACCAGACACATTTGCACATCTACACTACATTTGAATCCTTCTAGAACACTGAAATTAACAACTGTAATCTACTTAGTTAGACACATTACACAACATAATATAATAATGAACAGAGGTGCATTTGCTAAGATCACAGAATCACAGGATGTGAAGTCAAATCCTTCCAGGCACAAACTCCTAACTTACTGATCTACACTCGGCCACTGTGCAGAAATTCTACGCCCAGTCCAAAACTTTGGAACACATTTCAAACCATATATTACTGATTAATCAAATCTTTGAATGCGTTGGATTTATAACTGAAATCCTCTGTGTTTAAAAACCTTCATTACATCCATCTTCCAACCACTTACCCTAGACAGGGTTGTAGGATAATTAGGTGCAATCATAATAAAAACAAAAAAGGCATCTAACTTCCTATTTCACTGCATCACATTCCTATACCTGTCTAGATGTAAGGCGCATCTTTCCAGAAGACAGGACACAATAAAACTGCATATTTAGCACTACAAATATTCAGGGAAATCAAACCTGGTCCTCTCATCCCAGCAAATCACTGCTTTTGCTAGAGAGATTGATGCTTATGAATCAAAAGTAAGAGGAGTAAGACACACACGGATGAATTATTTAATTTGGAAAACTGCACAATGAATTTCATCAGTCCCAAGAGAGATGGCTTGTTTTTAGCAGTTTCAAATAAACAACTTAGTTTTACCAGAATTCATTGTTGTATTCTAAGTATAATCCAATTACGACAATGGGAGTGCAATTTTGGCCAATGAAATAGTAGGAATATGGTGAACAGGTGCAACATGAACATGCATGAACATGGAGGTGGGCCCTAATGTAGCACAATTAAATGATTAACGAGGTTAATTTTAGTCAAGCCACTGTGGGAAAGCTCATTCTTTTGCTATTAGACAAATAGTAAATAGTATTTAGTGTGTTGTGGCTGTGTAGTCTTACTAATTATATTAGACTGATATTAGATATATTATTTTGATACACGTAGCAAGATGGCAATATTGAAGGCAGCTCAGACGGGGGCCTTTGTCTTTGTTTCTGAGGCATCCTCTGCTATCTGATTGGTCAAAATTGTAGCTTGGAAAAAAAGGTAGAACATCTGGGGCAAATTCAGGTTAAGGTCAAACTGCTGATCGTCGTTTGGAAGGTTTGCAAAAATTGAGCTGAAATGTTTTATTTTATGGTCAAATTAGTAGTTCAGATATTTATATCTCTTTCAAAATTTCTAAACACTACATTTATAATTAGAGCAAGGGCATGCATTTCTTCAGTGTCCAATATAGAGGAACAATACAGAAGAACAATGTTAACTGCCATGAGAGAATGAAAATAAGCTTTATTTAGCTTCGATGTTTCACCAAACTCCAGGCAGATGCACCCACGGAACAGAACAGGAGTAAAGAGAAAATAAGGGTAGAAATTAACAACAATGATCATTTCTGCCTCAAATTTATTTAAAAACAAGTCCAAGCTTTGCATATAGCTGTAAAACAGATTATATTGTAAAAATGGAAACTAATTTATATACGTTATATAAATTTAAAGGATTTTTCAGATAATATTCTTCCAAACTTGCAATTTGAAGTGTGTCAGTTTAGTTCATTAACATGTTATTAATTAGTTCACAGCATTTTCCTCTGTAGTTAAAGTATCCTAAAACACCTCAAGATGTTTTATTTCTAATATTGCACCACATTTTTAGGAATATATTTAGATATGTCAAAAAGATAATGCATGGAAATGATGTTTACATTCGCATTCATTTCATGCATTGTTTTGCATCTTTAAAAAATACTTTTTCTTTCCAAAAAGCATTTAAAAACACTTCTGTTTTCATAATAAGATTAACTGTACAATTTAAAAATAATGGCTTTTAAAATCCTCATATATAATATTAAAACTTTTGCATAATATATTGTTTTACCAGCATGTGACGTATAAGAACAAATGATATGCTTCTCTGTTATCATTTATGCTGTGTCTAAAACAGTAGCTGTGATACTATTTCCAGGTTAAACGGGCATCTAACATGACAGAGGCTTGCATTTTAAGAGTAAGCGTTCCTACAGCTCGTTTCAAGCAGCATGGGTGCAAGGTACCCAAAAAGAATGCAGCGCATCCCAACGCCGCCCCTCCACCTTGTAGCACGCAAATGGATCAGCAAGCTGATTCCCACTCAGCTACACTGATGGATTTTCTCCTGGGTTTCATTGACAGCCTTGCCTAAATTTTCCAGAGTTACAGGAGAATCCAGATGGAGAAATAAATGTGAGTGAAATAAACACAGGAGGCTTCACGAGCGCCGGCTGGCTGGCATTCCATAGGAGATGCCCCCCCCTCCTCCAGCCCCAGACATGCATTTTTTCACAGTACTTTGTTCTTTTGTTTGTTTCCCGAGGTCCCTCACACGCACAGAGCCGGAGCTCACGCCACCCTGCCCGTCCAGCATCCCCCTCTGATTCCCACACCAGCACCTCAAATCATCCTACTCACCTATTTTCCACAGATGCAGGCACTTGGTCAAAGGACAATGCGAGCTCAAGGGGAAGAAGGTGTACCATATAAAACAGAAATATCTTGTGTTTTGCCATGGAGACGACCAGAGGAACCTGCCCCAGCAGAAGGCTGCTTCATAATCTGCTTTGATAACAGAGCCGAAACCTGAGATCACTGACTGGCAGTAACAGCGACCAATGGACACGCAAAAGGAAGATAATCATGTGTCATGGTCACACCCTCCTCTCTCTCTGCCCCCCCCCTTTCTCCTTCCCTCCCTCTCTCTCTTTCTCTCTGTCACACATTCACCCCCACACACACCACACACAAGCCAAGATACTGGCACATGAGAAATAAAACCTAGCTTCTGCAAATGCCTATTTTAAAGAGCACATACTTCTATATGCTAAGCCAATTATCAGGCATGTCAAATTCCTTTATTCTATAGGACTGTGCCATTTAAGACGGGGACAGAAGATGATGTGACCCAACGTTACGGTGCACTTCCACGATAACTGGAATTATACACGAGAGATATATTCTATCTACAGAAAAGCCCTGCAGTAATATACACGTCTGAGTATAATTTACATATTAGGAAACAGACATAAAAACAAAGGAGTGACGTCCTTTGCTTTCTACAGACTATTTACCTTTTATATTAATCTAATTAACAGATATTTTTACTAGGAGGTTGAAAGATATCGCCTCCCACACACAGTCTGCCATTAATAAATCTAGACGTGTACAATAATGATAACAATAATAATAATTATTGTTGTACCACTTAAAAGCATAAAGCATAACGTTTTGATTGATCATAACTGTAATTTTAGGTATATTTAGTATTATTTTAAGTTGCACGTTTTACAGTCACACACTAAAAACGTTTTATTCCATCAGTTCAAATTAATAAATGAGTGCGGTTTAAAGACCCTGAGTAAAATGTAATATGCAAAACAGAAGTAATTAAGACTGCTTGTTACCCTTAAACCGTTGAGTATCGTTCACATTAGACCGACAGTTAATCGTTAGGTGCAAGACAATTTAATATTGATCAAACTAAATAATTAAACTTTAAAGGGAGTGCAACAATGAAAGTGGAATATTTGTGGTGAATTCTGGCCTATCGACGCATTTGCCATCCTTTGGCATTTTCACAGTTCGCACGCACAGTCAATGAAGACAAAGGAGTAATCCCGGCTAGATAAGGGGCGGCGGTAATGCAGGCATTACCGACACGGAGACACCACGGGTAGCACATTTAGCAGATGCGCTGGTGGGGAGGGTTGATACTTTAAATTCTCAGTGACTTATAAAAAAACTAAGTAATTTGAATACGCCATACGCACAGTGCAATCAGCATTTAAAGGGATCTTCAAAAATGATCTTATTATTAAAAAAACACACCGTTAATCTCCAAATGCGAATGATGTACACCGAGGACAGCAATTTAAATCGTGCGTTTTCATTTCCATTGTGAGATGGGTTTGGTATTATGCCCTTAATCGTGAGAGACTCAGACGACTACAGATTTCCAGGAATTTATTCGGTATTTGGTGCCTAGCGTGTGATGAATATTCGGATCAAAAAAATGTAAAGAAGTTCTTAACCATGTCTGACGAACCCCATGATGATTTCCAATTAATTAGACACAGCCGGTTTTGAACAATCGTTTTTTTTGTTTTTTTTCAAAGTTTATTTAATAGCTCAGAATCAGGCATATCATATATTTTAGTGCATCCTTGTAAAATAAAATGTATTTTTCTATAAAGCAATTGTTTTATAAAACTAATAATATTACTAATTATAAACCCCCGACAATGAAATGAAAATTACAAATTGTCATGTGCGTGATTATAATTTTGCAAACGAAAACGTTTACATTCGATATAATTTTTCAATTTTTGCAGTATATCCAGTTTAGACAATTTGATTGATTTCAGTTGCGAGAATTGTTTTACAAATTATCTTAACATTGTGATATTGTTATAATCACGTTACAAAGACTCAGCCATCACGGACGTTACTTTAATAAATGGAGGGCCGTTACGTGTAGGTGGACTGACTTCCGGGTTTTAATTTCTTCAGGCATAATACCGGACACCTTTTTAGTCCGGGCACAACCAATGTATCACGATAGCCATTAATAATTTAAAAATATTTCACTAATTCAAAAATAGACATCGTATAATTTGAGTTGTTTTCAATATATATGTATATATATATTTTACATAAGTAAATAGGCAGCCACACTTAATCGTCCCTGGGTCCTGAAACAAGACTTCGCCGCAGCGGCTGCTGGGATCGTTCTTTCCTGCTTGGTCTCTGAGGCGAAAAAGATGGGTATGCTCCTTTTTCATACAAATTTATTTGTTAAAATCGTTTCTTTCTCGAATGCTGCGGATTGAAATGAAACTTAAACACCGATATACTTGTTTTTAGTGTCGCACAGCGGGATAACATTTTGGCGTGGGTCTGAAATAAGATACTTTGAAAGCGTGGCGAGCGACCATGCCGCTGGCAGACCGCGGCCTTTCATTTCTAGCCCTGCCGTGCTGACACCGTCGCTGCATGTCATAGTGTTTTAACCGATGTTCGGCGAATTTACCGAATTAAAATACATCTCGCATAATTCAATAAAAGTACGCTTTATAGACCGTCGAAAAGTGCTACAGTAGCTGATATTATCGCCTCACGTAGTTTGTCCATCTTATGGCGGTGGCTCGCGTCGTCCAAAATCTGATGGCTTGTAAACGTAGAAATGTACTATGCAGTTTTTAATTTACATTCGTATTCAAGAAATACGCTAAAAATATTTACCGTAAGGAATCTAGTAGTGTTTTACTGCGCTTTTAGCCTTATAAAACAATTACAGTCCACGCAATCTTTAGCTGCCTATTGGGCCCTTTTCCATAATTTTATAGAACAGATTTGATTTCATTGGCCGTTTATGGAAAATACATCGTGCATTTTTTTTTTGCTCGATTTATTCATACGATCAGAATTACACCTTCAGCCGATATACTACCTGGTGTCCCAGGTACCACCCTTGGCTGAATTGCTTTAGTTTTGTATAAATGTATTCACGTGTCTAATATATACATAAATCCTAGTCTTTGAGCAACAGTTTTTATTGCCTAGGTATTAGTGCTGCTGTATACCATGGCAGTATGAGCCATTCTCCAACTTAATTGGTACCTACTAATCTCCTTCAGTGTGGAATCTGTGCTGTATTCAATTGATATGCAAACAGGTGAATACTCAGTGGCTATGAGTGGTTTTTATACCTGTGAGCCTTCTTCCAGTTTACTGACTGCGGCCTTTCCACAGGCAAGTGTCGCGGTCTGCGTACAGCCAGGAAACTGCGTAACCACCGGCGTGAGCAGAAATGGCACGACAAGCAGTACAAGAAGGCTCATCTGGGCACTGCCCTCAAGGCTAACCCCTTCGGAGGAGCTTCCCACGCAAAGGGAATCGTCCTTGAGAAAGTGTAAGTGTAAACAGTCTTTTGTGTGTTTGTTGGACCCTTAAAATAAATTTTATTGTAACTGACCCACTGTAGTTACTGTGCTTTATTTTGATGTGCCTTGAAATTGTCAACTGTACTTAAAAATAGAATCCAGAAATTGGGACAAAAATCTATTTAGTTTCGTATATGGAGAAATGTTAATTTTCTATTTCTTGTATAAATTCAGAGTTGTACTGCAGCTTTTGACATCTAAGTGTAGATACTAATCGGTTTCCCGCAGATGTTTAATGTTTTGTTTTTTCTTTATAGAGGGGTTGAAGCTAAACAGCCAAATTCTGCTATCAGAAAGTGTGTAAGAGTCCAGCTTATCAAGAACGGCAAGAAGATCACTGCCTTTGTTCCCAATGACGGCTGTCTGAACTTCATTGAGGTCAGTGCTGGGCTGCTGGGATGATTGTTTGCACTGTTTGCTTTGATTGTTACTGATCTTAATTTCAGCGCATATTCTGGTTAGGACATGGGAATTATTAGTAGATTTAAAGTTAGTGATTCCCCTGGACATTTAAGGATGTTTATATTCCACAGGCAAATTGTAATTAACCTGACCCATTAACACTGTCCCATGCTGTTGCTCACTGAATGTATGCCTCTCTCTCTCCAGGAGAACGACGAAGTTCTGGTGGCAGGATTCGGTCGTAAGGGCCATGCCGTGGGTGACATTCCCGGTGTGCGCTTCAAGGTGGTCAAGGTGGCCAATGTGTCCCTCCTGGCCCTCTACAAAGGCAAGAAAGAGAGACCCAGATCATAAAATGGACAGATCTAGAAATCAATAAAACACTTTCCAACTCGGTTCACTGAATGTATTTTTTGTGTTTGCATGTCTGATCTTGACTGAAGCGTAGCGCAAGTCATATTCGATTTGGTTACTTTGGGTAATTCAGTTGTCTGCAACAATGTATACATTGTTCTGTTTTGGCTCTCAAATTTCAGCATGCTTGTTGTGCTAGAAGATGTACTGATAGTGTTCTGAAATTCCTAGGCAGTTTGCTTGCTTGGTGTTCTCTTGCTTATTTGTAGCTTGCCACCTCTGGATATACTGTCACATTTAAGGCTAACCTCTGGTGATTGCTTAGAACTGTTTGACAATGTAGGTTGGCAGCACGTGTGAAAGCCAGTTCATCTGAATGAAATGACAGCTCCTCACAAGGCACCCCTGGCAGCAGGGTGGTTTAGAGATACTGGTTCGCTTATGTCTTTGGACTGTGAGAAGAAACCCAAAGGTAGAAAGAGGGGTACTTTCCAAGCTTACAGCCACAAAGGTGATGCTGTTATGTGGATAATCTGCTAAATTTTTCTTTTTTAAGCTGTCATTGATTAGGGTGCAGTGTGCCAGTTAAACATGTAATGAGTAAAATCTTCCATCCAGATGTTCTCCACTGTGAACCCGAAACAATGCTGTCGTACTAGGCTGCATGCCACATGTTTCTGTCCAACACATTTTGTTTAATCCTTCATAGAGCTGTAAATTTTAGCATGATCTCAGTGAGGAGTGCTTCTTGTGGTTACACTACTATGGCCTGTTCTACACTATCAGTGCTGCAGCTGGATGCTAAGAACGTGATCCTACTAGCAAACTTATAAACCAAGGGTGCCGGGCAGAGTGCCTTTTTCTTCAAATACATCAGCTTCAGTAAGTGGACAATCGAAATGGTAATAAATAAAATTATGGGGGGTTAACCCATTCTAAACACCCTTGACATAAGGGGTGGTGTGGAGCTAAATGGCTGAGGGATATATGATCATTTACAGAAAGTCATGGGTTCAAGCCCCGTAAGAGGTAGAGTGCTATATTCTCCAGTTGATCCTGCTTTCTAAACAAACTGCAAGCTGCTAAACAAATGTCAAGTAAGCTTGTAAGTAGTTCTGCCCCACATCCATCTCACTCCATTCAGAGGCTTGCTATGCATCGCTGCGTTCATTATGCATAAAACAACTCTGCTGCAGGTTGCTAATGCCATCATCAATATTCATTTATGTTCAGTCACCATTTATGAATGGAGAGTTGCAATGATACAGGGCTTAGAGCTTAAGTGACACGATGCTCTCATTATGATGCCAGTTCACTGCATGCTGGCCACATCCAAGAAAACCCCCCACATAGGAAATGCTAACTAATACTACTGTATATAGGGAACTATATACTGCACATGTATGTGAAAGGAGAGGCCAAAGGTTAACAGGGTTTTGAAGGTACGGTTATAGGCATGTATAAAAGTATAAATTAATGGATTTAGTCAACCATATACACTCACTGACCACTTTATTAGGCACACCTGTCCAGTTGCTCGTTGACGCAAATTACTGATCAGCCAATCACATGGTGGCAACTCAATGCATTTAGGCATGTTGACATGGTCA
>JAODKL010000128.1:7531339-7553148 GCA_026780765.1 Petrocephalus schoutedeni
AATCTATGCCACGAAGGATTAAGGCAGTTCTGAAGGCAAAAGGGGGTCCAACCCGGTACTAGCAAGGTGAACCTAATTAAGTGGCCGGTGAGTGTATATTGTCTTTAGATATGACATGAGAGAGATATGCTTAGCAGGGTCCTGAAGGTACGGTCACAAAGTGGTGTATAATAGCATGTAGGGCTTTGCCCTGCCTTTGAGTTGAAAGCCTTGTTCACGCAAGGATCCTGTTGTCAAGTGTCCATGTCCTCATTTAAGAATTTGACGCCACGTCGGGGACACAAGTCACACATCAGGTCTCAAATATTCAAGTTGAAAATCTTTATTGATATGCATTGTGTAATTGAGAACAAAATGATGCAGGAACAGTCAATGGAAAACAAATTCATGAGCCCATCAATGGCACGTATGGATGTGCTGTCCTGGAGAATCCGGACCACCTGTGCCACTTGAATGGGCTGCAGGTACTGCCTCATGCTACCAGAGGTGACAAGCGCGCTAGTGAAACGCAAAACTGTAGAAAAATCAGCCAGGAAGGATAAGGAGAGAGAAATGGTCTGCAGTGAACACCCACCAAATCCATTCCCTGTTTGAGGGGTTCCCTGTTATTGTCCCTCCCGTTCACCTGTTATTGCTTTCATTTGTACCAAAGGAGGTTAAATTGATTCAGAATGGCTCACACTTCCTCACTGAACAGATTGCTATACCAGAACCTTTATTGACTTGGTGTTATGATGTGATGACCAAATGTTCCCTTAATGTTTTGGAGCAGTGTATATACTTACATTCATGTACAGGGAGTGCAGAGTTATTGAGTGGATCAGCAGATTTATCAGCTCAGACTAAAACATGGTGTCTTATTTTTTCTGTTGTCTCTGCTGTAATTACCTGCTCGGATTTGAAACATTGGAATATTATGCACGACAACCTTAGAAGTTAAACCTTGTCGGATGCCTGACAAGGTGAAGACAGCAGGAATTTTGGCTGATAAAACATAGGCGCGGCTCTCGGCTTGTGCTCCATAACCCTCATTTACTCAACTTAAGCCTTTGTCCAGAAACACCTCAGCTTGCCGATCCCAGCCCTGAGCTCCTCTCTGTCTTCATTGGATATCCTTGGGTAACCCTGGATGCTGTTGTGTTTTTATACTTATCTTATAGGAACCTAGTCCTCATGGCATTCTGGTTAGAGGAACTCGTCACCAGCACAGGGAACAGAGCTAATTCCAGGCAGTATAGTGCATAAGACAGGGGACACCCTGGATAGGACACCAGTCCCTAAGGCGGCACAGACGTGCACACACTGACTAAATGGGCATTTAACCCATATAAGTGACAGCCAGAAGCAGGCGGGGTACCTGGAGGAAACCTGCACAACATGGGGTGGGCAAGCAAACTGCACAGTCTCAGTGTGGACTGAAGCGCCTGCCACAACACCGCCCCCTGCTGACCCTTAGTGACATATGCCTCTGTCCCGCTGATATAACCTGCTGCATGGACCTGGGAAAAAGCATGGACATCAACACACATACTGCAGACCACAGTGGTGTACCTTCCGAACTGACGACAACTGAAACACTGGCCAAACTGGTGTTTGAGGTTTCATGCCTATATATGACACAGCTGTACATAAAATACTGCAATGCACATAACATAATGGGAGACATATTAGAGTTCGAAAGAAGACATGTTCTTGGTGCATGTCTAGCTGGCGCATCTGTGAGAGGGTAGCAAGAGCCACGGTATCCAGGGTAAAGTCAGTCACCATGAAGGACAGACCACATCCAACAGGAATAACTGTGGAGGCAAGAGGAAGCTTTCTGAAAGGGATGTCTGGGTACTAACGCGGATTGTATCCAAAAAAAACATAAAAATACAGCTGTTCATCTCACTGCAGAATTAAATGTGCATCTAGACTCTGCCATTTCCACCAGTAGTGCTTGTTGGGAGCTCCACAGGGTCCATACTCTTGGTAGGGGTGCTATAGCCAAACCATTGGTCACTCATGCCAATTGCCAAATGTCAGATTCAATGGTGTCAGTAGTGCAAATCTTACATTGTGCACAATGTGAAATGTATTGTTCTCTGATAAGTTCACCTTCACTGTCTTTGCCACATCTGGGAGAGTTATGATGCTGAGAAGCCCAAAGAGGCTTACCGACCGGACTGATGCGTACCCACGGGGATGGATCAGTGATGTTTGAGCTGACATTTCATGGCAATCCCTAGACTCACTACTTGTTCTGAATGGGTGTGTCACTTCCAAGGACTAGTGAAGAATTCTGGAGGACCATGCTCACCCAGTGGGTCAAACATTGTACCCTGAAGGTGGTGCCATGTATCAGGATGATAGTGTAAAACTGATGAAAGAGTGGATTGATGAACATGAAAGTGACGCTGAACATCTCCCATGGCCTGCACAGTCACCAGATCTGAATATTACTGAGCCACTTTGGGGTGTTTTGGAGTGAGTCAGTGAACATTTTCTTCCACCAGCATCACATAGTGACCTGGTCATTCTTCTGCAAGAGGAATGGCTCAAAATCCCTCTGGCCACTGTGCAGAACCTGTAGCTGTCATTCCCAAGACAAACTGATGCTGTATCGGCCGCAGTAGGAGGCCCTACACCATTCTAATACATTGTCTAAAACCAGCAGTTGCAGTTTCATTGTTCAACCCCTGTACATCGCCTGCACTCTTTCAGGAACAGATGAAAACAAATGTTTTATACTGGCAGGAGCCATCAAAGGTATCTCCAAGCCAACCCCCCCCCCACTGCCCCCTGTGGTGATGCTCAGGGGGCCATGAAGGAGGTGAAACCTTTGAGGAGAGGAGGCTCTTCAGGTAGTAGAAGCAGATTCAGTCCCGCTCTGTAGCACTGGCAGGCACCCTGATGCCCTCTGGCCAGCTTCTCCTTCTCTCCTCGATTCGTTCATTCATTACATCTAGTGGGTCAAATTTACCCACAGTTAATACTCCTCCCCGGACACCTCTTTCAGGCCATTGATTTCTGACCAGTGGCTCCTTCAAGGGCAAAATCAAAACCTAGGACCAAAGTACTCACCCTGCATTCTGCATCCGAGCTGCATTAAAGCTGAACAAATGTCCCCACAGCAAAATAATGACTAAGGCTTTCTGAGGGATGATGGCAGTGACGCATCAAGGAAAACGAGAGGGACGAGAAAAAAATTTAGCATAGATAAGAGAGCTGAGCTGGATTAGTGCAGGGATTATTTAATCAGCCTGAATAACATCTGGTTTTCATCTTCCAATAGGTCAGTACTTTCAGTTCAACATATGAGATAGGTTTAGTGTTCAGAGGTCCATTAATATATGTCTTATTCATATCGTCCTTGAAAATTATTATATTATATATTATTATAATATAATTTATTTGATATATAGCTGTGGCTTGTCCTGTGGATCATAATTAAATAAATTGTAATTTATAGTGTCTGGGTGAATTCCCTACCAAAAAAATCCATGACTATAAAGATATAAATAACTGAAAATATTTAATACACTTGGATTTACACTTCCTGGCATGGATGGATGGACTTCATGCCTACAACCAGCCCCACAGGCCATCCCACCACCGCACTGAACTTACGAGGTCCCCCGCCAGCAGTACTGGACCTTGATGTTATATTCAGGATGTTACACGCTTTTGTATTTGTTTCAGGGACTGTTTACGGGGAGAACACATATGACGTATTCGCTATTTCTGATCCCGCTACAAGCTCTTTGTTTCCCTCTAGTGTTCAAGTCGAACATCACTAACAATACATTTAATTGAATAATGAAGTTATGCTCAGAGGCTGCCTTACTACATTACTGCCCATTAATGAGTAAGAAACGCTCTTGTCTAGAGAACAGCAAGAGTTTAACATAGCGCTAAGAACATTCCTTATTGAGACTGATGTATGACATATGAATTCCATATCCAGCCATTCTCCTCGTACATTTTTCATTAATGGATTGTTTTTGCCCTCAGGACCGCCACATCTTTTTCGCTTATTGTTTGTAATCGCCAGACACCTTACTGTTTGAACATACCAGAATGGTGGCTGTTTCTGTGGTGACAGAACCAGGACGTTTGGCACCATCACAAAACACTGAAAATAACTTTGATCTCGGACGTTGCCCATTTTTACCTCTAACCCCTGTTGGCATCCTGCCACATAACTGTTTATTGGTCCAGCAGGTAGGCCTACACTTAAGCCACTAAATAAAACCCTGAAATTATTCCTGTTATTATGTTTTTTTAAATATATATATAATTTGTTTTAACAGCTATTCATATTTTACAAGACAGTTTGTTTTTTATTGGTAATGAAATTTATATTTCTTATTGGCAGGGTTGCCAGATTTTCAATTTGAGACAAGTCTGCAGACTCAGTTACATGCATATTACAGCTTTATTACCTTGTATATAGCCTGTAGGGTTCCCAAATACCCCCAACACCTTTGGTGTAGCTTTAGGTTTATAATGGAATAATATAGATTTACCATATGATTTCTAGTGGGAGAGTCTGAAAGCCTGAATATTACCACAGATGCGTGAGAGCTGGCAAGCCTGGGCCAGTATTGCAGTCCATCCATCCATCCATCTTCCAACCCGCTTATCCTGTTCAGGGTCGCGGGGGGTCCGGAGCCTATCCCGGAAGCAATGGGCACGAGGCAGTATTGCAGTATATAGGATAATTATTGTTTGCTTAGCTGTTTACAATGTGACCACTTCTTCTTTTGTAGTTCAAATACACCTTTCAGAGGAACTACTTTCTGGAAAATAATTAGGTTGTCTTAAATGTTCACATGGAAGAACCTGCTCCACAGAAGCACACCTGACCTCCAGGCGGATGCTCCTTGTCTGTCTGCTTGCAGGTGGCATGTAGGGCAGACAGATCCAGTCCGGGGGGCAGACCTGGGGGTAGGCACTATCCCATGACCAGATATTTATAGTCGGCTGATACTAAAAGTAGCTTCCTATGGAAAAACCGATACCCCCCCCCAAAAAAAGACCATGAAGACAGAGTAAAACAAAACTACTGAATTTGTAAGAAAAAATCAAACATCGGTGGAATTCCAATAAACTGTGACATTATCAATGGGAAAACAGCGGGGTGTCCCTGTTACATCCAGAACACTGTCTCACACTCTGCTGTTTATTTTAAGCAGTTTGCATTGCTTTGTGTTAAGAATTCAGTCATAAATATGTATCAAACATCTGTCATTAGAATATACTGCAGCACAACTGCACATGGTTATTAATGTCATGCTGCTGCGTCGATACTGACTCTGTGGTATTTGATCCTCTCTGTTTGGCTGCTATTTTAGACACGGTCATGTGATCAGCCTGGAGTAATCGCCTGTGTACCGTATTGTGCAGGGTCAGCCATCCTTTCAGTTTAATGCACTTATTTTACGTGAGCAGCATTACGTAACGTAAGACGGAAGCTGGGATGCTTACTTGCAAGAAAGACGTGGAGACACCTTGTTGTTGTCACACCGATTGGGACTGAATAGGGGATCCGGCTGTTGTGCTTTCACCGTGGTCTGAAACTGAAGGGGTCACTATTGAGGCAGACCCTTTGATCTTGGAAATCACTTTGCTCTGTAGCTGGGAAGGAGATGGACGTGGATTTCTCCCTGTCAGAAAATGAGGAAGAGGAGGAGGAGGACGTGGACCTTCAGTACATGATCGAACAGAGCCTGCTTGAGTGCGGAAGACCTGGCCATTGTGAGGACTCACCACCTGAGGACTGCAGGTACACCCCTAACACAGTATTCCCCCATTAGGAACACTGCGCTGGTAAGCTGTACTGTCTCATTCCACAGGGTCCCTGAAAACAGCCCGGAAAATGAGAAGGTTTTTGCAGCCATCAAATCAGGTGAGTCGTTCTGTGCTTTCTCATGACCGCGCGAAGATATTCATTAAATATACCCAGCTCACTGTTACCTGTAATATGGAGAAAGAAAGGCCAGACGTAACAGCTTCAGAGATGTAACCAGTAATCATTATAAAACACACTGATACAGATGAATATTTACATTTTAGTCAGCAGATGTTTTTATCCAAAGCTACTTACAGTTGAGAATGCAGACTGAGACAGTCAACTGGGGTAAAATTATTCTTCCAACTCAGTGACTGGAACCAACAACTTTCTAACCATGGGCACAGAATCCTAACACACTGAGCCAAGCACCACCCCACAATATTTTACTCAGGCAATTCAGGGTCAGCACTGATAGGGTCACATGGTCACTGCCCTTAGCACCATGCTACACTTAGTTTCAATTTCTATGTACCCACATACCTACTTTTGTTTTTTTTTCCGACGTTCCCTGTCGCCAAGGTGACGAAAAGGCCCTGCAGAAGCTTGCCTCCTACCGGCACGCTTTCTTGGAGGCAGACAGTGAAGGATGGACCCCGCTGCACGCGGCTGCGGTCCAGAGCAACAAGACCATCCTGGAGATCACTTTTTCAGGTCTGTTCTTACCGGGTGACCAATTAGGGAGCATGTTACATGCCTGCAGCCCCGGCTGGTGTTGTGAGGGGCTCCCCTATTGGAACTTGAGCTGTTTTACATTGCTATCAGCATTTTACATGGCTAATAATGTAGAATTGTGTGGCTCAGTGGTTTTCTGACACCGTGCCCATGATTAGAAGATCATTAGTTCAAATCTCCAGGGATGGCAGAGTCAGTTTACAGTTGAGCCCATCACCCCCAATTGCTCCAGGGACCAGCTGACCCTACTTTCTTAAAATAAACATTTGTATGTTGCTTTGGATAAAAGAATCAGCTAAATAAATAAAGTGTACAATTCATCCATTTGTACAATTACTCCTTTAATTGTTGTAACTCATTTTAAGCACTTGGCTTGTGGGTACACTAGCTGTGTTTTCTGAACTTGGCCATCACATGTGCCCAGGGGCCTGTGTCATGAAGCTGGATCCCTGGCTTAGCTGCATAACTAGTGGGATTTAGGGTACAGCTTAAATGGACTTTACCATTGGTTCACTTGCATTTAGACTAATGTGACTACAGACTACCTTAAATACAACAAATTATCTGGCTAAGCACCTGGCCTGTCGAGGATGACACTGTTTACCCCTGCTGTATATTATGGTGACATGTTGGGATGCAGCCTGACATGCAGTGACATCACTTCCCCAGCCTCTCCTCAGGGGGCGGGGCATTCCCGTACAATCCAGGGGAAGACACCCCTCTTCTTGGCTGTGGAGAAAGGCCTACGGGCCAACGCCACCTTCCTGCTGCAGAATGGCTCGAACCCAGATTCACGAGATGAAGAGGAAGACTCGCCTCTAGCCGCAGGTTAAACAGACGGTCCTTAACTGTGCAGTGAAGATCCCTCTTGTGCATTCCGGCAGTTCTCCTGCCACAGACGTTTAACGTGATGTTCGTCTTCCCGCACTGCAGCTATAAAGCACAACCAGTACGACATGGCGTCGCTCCTGATCCGCTTTAATGCCAATGTGAACCAGGAGGTGGCGCACCGCAGGAAGCCGCTCCACGAGGCTGCCCGCCTCGGAGCCACCAACTTTGTGGATCTGCTGCTGCAGTCCGGCGCTGACCCCGACCCACGGAGTGAATACGGGCTCACGCCGCTTGCACTGGCAGCTCAGTATGGACACTACGAGATCGTTCAGACCCTTGTTCAGAAAGGTATTAGTAGATTGCTTTCCCCTTCTCGTCCTGCGTTTGATTTGATTGTTCCAGATTTGTTAAGTAATTTAATTATGCCAGTCATATTGATGCATCAACTAATTTTTCTCATCCAGTAGGGTGACAGTGAGCCTGTAGTCTATCCCAGGAAGCACAAGGCATGCACCCATATTTAATAGGATAAATCAGTTATATATTCTGCAATACAGTTTCCTTCATTGCAGTTATTTAGCAGACGTGTTTGTCCAAAGTGAAGTACATTTGAGAAATCAGGGTCAGACAGTCCATGGAGCCATTGGGGGTTAAGGGTCTTGCTCAGGTGCCCAACAATGAATTCAGTCTGGGATTTGAACCAGTTGAGCTTCCAGTCACATAGTTCTAATCCACAGGGCCACACACTGCCAATAAAAATGTCACTTTTTTAAATGAATAAAGTAATATAATTAAGCAATAATGCGGTTTGTAGACAGCAGCTTATGCAGCGATTTGGCAGGTTTGATTCCGATGCGGGATGTTCGTGTATCCGGAACATTCCCCCATCACTAAGCTGCAGCCTCTCCCAGGTGCCGACGTGGAGTCCCAGGCCATGGACTCGGCCACCATCCTGTTTGAAGCAGCTGCCTCAGGGAATCCCGACATCATCTCCCTGCTGCTGGAGTATGGCGCTGACGCCGATGTCCCCAAGCACACGGGACACCTCCCGATCCATCGCGTGGCGCACCGTGGGCACCTCCTGTGAGTGGCTCTGCTTCCTCGCAGAACGAGTATTCCTGTTTGTCTCTCTGCAGTCCCCTTTTCTTTCTGTCAAACTTTAAACATGCTTACAAACAACGCGCAGCACAATGAATAACACTGAGATGAGCCTGCTGGTTAATTTTAGTTCTACACAATATGGGGGTTCTGCCCCATAATGCACTTCACGATAATGTCACCTGCCAAGTTCTATTTTCTTTGGCTAGGATGAGTTTCGGGACATCTGTGTCATAGGTCAGCTCCCACACAGGAAGTAAACAAAAGGTGACTGCGTTAATTGCGTTAATTTATTTTAACACGTAAAATATTTTAAATTAATCGCAACGATTAAAATGTTAATTTTGACAGCCCCATATACACACACATTATATAGATGAAAGTACTGGGACACACCTCTTAATCATTGAATTCAGGTGTTTCATTCAGACCCATTGCCACAGGTGCATAAAATTAAGCACCCAGGCATGCAGTCAGGTGTGCAAACATTTGTGAAAGAATGGGTCATTCTGAAGAGCTCAGTGAATACTAGCACGGTACTGTCATAAGATGCCACCTTTGCAATAAGTTATCTTCCCTGCTAGATATTCCATGGTCAACCATAAATGGTTTTAGGATCAACAGAAACTCCGTCAAGTGGCAGACCATGTAGAGTAACACAGCGAGGTTATGAAGTGCTGAGGCATATAGTGTGTAAAAATTGCCAGTGCTCTGTTGATTCGATAACTGCCAAACTCCCTCTGGCGTTAACCTCAGCACAAAAACTGTGGCCGAGCAGCTGCATGCAGGCCTCACATTACCAAGCTCAATGCCAAGTGTCAGATGGAGTGGTGTAAAGCACGCCACCACTGGACTGGATCAGTGTAAACATGTTCTGTGGAGTGACGAATCATGCTTCCCTATTAGGAAGTTTTATGGAAGATTCTGGGTTACGTTACCTGCCTGACTGAACTGTAAAGTTTGGTCAACTGCCACCTGTTAAGTTTGGTGGAGGGGGGATTATGGTGTGGGTCGTTTTTCAGGGGTTGGGCTAGGCCCCTTAGTTCCAGTGAAAATAACTCTTAATGCTTCAGTAAACCAAAACATTTTACACAATTCAATGCTTCCAATTTTGTGGGAACAGTTTGGGGATGACCCCTTCCTGTTCCAACATGACTGTGCCCCAGTGCACAAAGCAAGGTCCATAACATGGTTAGGTGGGTTTGCTGTGGAAGAATTTGACTGGCCCGCACAATTCCATCAAACACCTTTGGGATGAATTAGACCGGAAATAGTGAGCCAGGCCTTCACGTCCAACATCAGTGCCTGACCTCACCAATGCTCATCTGGATTAATGGCCAAAATTTCCCACAGCCACACTCCAAAATCATGTGGAATCATGTGGAAAGGCTTCTGCCTAGAAGAGTGGCAGCTGTTACAGCTGCAAAGGAGGGACCAACTCCATATCGATGCCTATTGACATAGAATGGGATGCTATAAAAGTTCCTGTAGGTGTAATGGCCAGGTGTCCCAATGCTTTTGCCCATATTGTGTGTGTGTGTGTGTATGTTAAAAAAGGAAATCAAGATAAGTGGAGAAGTGGAAAAGCTCATTCCAGTATACAAACGGCAAATAAAGCTTCCTTTAATTCCTGGGACAGACATAATTTCCAGTTTTAGCTGATTCCACTGCTTAGCGTTACACTTCACTAGTTGACCTACTGTAGCATATTTGCCAAAGGGATTCTGAAGATCTGAACCAGGCAAGTGACACTAATTAGACAGACTAGGATCGCCTGTGATTAAATCTAATTAAAGTCTCCGCTCGCTAGCTTCTGGCTAGGCTTCACCTGCCAACAGACCCGCTATTCTCTCTGTCCCGAATACGGCAGGGCGCTGGAACGTCTGATCCCCGTCACCTCGCGAGAGGCGGTGAAGGAGAGTGGGATTAGTCCGCTGCACTCGGCGGCGGCCGGAGGGCATCCGCAGTGCCTGGAGATGCTGCTCAAAGCGGGCTACGACGTCAACTTCATGCTGCACCCACGCGTGCGCCGTAACTATGACGACGAGCGCCGCTCAGCCCTCTTCTTTGCCGTCTCCAACGACGACATACGCTCCACGCGGCTGCTCCTGGAGGCCGGTGCCATGCCCAACCAGGACCCTGTCAAGTGCCTGCAGGTGGCAGTGCGGCTTGGCAACTATGAGCTCATCAACCTCCTGCTGCGCTATGGCGCCAACGTCAACTACTACTCACGCATCAACGCCATGCACTTCCCCTCCGCCCTGCAGTACGCCCTCAAAGATGAGGTCATGCTCCGCATGCTGCTCAACTACGGCTACGACGCCCAGCGCTGCTTCGACTGCCCCTATGGCCAGGGCTCTCACGTGCCCCGTGACTACGAGGGCTGGACCCCCTCAATCATTAAGGACACCATGGTAGGGCAGGAATCCCCAAATGTTCATTTTCCTGGGTCACTCAGTCTTGCTCATTAAGAAGCGTTAAGAAATCTTGCCGACTAAAGGCCATAATTTGGAATCTGATATAGATGGTAAGATCCATCTCGCTTCTGCATACATTGGAAACATGTTGCTGGGTTAAATGTCCCCAGTGATACACTGGTCAAAGTGAGATGTGTATGGGAGAGGTCATTTGGGTTTATTATCTGATTTTGGAGAGGATGCCCTCCTGAATTAGATGGCAGGGTTTCTCTTCTTTTCATCCCTCTACTGGGACACCTACTGTTGATGAAGGCCTGCAATCCATAGATTGTGAAAAAGCAGGTAGTGGAAGCTTGCACATGAGAGAAGGTGTGTAATTTGTGCTCACCCCTATGGAGCAGTTCTGGATACTGTGCAGCGAGGGAATGTGGGATTAGTTGCTTATTCCAAATTAGTTGAAAAAAACCTCCTGGTGAGCTCTGACAAAGGGCCTGTGTGTCACCATCTCTTTCTCCACAGTTCTGCGAAGTCATTACAGTCTACTGGTTGAGGGACATCTCTGGCCTCGTGGTGCGCATCCTCTTGGACTATGTTGACCACGTCCAATTCTGCTCTAAGCTGAAAGCTGCCCTGATGGAACAGAAGCAATGGCCAGACATATGCAGGATTCAAGGTGAGCCGGGAGAGCAGCTGGACATAGACGGACAGACCCTCCTTATGCACAGGCGCCATGTCAGGCCTCCTGCTAGTCTGCTGTCTAAGTGCAACCCAAGGTACTTCTAGGTTTTCACCATCAGAGTAACAGGGGACAATGGAAGTTTGACCTTTGCCATGATCACTTTCTCCTTAATAAGCAAGGAGATGAACCCAGGTTGCAAGAACAGGAATATTGCATGATACCACTCCATTATCCACACATGAGGGTACACAAAGAAATCTAGATGGTTGTAGACTGTCTGTGTACTTAGCTAGGTAAAAAAACTAAAATCCCTCTCTGCAGTACATATTAGGCTATTTATGATATGTGTGAAATTTTAGCTGAAAGAGCAGGGTGAGTCAGCATCCAGCACCCATGGGGCAGTTGGAGTTAAGGGCATCGCGCAAGGGTAAAAGAATTATATGATTACTCTATTGGGCACAAGATACAAACCCATGACCTTCCGGGCAAGGTAACACATCTATAGCCCACTGAGCTACACCACAGTTATTCTAGAACAATGTTTCTCAACCTGGTCCTCAGGAACAGACAGTCCACATTTTTGCTTCCTTCCAGCTCCTTATCAGGCAGGGAATGAGCAAAAACATGGACCGGCTATGGGTGCCCAAGGAGCTGAGAAATGCTGTTCTGGAACACTTCCCAAGGTGCAAAACAACTGTCATCTATGACTTACTCAGAGACATAAAGAAAAATGCAATAATGAGCAAAGGTGCACTTCCCAAGAGCGTCGTAGGGCTAGGATGACAGGAAATGGAGTGTAATTGATGATTACCACAGCAGCTTGACAACACACGCCGATCATGTAGCGCACAGGCGGCACGGGACGTCTCGATGCTGCCGAGCTGAAGCACGGGTGTTTCGTCTTGCAGAAAACGCACGCTGTCTGAAGCACCTGTGCCGCCTGAAGATCCGGGACTGCCTGGGAAAGCTGCGGCTGAGGGCACCCATCTTCATGAACTTCCTCCCTCTGCCCAACAGCCTCAAGGGCTATATCCAGTACCAGGAGTACGACCTGTATGGCCTGGGCACCCTGAAGGATCAGAGGTGATGAGGGAGCTTGTCCAATCTGACTCCTCTGCATGTCCATGGGAAGGTGGATTATGCCTGCTACCTTTAATGCAGCCAGTATGAAACACAGCTGAAGGTGGCCGAGGTCAAAGCCTCCTAAACGCTTTACATTCGCATTGTAGACGAGGGATTTGAAAAGTCTTGCTGGAAGCTAATATTCTGTTTGTTTTGTATGAGTCTGAATGGTTACAGAATATTTTCTACTTTAACATAGGTGTAGCCATGAGATGCTGTTGGTCCTAGAAGGCAAAAACCTTGGCTGCCATTTTTATTACTGATTTGCTTTACTTAGAAAAGACAACTGACATGATAATTTCGCATCACTTGAATATAATAGATTAGGTGCAGGCCATTTAATATTATTCTGTGTAATTTTATACATGATTCTGTACATTTTATGCACTTTAGGCATGTGACACTAGGCAAGTGACACTCATTTATTAGGCCAAATGGAGGTAGAAATGAATCAGTATTATTTGATATTAGTTGTGTACTGTTTCAAACTAATAAATATCTTAACTTCTGATGGAATCTTACGTCTTTCTTGTTCTGTTCCATTTCCTGTTATCCATGGATGATAAGCACAGTCCCTTTTAAGAGTATAACAACATTATTCTTTGTAACACTATGCTGAGTTCTTTCTGCAACATCCAACAAAAGGTGACATATCCTTGTCTAGATGACAGTATGAACCCATGTAGACAACATTGAAATGTAACTGGTAAGTACATGCTTTTTTTATTTAAAAATGAAAGCCTTTAATACAATTTGTCAAATTATTAAAACAGATTGAACACACTGGATGTTACTGGATTAGCCTTGGTACAGAATTTAACTCTCACTGCTGAATTATTTTCAAATGTGAATATTCCCAGAGATCGCAATAATTACCATTAGGTGCCCTCAACTGTTGAGTACTGGTGACCAGATAGATGGGGATCCTCCAGAACATTCTGTCTTAGTGATTGGGCCAAAAGCATCAATACTCTTCTTCTCTTGTTTCTTCTTTGTCCAGCTGTTATACACTTTCATTACTTTGACTCCTTGTGAATGATTTCCTTGAATTCCATCCACAGTTCTTTTGGGTCTCTATTAAATCGGTCCAGTATTACAGTATGAATTGATTTTTAATGTCTTGAAAGTCGCGAATATATTCTACAGGTCAGTCCTTGGATGTCTTGTGGCCTCCTGTTTCCTTTTCAACTTGCACATGAATAGTTCATGATCTATTACACAATATGGTCCAGGCCACCTCTTTGTTATGTGAACTGAGGTCTTCCATTGTCTGCCACTGCAGTTTGTTTAATTTCTGTCACCACCATCTGGTGACGCTCAGGAGTGATGGAATCTTTGGTTGCTTGAAGAATGTATTGGCAACAGGGTTGCCAACTCTCATGCATCTGGCGTGTCACGCTTTCTGACTCTCATACTCATACAAGAAATCGTATTGCTAATCTATATTATTCAATTATAAACCGAAAATCAGCAACATAAAAACCGTTGTTGTAGTTTGCGAACAATATTTACGAAGTGATAAAACTGTAACATAAATGTAAATGAGTGCGCAGACTTGTCTCGAATTCAAAATCTCACGCCAGCCAGCTGATCAAAGTTGGAAGAAGTCGACGGATTCGCAAAAGATTAATTACCCTCCAGCTTCATTTCTGTTCCCAAGGCGATACTGGCTACCTGTATTACCAAACTACAACTTCTAATTAATTTTTAAAAATGAAGAAAAAAAAACAGAAATAAAATCGCGTTACCTCTCATTATTGTATGCAAACTAACTTATGCGTCTATTTCATTTAAAGAGGAGGCGCCACCACATCCGTCTCCATTAACCCGATGACACGTGATAGAACGGAGCTCACTAAGAGCCAAAATGGATTGTTTCCTTTCTGTAAATGACATGCGGTTAGACTAATCAGGTGGCAGAAATAGACCACGAACGTCTAATTTTGTCCAATCACAAGTAGGACGGCGGGACTTCCGTATGTTGGGAAGGGCTGGGTTGTGGTGTTGTGGATCCGTGGGAGCTGTTGCATTCTGTGATCATCGCCCATTGTTATTGTATCATTTTAGTTTTGTGGCTTCGTTTGCTAGCTGGTTATCTTTAAGGACATGCCTGGCATTGACAAACTACCAATAGAGGAGACATTGGAAGACAGTCCTCAGGTATTTTATGGGCGTTTTGTTTGTTGCTAAATGGTTAACTCCACACAGCGGGTCTTTGTGCCCTGCACACCGTAGACTTTAGCTTATTAGCTAACATAACAACGTGTCAGACCTACCCATTATTCCATTCGCTTCCAGCGGACAGTTACCCGCAGGATAAATATTAGTTAACTGGTCGGTAACTCGCATAAGTGGCCGGGCTGGACCCTTCGTTCCAGTGATATTTACAGGCAGGACAGGGTGGTATCAGCGCACCAACAGAATGCTGCCTTTCTTGTCAAATCGCTTCTGCGTTTATTTTATGCAAACCGCGTTTTGATTGCTACAGAGTGTATATTTACGGCTATTATTATGTATGAGCTGAACCAAATACGTTGTGAAAAATCACTCGGTGGCGTTATAATCCAGAATGATGTTTGACTGGTTGTGAGCTCGAGCAGGGATGCGAAGCAGTCTCCTCGGTTTTCTTCGGGCTTTTCCGTTTCTTTTATGCAATCGTGCACATCTGCATTATCTCTGTCTTTCGACAAGGATATCGCTCCGAAATGACAACGTTCTCTGCGTGGAGATACGAAGTGTGGTATTAGTATAGTGTAATAGCCACGTTCATGGTCACACCAAGATTACAGTACCCAATATTTTTGTAGAAAGGTCGCGTATATATCTCCACCATCTAACGGATTTCATAGAACACTTCGCATTACTGACAGGGCTAACCAGTTCTAAATATGTCCATTATGGGTTTCATTAACTGTGTCTTAGCTTAACTTCAACATAAATATCAGGGTGTTACTGCTGCTTTTAAATTCAAATATATGCGTTTTATGTCAGCAGCTTGATGCCACAAGGATATGTCACCTTTTGTTGGATGTTGCAGAAAGAACTCAGCATAGTGTTACAAAGAATGATGTTGTTTATACTCATTCACATTTTACAGTAGTTGTTCAGGCATCCTTGAAATTTACTAAGCAGCTCCACTAGCAGGAGAAGCAGATTTTCTGCTGCTTTGTGTATCAACTTAAAAATGTCCATAGTATTATAGGGTTACTTTGAATTAAGTAGTATTATGTAGTCTTCAAAATTGTGGTAATTCCAAATAGTGACCTGAAGTTTGTGTGTAAGTGCCTCTGTCCTTTTGGAGTTTTGTTTTGTGGGCTACATGACTGAAAAACTAGATCAGACCACAGGACACTCCATACTTTGAAGACAGTGATATATCAAAAGTAGTCTTCTTTACTACTAATTAGATGCCAGATTCTGACTGACCAGTCTCAATAACAACATCCAGATGCAGAAGCCAGTTTTATATTAAAGTATGTATATGTCTCTCTTCATGGTCCCAATACAACTTTGCCATTAACTTTGCAGGCCAACTGGAGGCCAGCCAAGGCACAAGACAGGCAGATATGCAGACAACTAAGAATCTTTTTTGTAAACTGCTGAGAATTCTCACATGACTGCAACGTTGCAGATTAGTAATTAAAATATTTGTGGTTTTGTCTATTTATATTTGAGGCCTAGCAGTTTATTTTTTTTGTGAAACTTTAATGCAATATTTGACATATAAAGCTGTATATGAAGGGGTTTCTGTTATATAACTTTATAAACTAATGAAAAGGGTTAATGCAGTGACATTACTACTTGAAGAAGGGTCCACATCACATGAGTGCAAAGTTAAATTTAGGCCATTGCTAAAGAGCCGAGCACTTTGACGACTTGGTGGAAGTGAGTGGGACGGGGAGGAAGGAGGCGGAGACTTTGTGATCTTCACCCCAGTGATGCAGAGTTTGCAAAGTGAAACCTCCAAGGTTACTGTGCTACTTCCTCGCTGGTGGAAGACCTTAGGGTACAACAGAAGACCAATGATTGGGATGTGAACCTGTGGTCCTGGGCAGCAGGCTGATGCATGCCTGCCTCCCTCTGTTTTTCCTTACCTTTCCTTTTTATGCATGTCACTGTTCTCTCCTCTCCAGACGCGCTCCTTGCTGGGTGTCTTCGAGGAGGATGCAGCAGCCATTTCCAGCTACACCCACCAGCTCTTCCAGGCGATGCAGAGGATCTACGACGCTCAGGTGAGTGAGAAGCCCCCTTTGGTTCCTGAAAGCGTGTGCAGCTTGGTAGCTTATCACTAAATTCCAGGACCTGAAACTGATAAAAGATACATGACTTTTTATTTAAAGGTTGGATGTTGTCAATGTCTCTGTTGGGAAAACCCTTTTGATCCATGATCACAGTACCCTCAATAACTGTGTCATTCTCTGCTCTTCAGAATGAGCTCAGTGCAGCCACCCACCTAACCTCCAAGCTGCTGAAGGACTATGAGAAACAGGTACTGGTTATAGCCATTGAATGTGTGACTCAATGATAATTACTTTATTAAATTGCTGTGTGAATTACGGTATTGTCATCGACGCTCGTTTTCTATGCCTGCTGCTGTTTGCCCGGATTAAGTTTTCATCTGTGTAATTTGATCTAATGCTGTGTTCCATTTGAGCTCATAATGCGGAAATTCCGGCTTCCTAGTCAGAAATTTCAACTGGTATGCCCCCTGAAGTCGGAGGAAACTACACAGCCCTGACCTGAGAATTCAGTATGGCTGTGCCTTTTCTCAACAGAAGTTAAAGCTGTAGTTTTGTATTGTTTATAAGCACTTATGTCTTATTTGTGGCTCATTAAATTGGTTATACACACAGTACTGTCCAGCCGCTGTGGTCGTGTTGCTGCGGTGTTTTTATGCACAAAATACTGCGTAACATGTTATCAACTGATATTGCTAGCAATGGCTAACAATTAACTAAGTTTCAGAAAGCAGGAATTCTTGATTAGCCAGATCATTTGCCAGATTTAAGGTAATCTGGGCTAAATGTAAGTGAATAAAGATAAAGGCCATTTAAACTGGGGTACCTTAAATCAGATAAGTTGTCCAGTTAAGTGAGAAATTCTGCTTTATGAAACCAGTTATTGCTGAATGACTTTCTGACTTGCTGTACTGGAATGCAATTATCTTGGCTGTGACGTCATTCCCAGCTCCGACCTCCGACCTCTGAGCTAAATGGATCGCAGCATGAGTGTGTGTTCTGTTTTTGCAGCGCTTTCCTCTGGGGGGCGATGACGAGGTCATGAGCTCGACACTACAACAGTTTGCGAAAGTCATTGATGAGGTGCGTGTGGCCTGCCTGTCGCGGCATCTCCCTCTCCTGCCTTTCGGCTCAATGTCAGAAACCCTGACCCAGCCGGCCATCTCTCCCCAATCCGCAGCTCAGCTCCTGCCACGCGGTCCTGTCCACACAGCTGGCCGACGCCATGATGTTCCCCGTCACCCAGTTTAAAGAGAGGGACTTAAAGGGTAAGAAGGAAGGCTCCTTTACTCCCGACTTGCACACTGCTGACAGCCCAGCACCGTCAGATTTAGCCTGAGATCTTCCTCTTATCCCCACAGAGATTCTCACCCTTAAGGAAGTCTTCCAGATAGCGAGCAATGGTGAGTGGCTTTCCTGTAGGAAGCTCTAATCGCAAAGCCCACAGCTCCCAGTAGCTACAGACGCCGTTTTGCCTTTTTCTCTGTGGATGTGTCACTAAGGTGCCTTGTTTCCACTTGTAGACCACGATGTGGCCATTAACAGATATAGCAGGCTTTCTAAAAGAAGGGACAATGAGAAGGTATGTTTATTTCACGTTTTCTTTCCTCATGACTCATTTTTAACTTTTTCTTCTGACCGATTCTCGTAGATTGTCTTTCACATATTAACACAGTTCATATGATATTTTCGCGGAAAAGCCGTGCTTAATGGCACAGAAACTATTCCTACCTGAGGTGTAAACTGTTGGCATTTTGGTTCCAGTATGTTGGGCCTTTAACCACCTCTGCCCTGATTACTGAACCGTGTGATTCCCGTTAATGACTGTTATTGAGGCTGTGGATACGCCATACCATAATAGTGGAGCTTTTAAAGCAGCATCTGTCTACCTTAGCCTTAGGGTTTATTGTCAGGAAAGCCTAGGATCTTGGATTAGTTCTTAAGTAGGTTTTTTAGCAGCAGTACACCTTTTCTCAGTTACGTTTGTCTTGCTTTCCTTATGTTCCCCTTGTTTTGTATACATCAGTTTTTGTTTGGTGGGTTCAGGGTTTGTGTTTAGCTGTGTGTGTATGTGGGTGGGTGTGTGTGCACCCACGTGTGACCAGATCATGCTCAGCATGTCTCTGAGGATTTATATGTGTGTATGTATATATGTGCACGCGTGTGGTTTTCTAATTATTACATTGTGGAGACTAGATTTCCTGATAATGTAATAAAATGCTCTAACCTCAGTTTTATCAAAATCTGTGACTGCAATCAGAAAACTAAAAATACCAAAAGTCTTGTGTTTTGTTTGGTTGCTTATGGTTAAGGTTAGGGCTGGGTAGGGGTTAACCCTCTGGGGACGAGCACACGCGCACGGTATAATTAAAGTTTCCCCTCTATTTCTGTCAACCTACCGAAATCTTTTTGTACAATCAAAAAAATGCGGACTAAATCCGTAATCTGTTTTGTTTTCAAAATGCTGATTGACAGAGGTATTACAGTTTTTTAAAATTAGGTTAAATTCGCAAAAAAGTAAACCATGTCACCTTGCTTCATTTTACCTGAACCTTACGTCAAGGATCTCCGTTTATTTTTGTTCTTTTTTTATTGAGCTCAGCACCCAGGGAGCTATGAGTCAAGGGTCCACAGACGTGCTGAGGCTGGGCTGGAACCACCAACCTTCTGGTCTTGGGCATAGCGGGTTAACCCCCTAAGCCACATCATAAATAGCTGCATTTCCATCTATTTACAATGCAAACATGGTAATTATCCTAGTTGTTTCCGTGAGTGTGAAGCAATCTAGCTTTATCCCCATGATCTCACCATGATTAAATTTACTGAGAACACAATTCACTCTGAAAAGATGGCATGCTGTACGAATGGATAGGAGGCACCGCAGGCTTTTCGGGAAATGCTGGAGCAAAGTGGCAATGAAGATTGATTTGCGCCAGAAGATTGCAACACTGACGAACAATTTTTTCAATTTTGAAAATCGGCTTGATCCTGTTGTAGATGATTTCTCCAAGTAAGTGCATTTTTATTAACATACTTGTTGATGCGTGCGTAAAGTTATAAAAGCAAATTTAGCTTACACGTGCTTGTCGGAAGTTATATTCTTTGTCTTAAGGTTGGTCAGTATGATTACAGTTTGACAGTTTCTATAGACTACTAATGTAGTCGTAATAAATTCAAAATCTAATACTGAAATCAAGTAAGCACATGAAATGTGTTTGTTTTGCATTAGCATTATTGTTATGCTGTATATTAGCATAACTGTTTTGTGTATCTGTTTATGGCTGGAATGCAGTTTTGGTTTGTTATCATATTTTAATTATATATTTCTTGCAACATTTACATCCTGGGTAAAGGATCACAGTATTTTTATGTGTGTAAATGCGACTAATTCCAAAATGTTGATCCACATTCATTTTTAGTGTATGAGTGTAATTGTGGCGTTATGTGAGATGGTCCTGTTGTGCTCATTCTTGCATATAAAACTTCTGCGTTGTAACCTTAGCGTATTTATTTCTTTTTATTATACAGTTTGCTTCTTCCAAAGTGATGCAAGTCCCCTGCTGGTACAAGAAAAAGTGAACAACATGTACATATAATATAGCTCGTTTAGTGTGTGTGTAAATGCAGTTATGTTGACTATGTTTATAGAACTTACATTGTAAACCAATTTCTAGAAATGTTTCTAAAAATGAATAAAGTTTCCTCTTGCTTCCCTTACTGAATTCCTTTCTGTGTGTCTTGGTGGTGGGGAGGGCCGTGGCTAGCTGGTGGGTCACCTTGGCTAGGTGTGAACAGCTCATGCATGCACGAGAGCTCCTACAAATTCAATGAAAAGAGGCCATTGTTCAAAAGAAATTGTGACCTCAGTGAGGTTTTTTCCATTTATTTCTCCAACTGAATGTTGTAGCTACAGCATTTAGTCATAACCAAGACTTTGACAATCAGATTTCTGGGATAAAAACAAATTGATACCTTGTGTTTTCACAATGATTCTTCAGGTGTTCCAAAGTGCACTTTGACTTCAGAATACAAACTGAGCATTCATCTGACACTTACTTAAGATATGTGTAATGCCAAAACAAATATGTAAGAATTTATTTGCCATGGTGTAAGTTCACAAAATTGTAACAAATGTGTGATCATCAGTGAAAGTGTGTCTCCCTACCTCAAGTCCCCAGAAGGTTGAGGTTGTCATTGTTGGGATTAGGGTTATGCCCATAGAAATGAATGGAGGCTGTACTCAGCATGTCCTTGTGCTCGCAGGTGCGGAACGAGGCCACCGAGGACGTGTACACGTCCCGGAAGAAGCAGCACCAGACCATGATGCACTATTTCACAGCCCTGAACACCCTGCAGTACAAGAAGAAGATTGCACTGCTGGAGCCTCTGCTGGGATACATGCAGGCACAGGTGTGAGAGCCCCCACCCCAGGGCTCGCGGGGGCCGGGCCTAGGCCAGATGGAACACTGTGCTCATGATATGCGAATCTGGTAAATTCCATATGAGGAGGAAGCTCAGAAAATGTGCAGAAGGGTTCCAGAAACACCATGAGGTTGGGAGAATGGGGTCTATTTGGGGAATGGCACGTGTCCACATGACCATGAAGGAAAAACTATGCGAGATTGCTTTCAGTAATGCTTGTATCTCCACATCGTATTTTAACATTCTGCATTATGACTCGAATACTATGTCTGTACCTCTGTGGTAGTTATCCTTCCTGTTCTCATCAAAACAATCACGCTGCTACTGTTTCTCGTCCCCGAGAGTGACACACACTTAGCTTTCCAGAGGCTTGCCGTAGGGCCAGGCAGTTTGAAGGAAATCGCTTTCCATTGTTTGTGTGGCGCGCCTGGGACTTCCTCTGCTTCCCTACTCCCGGGGTCCCGCAGAGCACACCCAAAAATGGCATGCCCCCC
>JAODKL010000128.1:7553163-7566890 GCA_026780765.1 Petrocephalus schoutedeni
CCCCCCCCCCCCCCCCCCCCCAACAGATCAGCTTCTTCAAGCTCGGCTCGGAGAACCTGACCCAGCAGTGGGAGGACTTCTTGGCCGACATCAGCACCAGCGTGCAGAAGTAAGAGTGCCCTTTGTGTGTGTCGTACTTGTTTCTGGCCTTCTGTGGAATTTTGTGGAATTACTGTCAATTGGGAAGAAAGATCTAGGACAAATTGGGATTGAGCCTTGTTAGGGAAACCGGTCCATTAGCATTTTGGCTTACTTTCTTGTACCATTAGCTACATGCATCTTCAGACTCCAAATCCACGTTATTGTTGAGTGCTTACTTCCTGTAGTGACAAAGGGACATCTTAGCCATCAGGCCTTGCATTTCCTCAGTGTTCGCAGAGAAATGGATGGCGAAGTCACCGTCATGCAGCAGACCATCCAGGACCTGGAGCAGGTCAGCGACATCCTCTACCTGCCCGATCCCGACCCGAGCAAGATGCCCATCAACCGGAACCTGACGCGCAAAGCCGGCTACCTCAACACCCGCAAGTACGATCGCTTCTGCCATTTGTGCTTTTTTCTCTGGCTTTACGAGACCACAGGGCCCCCTGCAGTCCCTTACAGTCCCCACTTTTATCCTTGCCGATGGCCTTCGGGTTTCCAGCCTGACTGAATCCCACACTTACGCTTGCTCTCGCTTGACCTGCTCCCTCCAGCAAGACGGGCCTGGTGTCAACCTCCTGGGACCGGCAGTACTTCTTCACCCAAGGGGGGAACCTGATGAGTCAGTCTCGGGGGGACGTGGCCGGCGGCCTGGTCATGGACATCGATAACTGCTCCGTGATGGCGGTGGACTGCGAGGACCGGCGCTTCTGCTTCCAGATCACCTCCTTCGACGGCAAGAAGTCAGTGCGGCCTTTGGGCCTGTCGCCGAGTCTGGCTGCTCTCTCACTTAGATCACTGCCATTGCCCTTTGATCTCCGCATTGTCTGCTAAATTGCCATAGATTACAATGACTGTGAGTCCTGGGCCGTAACTAAACTGAGGCACCAAGTGATGGGAGTAACGCTGTAGCTGGTGAGACAGTGCAGGCTGCTAACAGATCAGGCTGGGATCTTAATCCACCTCTTGATAAAAAGGGGTCCATAGTGATGATTGCATGCATCGGTAACTGTATGAGTTTTGGGGGGAAATGACAGATTCCCTCCCCCCAAAGACCCTGGGCATCTCCTCGGGCCAGGTCTGAGACCTGTGTGACACCTGTGATGCCTTTGCAGAGTGACGATCCTCCAGGCCGACAGCAGGAAGGACTGCGAGGAGGTAATGAAGCAGGCTTTGCCACTGATCGCAGCTTGCCAGGAAGGTGCCGTGTGCCCCAGGTCACTGAGCTGCAGCACCGGCGTGTCCGGATGTCATCACTGAAAGGGGGGGCAGGGAAGGAGGCATTGATATAACTAGCTAACATCGAATCAATTTAACTAAAGTGTCGACAGAGTTTGGTGTTTTTAATTACAGATAAAACATTTTGCTGATCCCATGGCTGTAAATTTATGCCAGTTTTCGGTACTTTTGGCACTTTGACCCGTATTTCTTTTGCTCCAAGAATGAACCTGGGATCCTTTTAGTTGAACTGACTGCGCTTATAATGGCAGGATGTGGGAATCATACTGTTCAGTTCTGTTTCTCATGACGTTTTTTAAAGAGTTTTAAAGGGAATCTGTCTTTATTCTCATACCGGAATCCTCATTGTTGGAAGGAATTGTCAATCTGAATGTTAATATCTAATGTCATTCAACCTTCTCTCTACCAAAGTCACTTCCTTTTACCCCCAATTGGATTTTTTTATTTAGCCTTTTGTCTGGTGTAAATAAATGAGAAGTGGGAAGTGACTTATCTGTTTAATAACGGGTGCTTATTGTCTGCCTGTTCCCACAGTGGATCGCCACCATTAACAACATCTCGAAGCGGATCTATCTCAGTGAAAACCCCGAGGTCAGTGTGGGTCCGCCGTCGCGTGCGTCTGTGTTTATCAAAAAAGCACTTCACACCACTCCAGGATGTGCCATGTGACATTTCCCAATAAGCTGCAGTATGTGTTTTGAAAACTCCGCCCCATTCGACTGGCTGCCTTCCCGCAATTTGCTCCTTCGCTGAAGCCCTCTCTCCTCATTGGCAGGAAATTGCCGCTCGTGTGAACCAGTCAGCTCTGGAGGCAGTGACGCCGTCGCCCTCCTTCCAGCAACGGCACGAGAGCCTGCGGCCGAGCGCGTAAGTGTCCTCAATGCGGTGCACAGGTTTGGCCTGACCAGATAACAGCATGGTGGCAGATTTGGGCCTCTGCCAGAATCGAGCCGAGTATTTACCCAAAAATACTCCGGCAAACAAGCAAATCATACTTACATAATAATAAAAACAAATATAGTAGTGTTGTTTAAAAATATATTCTCTTACTTCCTGCAATGGATGGCTGATAATACATGTGGTCAGCTGATCAGGCCTCACAGAAATAGCAGCGTGCTCTCTGCCGCATTCCACATTCTCTGCATTCTCCTGGGTGTCGCCTCCCCAGACCCGGCCGCCCCAAAGCGTCGCGCACCAGCAGCCAGGGCTCCGAATCCCCGGCCCTCTCGTCTCTGTCCTCCCTCTCCCTGGACTCCCTAGTAGCTCCCAACACGCCCATCCAGTTCGACATCATCTCACCTGTCAGCGAGGAAGGCGGCTGCCAGGCGAAGAGCTCTGGGCAGGCGGGCAGGTCTGGTCCCTCGCCCACACGCGTACCCACGTATGCACATATGAACACACACGTGTAAACTCACATAAAACAAGAGCATGCAGTCCTTTACAATATTAATCTCTGTCTGGTTGTTTTAAATGCATTTTTCAGTCATGGAAGATGGAAAAATGATTGATATATCCTGGAAAATAAATGGGCTATCCTGGATTTTTACAGACATGATAAAATTGTAGCCTGGTCATATTTTGTTAGATTCCGTTGTTTCAGCCTTAAGCAATAAACCAGAGCAGAGGCGCTCTCTTTGGGAGAAGGGGATTTATTTCCAGATGCTCGGAGGCGGCACCTTGCTCAGGGTACCTCAGCGGTACTTTGTTGGCCGGGGATACAAACCAGCAACTTTCAATCACAAGTGCACTTTCCTAACCGTTAGAAGGCCCCCACTACCTTCTAATTGAGCGTCTGTGTCTCTCTGCAAGAAGGACAAACCCGTTTGGGGAGTCTGGAGATGGACAATCAGAGGACGGTGCAGGTAAGGAGACCGGTCTAGCTTACTGAATCCTGCAGCCTGTGCTGCACTCTGTCCCGTGTGCCTGTGCTGACAGCCTGGATCCTTTTCTCCCCTGCAGACTCCATCCTGCACCAGCTGTACGTGGTGCATTTCCTGGGTTCCATGGAGGTGAGGGCCACGGATAATTCGGACGTCATCTACGAGACGATGAGGCAGATCCTGGCCGCGCGAGCCATCCACAACATCTTCCGCATGACCGAGTCCCACCTGCTAGTCACCTGCGACTGCCTCAAGTGAGTCGACCTTTCCCATGCCTGGCCCCTCAGTGTTTACTCAGTGAATTCTTTCCCTCTGTTAGCTATTGCGCCTGTTGATATGTGCAGTGTGCTGTTTGTGGGCCCCATAGCTGTACATGAGGCTTGTAGAAGTATTGACTTGTTTCACTAGTAAACTAGAGCCCCAGCCAGCTAGTCACCCTCCCCAAAATACACTCTGTTTCTGCGCTCCTGTTGATGATTCTCGTACTTGCAGTATGGCGTTAACATCAGAAGACTGTTAACGATCATCCTCAGCAAGCCGCTGCTGCACTCAGACACACGTTTACTATAAATGAAAATGAATTAACGTTCTTCGTCTGCCCCCCCACCAGGCTCATTGACCCCCAGACCCAGGTCACACGACTCAGGGTAGGTACACCCCCTCAAACGTGATTAAACAGATTTTGAAGAGTGGTCTTAGAAACGAGTTAGGGGGGGGGGGGGTTGGCTGCTTTACTCGCTGTCTGTGTCGCCCACCTGCCTCTCCCCTGCGCCCCCTCTTAGTTCCCCCTGTCCAGCGTGGTGCTCTGCGCCTCACACCAGGAGAACAAGCGTCTCTTCGGCTTCGTCCTGCAGACTGGAGGGGGGCAGACCGAGGGCCAGCCCGCCACCGTCTGCTATATCTTTGAGTCCAACAATGACGGGGACAAGGTACCTGGCCGCTCAGAAATATATCTTTGGAGACCGGGTGGGGGGGGTTTGCGGTCCTTTAAATATACATAACAGCTGTATGTAAGCAGGGGGTGACCCCTTCATCTTCCTGGTCACGCAAATATGCATCATGGCCATCAGCCTTTCAAATGCGGGTCTTAAGTTTTTTTTTATTCGCGTCTTTGCAGATCTGTGACAGTATAGGACTGGCAAAACAAATTGCCTACCACTCTGAGATGGTAAGAATTGAGGTGTTTGCTCTTGCTGTTGGTTGTTATTGTTGTTGTGACACTTGTATAGAAATGTATACATGCATCTCTCGACTTACAAAAACTAATACATAGTTTATGGATGAGCAGGCAGGGTAAGTGGGAATGTAACTGTGGCAGTGGCAATCAGGCCCTGAAGTGTACATGTGGCCCAGCTGCAATGAAGCAGATCATGACCAAAGGTGGAAATTTCAGGTCAGAAAGTAAAAATCCAGTACAAGATTTTGTTTCAACCAACCAGCTGAGCATAAGGAATCATAGCCACAGAGTGTGCTACTGCTCGGTTGCAACAAAATCTTGGTTTGGATTTTTATCTTCTGGACCTGAAATTTCCACTTGTGATCCTGACACGCTTTGACCTCTGGTTCAGGGTCGCAAGGCCTCCGAGAAGCAGAGGGAGCTGGATAAGGCCAAGGAGGAGCAGCAGGAGGAGCTGAACAAGCAGAAGCAGATCGAGAAGGTACGCCACTCCCACCGTAGGTGCAGGGGTGCCCGTCTCGGATTTCGGGGGAGCTAAGCTCTGCCTCTCGGCTCCTTCCCAAGCCACTCTGCTTGGTAATAACGCAGTGATGCTGTACAGCATGATCCCCGGCAGGATGGTAACTTCCACCTCTCAAAACGTCCAGGATCTGGAGGAGCAGAGCCGCTTGATAGCGGCCTCCATCCGGCCCGGGGCCACCGCCACTGCCGACGTGCAGTTCCTGGTCCTCAGCAATAGCCAGTCGGAGGATGGCGAGGTGGGCGAGGATGGGCAGAAGAAGGCGGAGTCAGAAGCCTGACTGTGGTGAGAGCAGCCATGACGGGTGGAGCCGCTGGGCGTGTCTGACCCGTTTCCACGGCGCCGCCTTCTCTGAGGGGGCAGAGGCGGGACAAGTCGCCCGCTGCCCCACCCTAAGGAAGAAAACGGAAGAAAACGAATGACTCATGGGCTCCGCTTCAGAGGGGTTTGGTTCTCTTTATAAACCCAATATTTTTATTCCAGTTTCTTTAACCAGAAGATTTATAAAAAGGAAAAAAAAACTTTTAGAATGTTATTGTAAATATTAATGCAGTACTGAAAACTACAGCATACTAAACCCTGGAGAGGGACTTTATGTGAAACTTTTTTGGGAGTATAACAGCACAAGCTATTAACAGATTATTGAGAGGGTGTATCTAAGGGTGTGACATGTTGTGCAGCCAGATAGTTGCATGTGCGTTGAATCTTACCCCCCCCCCCCAGAACACAACTAATTTTGGGACCTGCTGGCACTACCGTCATTTCGGCGTCTGCCTAGATTGGTCCGTGCGCCTTTGGGACCCTTCGATGTCTGTGTGGAGCTCAGGGCCATTTACAGATAAAGCAACATCGAGGTGTCACAGTTTGTGTGGCTCTGTGTGTATGTAGATGGTTTTCCATGTGTGGGAGGTTTTTGTTTGTTTATTTTATTCTGTCACCACGGTTACTGATTCCAAACACCAGCACTCGGCTGAGTGAATTGAGTTCAGTTGGTGCCCAAAATGGTGATGAAATCAGACATGGAGTGACTGCCATGCCACGTTATTATTATTATTCTTCATCCATGCATCCGACTATCTTCCAATCAATGCTATTATTATTACTATTATTCAAATAATATATAATCTGCCTAGGACATCCAGAACAGTTCCTAGTAGTTCCCACCAAGCAGTGGAGTGAATCTCCAGGTGTGCCCACCATTGCTAATTCTATTCGGTCTCCTCAAGTTTAGTTTTGTTCAAATCATACTAAATGGGAAATGACTCATTTTGCACCACTCAGCTGCAAAATGAATTTCTGGTACATTGCATAATTTCTTTTTTTAATCGGTGCATGAGTTTGTTTACATACTTTACAGAAGATATGATTCATTTTGAAGCAACTTCAGAATCTGAGCTTTAGTCATTTATGTGTGAAAGTTGTGTAAAGACTGACTGTACTGTGATTCCCAGCACAAACTAAAGCACAAGCCTATACCCAGCCTCAGGTTTGCGAGGGGCTTCTGTGTTTGCTGAAGCAAAGTGTTCCGAGCCCACGGGGGGACACCTGCCAAACTTCTGAAAGTATGTCTGCTTTGGCTTTGGAGAAGAGAACCCAACAAAATTTGAAAAAGTCAAACAGCAATACCTTGAAAGTTCTAATGATACTGCTTTTTGCCATAGATAGCTAATACTGTGTTTGGTTTTTGTATAAGAAAGTCTTTCACACAGCCCAAAGGTTCCTTAATACTTCCTGTTTTGGATCACATTAAGAGTTCTTATGATTCCACGAGATAACGTAATCTTACACAGCTTCTACTTTTTTTTATGAACATTATACCATCTTAATTATGGTATTTCATGATAATTTGATTATTGAGTGGACAGGAAACAGGCCTTCTTTAGGAAAACATGACAATATTTAGTATTTGTGGTGTTATGTGGTGTTTTATGTATGGATTTGTATTGTGTATACTTGTGTATACGCTCATGTTGTCATGGTGTATTGATTTTAAGATCTTTTGGAATTGCGTACAAAAACTGGGAATGTTAAGATATCACTCAGATGTCAAAATACTGGTTTTCAGTTCAACAGTATGAAGACTAATGCAGGTCGGTTTCATCCGTTAAAAGTGCTTCTGGACTCGGTTCATCGCGTTAGAGGGAGTATTGAGGAAACGGAATGATTGCAGAACTTTAATCAAGGTGTCATGCACTTTAGTGTTGAGTGACAGGAAGATGAGTTTTTTAAAAAGATGCATATGTATATAACAGTGATTCTTGAAGCCAAGTGAAAACGTTTCAAGATTCCTGCATATCTTGTAAACAATAAATGTACAGTAATACAAGTCTTTCCATTGTTTCTTGTTCTTCTGCTTAAGAGGGTTAAATGTGTTCATAAACAAAGACCGCCATTACATGACTTGGATGAACTAGTTAAATTCTTGAATCTCCTCATCTTTCCGTAGACAAACACTTGCAATGGATCTAACATTGGAAGGAAAAAAATGTTGTTACTCAAAACGAGCTGTTTTCTGCTGAGAGGTGTGGAGAGTTCAGGCAGGAATATCTTCATGCTTCATTATCATTTCTTCATATGCAATGTGCAAAGCATGTTCACTGGCCTCAGAAGCTATTCAGCGTCTTCCTCTTGCAGATAAATTGGATTTTGTAATTAATTAATCAATTGATTAATTAGTTAATTAATTTATTTATTTTTTGGCGTCGAATAATGGCAAGATGCATTTAAGAACAGTAAGGGCAAAAAACATCAAAGGCCTTTAAAAGGCCTTTTTTTATAAGAGCGCAGTAACACAGCAAATATCCCATCCCCTCCCTCTAAATATACCAATAAGGGTGTAATTTTGCTTGACTATGAAACAAGTTTCCAATCAAAATGTATTATTATTGTTGATGCTACTGTTACATTTCCTTCCACGAAGTGTCTCTGTCATCCAATTAAAGGTTTGTTTATATGTATATACATATATGCATATACATATATATATATATATATATATATATATATATATACATACATATACACATATACAATATATACATATAAACTAGCGGAACGTTTTCGGTCACACTAATCTCATCTGTCAGACTTGATTGTATATACAAATTTAAAAGCATGGGATTCTATCGAAGCAACTTATTACTAATTTTTCAAAAGAAAAAGATATCCATGCTTAAGATTGTTAAATAATCAAATGATTCATACGAGTAAAAATTGTGAGTTCAGAAAGCGATTATTTCTAGATAAGTAAACTATTACATCAGGCTGGGCACTGACGAAGGAGGAGGAGATTTGCTTGCATGTAGGCGTGTTTAGTGAAGTGCTGGACCCATTACACAGTATAAGGTCAGTTCAGATGCACTTAAACTAGATCCTTATCTCTGCACAACAGTTTTAAATTGGGACTGGGAAATAATGGACGCAAACCCAGCTTATCCATTGTTACTGTTGTATAAAAACGATCCGATTTACTCACTCTGTGCTTCTGACTTGATGACTGCCTCTCAATCTGTAAATAATAATTTCATCAAGGACCAGAAGCAACTAGCTAAGGTAAGCCATTTCTTTCGCCTGTGTTTATACAACAATATGCGGAATGACTTATATTAACAAACTAAAATTACGTATAGGCCTATACTGTGTATAACGTTATATACAATCCATAGATGAAGCTTTTTAAAGTTTAGGCTCTTTCTAAATTCCTGCTTTATTTCTAACCCGGGTAAACGTTACTTGGGCAATAATTTACTTATGCAGTACGAGATTCAAAGATAGTTTAGATGGTTTCTTAGAAACACTCTTCGGTCTATCTGGCTCACCTCAAAAATATATAGTATCGTCCACCCTCGATCAACTCAGAACTGAACCATTTTGTGGCATTTTGTTTGCCCCTAGGCTAATATGAATAATCAATTTCTCTGGACTAGCTCATATAGTTTAGGAGTTACTCTGTCTTGAAATTCAATGAGATTTTTCCTTCGTTCGCAAAAATGCTTGGTCGACCATTTTCAGATGCCTGGATCTTTGCAACCGTAACACCAAGGCACCTGAAAAAAAATATTGTGGATATACGAGTATTTGGCATAGTTCTAAATACGTATTTCTTTTAGCTTGAATCAAGTACTCAGCGTAAGGTAAAAAGAAAAAGTATTTTTAAGATAAGATAATCCTTTATTAGTCCCACAAGTGGGAAATTTGCTTTTCTAATAACCTAGAATCTCAAATCATGGTAAAAATATTGTCACTTGCATTGTGTTATTTGAAAGAATGGTGATTTTTGTTTTTAGGGTTTTATTGGCAATTTGAAGCTTAATAACACCCTTAAAACAGGAAACACCTTTCTGGCTTTTCACGTTGTAAATGGAACCTAGAACTTTCAAATGGCACCACGAAAGTGACAATATTTGTACTACCCCTTGCGTTTTGGGCACTTTGTTGAGTTGAGCCAGAATGACCCTATTTATTAAGCGCTAAATATTTAAACCCAGAATACAAATATAAGCGCAGTCAATTATCAATTTAGCATAAAATCAGGCAGTTTTATAAAAGTTGTCTAATCCCCATTTAATGGCGGTTTGTAAAAAGATAAACGTTTAATAAATTCGGTCAGGTAAACTAATTCGCTCCTCTATACATGCATACAGACAACGCCATTTGTGATGTTGTGTGGTTACCACGGTCATCAGGTTAGGAATCCGGCTGCTTTCAAGCCTCAAAGACGAAGAGGCCAAAAGACATTGTAAAAAGCACAAACGATGAGGAAGCGCTCTTTGTCTCTACAGAATCCATTGTCCTCTACCACACAAATCAAACAGTACAACAGGGGCTGAGGGAAGCACAGATGGGCAGCAAAGACTTTAATAACATGGGATTCCAGAACTGGCAGTTTGCACTTTGCCCCTAGTGTAGCATCATCCCTGGCTGAGCGATGGAGAAACTCTCAACAGGTGGTTCTAAAAGAGGGTTTTATTGATATGCACATAAACGGTGAACACACCGTAAGAGCTAAAGGAAAAAAGGGGGAAGGGAAAAAAAATAAAATAAGCATGACATTGCCCTTTTCTTATGGTTCATAACTCTATAGACAATTTAATAATAATCCCCTGTAAAATGCTCTAAATAACGTGATTATCTCCGTAAAATACACATATAAACTGAATGAATCCCTACAAAACACAATTAAAGCAAGGCAGAAGCGTGGACCATCAATGCAAAACAGCAGTTGCAAACATAGTATATTCAAGTTTAAAATATATATAAGCAACAAAAAGACATGTAATATTTCACAAGCGGGACAAAATATGGACAGACCTTGTGCCCCAGTCAGCCAGGTACTAAAGAAAAAGGAAAATCGACTTTTAGTTCAGCAGGCGGGTCCGTGTACGTGACGGCCAATGGATTTTCGTCTTAAATTGGAAAATCAAAAAACGACCCATTTTCCTCATATTCCTGATTTTCATTTGTAATCACACTAAGGAAACTCGGATAACGGGCAATTGTTTCGTTTTTTGGTCGTATAATCGGAAAAAAACGAAAAATAGGTCGTTTTTCGTTTTTGGATTTTCCAATTTAAGACGAAAAACGAAAAATGGTCTTTTTTTGTTTTTAGATTTTCCAATTTAAGACGAAAATCCAATGGCCGTCACGTACACAGACCCAGGCGCTCCTTTGCTCCGTTTTACCGCTGCTGCGCCGTGCACTCTCCGTGCCCATGCTACTGAAATACCAATGCTCCAAATTCAAAATAAAGGTCTTGATATTCATAAAGAAAAACCAAGAAATCACTCCACAGAAAAAGTCTCAAATAAAACCAAACATGACAGCTAAATATGCTCGATAGCGATGGACTAAACAAAGGTCATTTACACCTAGTTCATTACCATTCTTAACCATTTCAGTTCTCTGCTGCTTTGTAATATGCTTTCACCCGCAACATCTTTAACTATTTAACATTTTCCATTTAATCTTATCCCAAAGACACTCAAGAGGCTTGAACATCAGAAGGTCACACGCCTGCGGCAACTGGACGAGGAGAAGAAACAGTTTGCTTTCTTGATGAAGAAGAAACTGTCTCCCAGGGGAGCTGGCTGCTCGGCCTCCTCATTGGTTGGCACGGAAGGATCGTCTGCATCCACTCTTTCTGGCTTGTCTCAGTTTTCTGCTGGTGTGGGAAGCAGAGGAGCCAGCTTGTACAGCCAGTACTTGCAAAACTCCAAACAGAACGGCAGGATGCACACAAAGTCACTGTGAATGGCGAGTAACCAAGCCTGGTTGAGCTTGAAGGACCAAGAGACTATATCTCTGAATATCAGCTTAAAGAGAAGTCCAGTCAACCTGCCTGTTACTGTATATTGCAATATCTTCAAGATTTTTTGTTTCTTTTTAATTAGTAATTTACTTATTTTTTAACTTAGGAGCTGAATGTTTACACCACCTCCAAAGTCTGTTTGGAGCCCCGATCAGTAGACTGCTTTTGATGTGCTTGATAGTTCCAGCATTTAGAGAAGTTTCCAAGAAGTCCTGCTAGAAGACCTGAAAATGATCTGTCTCTAGAAACACAGCATGTTATATAGATTTGTATGCCTTCTTGCCATTCTTTCCTCTAACATTATTGATAAAAATATCAGTTTGATGATGTAAGAGAGCCTTCTGAGGAAAGTATTTGCCACATGCTTACACACATACAATTTTAAAAGCATGTTTTGAAGATCCCTGTACTATTTTTGAAAATATTTTATTTGAAAATGATTATATACGGAAGTCTGTAGAGGGCATCAACTTTTTTTTTGTTTTCGTTATCTCCAGATCACAACTTATTTTTCTCATGATCTTGACATAACCGAAGTCGTTTTCGCGAGATCACGACTTATTTCTCCATGGTTACCAGATGATGTTTGAAAGATGCCGGCTTACCAGGCAAGTGGTAAGAGGTATATACAGGTAACCCCGGATCCCGCTGGAGTGCAGGAGAGGAGAGGAAGAAGATTGCAGAGATGACATTACAGTGTGCCTGGCCCTAACTACTTATTGTTTGCATTGTAAAGCTTCATTAAGTGTGAGAAAGGCGGTCTATTAATAAAAATTATTATTACTGTACATGGATTTTTACAATATATTGAAACCCAACCACATAGCTGCTAACAAATGCATTGATGGATTGTCGAGGGAGATTATTAAGGTTTCTTCACCTACAATAATCCATGTGTAATTGCCTGGTGTATTATTTCGAATTTTGTCAAATTCGTTCCGATTTTGGTACAGAAAACGTTCACGTGAACAGGTGATATAGACTAATAATGTGCCAGATAATGTGCCTCGAGAATCCATAAATGCATCTGTTAATAGCACGGACAGACATACTGTTATATCCTCTTAGGACAGTCCACGATCAAAATTTGATGTGTTTCTGTTATATACATACATACATACATACATATATATATATATGTATATGGCGACCCTTGATGTACACTGATTACGCTACCCCTTGCAATTCACTAACTACAGAGAGTGCCTAATAAGATGTACAGACACAGGTTTTGGAAAAATATAAAAATACAATCTTTATTAATAAATATTCGTTATGTAGCTTCGTCGGTCACTAATTAAATAGGTCACTACTGTAATATTGGGGAAGGAACAGTAAACATCAAACAAAAAAGGAAAGAAAACAAAATCACTCATACATTGGGACAGAGGCCTCTAGGCTTCTATACCACACGTGATTGTGCCAGCACACTTATCTCAACATACACTTCAATTCAATACCCTGCAACCCTCACCATACTCAGGTACCTTATATGGTATGGACAAAAAGCTTCACACTATGTAGCACTGCAAGATTTTCAATCATTAACACAAAAAAGGCTAGGAAACCCAACTTTGAAGTGTGATCGCCCTCAAGCACATTAGGCTACCCTGCACAACCAGCACCCAGGTAGATTAAGGATAAAGGAGGGCTAGGGGACTAGACAATAAGGATAAAGGAGGGCTAGGGGACTAGACAATAAGGATAAAGGAGGGGCTATGGGACTAGACAATAAGGATAAAGGAGGGGCTAGGGGACTAGACAATAAGGATAAAGGAGGGCTAGTGGACTAGACAATAAGGATAAAGGAGGGGCTATGGGACTAGACAATAAGGAGTGAGCAGCTAGCAAATGCTAATGTTTGGGAAGGATCATAAAAAGAAAAAAAGAAACTAGCATGCTTAAATAGCAGCCTAATACATTTTTACTTCATACCAAACAGAGAATTAGAGTTAAAAATAAATTCATGTATTACTCCAGTATAGCCAGTTCTTGTTAATTAGTCTATAGGTAATTTAGCAGCTAATTTATCGGTTAACATGTTTTTAAAATACTAGAGTTTGACAAAAACCTACTAGCTACAACAAACATGTATTCATTAGATAAGGAAATGCTAACTGTCAAATAACATATGCACCAGCACACTAGAAAAAAGCAACCCTTAATTCCCAAATTGGGTAGTAAATGAACAGTTTAAAATGGCCTGGGCAAACAATACAAGCAACAAGTTACCCGAGGCTGCAATGTAATGTTCTAAAACAAACTTAATATAACATGGGCACAGGAAAAATGCAAACAGGTCAATCATAATATCCTGACATCCTGAGGAGGCAGTGGGACTGGAAGGTGCAGAGGGGCCCGCAGGACTGCAAACGGAGGGCGACCGGCGACCTGCAAAACTCGGGGAGGCACAGGAACAACACCAGGGGGACAAAAAGAGACCAGGACATGGCACTCAGTAAA
>JAODKL010000128.1:7596952-7611617 GCA_026780765.1 Petrocephalus schoutedeni
CAACCTTATCACAGGTGCAGAGTCGTAACCCACCAAGCCACACACTGCCCCATCCATCCATCCATCCATCCATCCATTTTCTGAAACTGCTTGTCCTATTCAGGGTCACAGGGAACAACCCAGGATGGGGCAACAACACATCGCAGAGCACACTCACACACGACATACACACACATTTACGGGAAATTTGGTATCTCCAATCAGCTGGGTACTTTCTTCCTTGAGGCTACATATGATAAATCCAGAGGCAGCAGTTATATTTATATGGCTAAATCTTATCACTGTTTATATCCACCAGGCAGTCAGGTGAATCAGCATCTCTAAACTGGCCAGAGTGTGGGTGACTGTGATTGTCTGTGTGCTCTGCGATGGACTGGTGTCCCATCCAGGTGGTCCAGAGTGCCATGCTCCATGCCGCCTAGAATGGACTCCAGGCTCCCTTTGACCCTGTATTCAATAAGCGGCTTGGATGGATGGATGGATGGATGCATGAATGGATGGATGGATGGATGGATGAATTCATGGATGCATGGATGGACGGATGCATGGATGGATGAATGGATGACACTCAGCTTTCTGACAAAGCTCACACCAACGTCACCCGCATATCTGTACCTGTCTTGAGAGCATGTCTGCATGCACAAGCGCGTCGATGGAGGGCAGGCTTGCATCCTCTTGTCCTGACCTCCGTCTGCTTATTCTGTCTCTCTCGTTCTGCACCGCTGGGTGGGAAACAGGCGGGGGGGAGGGGCACGTCATTGCAGGGGTCACAAACAGCCATCCCATTTCTTCAGCACCAAAAACAATCACTCCTTACATGTCTAACACAACCTTAGTTATCGTCCCAAACAATCAGCAGTACAGCGGTGACTATGACTAACTCACCACCTTCAAAATTCTTTCATCTGAGCTGCTTTCTCCACAAAAGTGAATCACTTTTTAAGCAAATAGGACAGGAGTGTAATGGTGAAACAGATAACATATAATCACCTTCTTTTTTCATTCCTGCCCGAAAGCATTTCTTCAGTCGGCAGTATCTGCACTGATTCCTTTTGTCTTTATCCACAATGCACTGTCTGTCAAATCTGGATAATAGAACATCAAATGGATGAACCAAAGGCAATAACCAATGAGAGGAAGCCTGTCAGAATCTCAGTAATGTCTTTTGGGATCCAACTTTAGAAAAGTAAAAATGATTCAATTCAATGCATCATGAGTTGCATAAAAACATACTGTTAACAAGTCTGTATCTGGAGTGAGATATTATCATGAGTAATTCTACTATTCAGTCAGACATGGGACACATTTCACTATGGGAGGCACCTTGGAATGGGACACGCTTAGGAACAGGACACACTTCAATATTGGAATCGCCTAAGGAATGAGACTTGAGGTTAATTTTGTTACTTTGAGATGTATTTTGGAACTTCAGAATTGGTTGCATATTTAGGAATGGGATACACTTTGTAAAGGGCCACTTTGAAATTATCTTTGTATAAGGGTTTGAAAGTTGAGTAAAATATTTGGGGAATTTATTCAGATACCTGTTTTTTGGATGTGCTTCAGTGTAGTTTTGGTGTGGGGTAGAATCTGTAATTGAAAATTCTGTGTACCCGTAGTATTGAATTTTGTCCTTTGGATGACGCTGCAGTTTGCGCAAGGGGGAGAACCTTTAAAGGTAATCTGTAGGTGTGAGGGGGACACTGCTTTGTTTGGGTTTAGACGGTATGGATTTTTTGTCTCAGGAATTCTGTTAGTTTGCACAATCTTGCCGGTTTTGACACCTCTTTAATGATAGGAGAAAGGATTATTGAGTTACATATTTGGCATTCCTTGGTGTGCGCAGTGAGGTATGATGTTCGTTCATTTATGATTTGTAACTCGTATTAATGCATGTATGTAAGAATCATGAGGTTGTGTACTTGAATGTTTGTTCTTGATATTTATTCATATAATAAGGAAGCTGTACCTGCATGAGTAGACGTGGTTCTTGCGGACGCTACGGCGGAAGAAGCCCTTGCAGCCGTCGCAGCTGGAGGAGCCGTAATGTTTGCCTGTGGCCCGGTCTCCGCAGATGGTACAGAGGGCGCCCGGCTCAGGGTAGATGGCTCCGTGGGTGCTCACCATGGGGGAATCTGAAATCAGGGAAGGCTATGTGATGAAATGTCTTCTGATGACGATGGGGTTTCTCAATACCTCCCCTCTGTGAGTTTGGTACCCGCATGCTCTCCCTGTCGTGCCGGCTCCCTATTGGTACTGTAGATTTCTCCCACAGTCAAAAGATATGCAATGAATTGCAATTAAATGGCCAGAATAGCTGTGTGTGTGTGTGCAGGTTTTGTTATACTTGTGAAGACGAAAGGACCTCACACAAATAGCAAATCCTGCAAAATGCGTGACTAGTGAGGTCATTTTTTTGGTCCTCACTACTTTAAAAAAAATTATAAATTTTTTATTGTATAAAAGTCTGTGAATGCAATCAAAAAAGTAAAAATGCCAAAAGTCTTGTATTTTTGTTTGGTTACTTATGGTTAAGGGTAGGGCTGGGTAGGGGTTAAGGGTGTCATGACTGGGATTAGGGTTTTTCCCCGTAGAAATGAATGGACAGTCCGCACTAAGATAGGAATACAAGTGTGTGTGCGTGTGGATTATGTATATATTACATAGTGGGGACCAAACATCTCCGCAATGTGATATAAACCTATTATTTTATAAAACTGAGTTTCCACAACACAATGGCAAATTCAATTTTATAAAAATCTGTGACTTCAAAAAAATGAATCTCAAAAGTCTTATATTTTGTTTGCCTACTCATTGTTAACCTGTACCCAGCCCTAATCTTAAGGTTATCATTGTCAGGATTAAGGTTTTTGCAGATGAATAGATAGTCCCCACAAAGATATAAATACAAACGTGTGTGTGTGTGCTGGCTGAGATAGGCTCTAGGCCACCCTGTGATTGGGAGATGCTGGATGATTTGATTGTTAGTATAGAACTTCTGAAGGGATAGATTAGGACAAGTTGGCACAGTCGTTCTTAGCTGCCAGATGCTGGCCCAAATGGGTCAGGTATACACAGGGTGCAGTCCGTCTGAAAACCTACTATCCTCAGTGCTCAGAAGTGAAATGGATAAACTCAGACAAGCAGTTAAGTACTGATGAAAATCCAGTATATACACCTGCCTTACAAGGATATTATTAGGTAGTCCTGGCAAAAACATCCTGCATATTGATGTACTGTGTACAATGTAAGTTTAGAAAAAATAGCAAATTATAGACATTTTCAAATTTCTCATCATTATCAATGGAACAGTCCCTCACAATCCCTTTAAATTTATAAGCACAACTCACAAAACACACAGTAAGAGGGAGATTAGTTAATGTGCACAGAAGGACTTAAACAATAATCAAGCGAACAGGAATTCACCAGGGAACACTAAATACAAACATATGATTTCCTTTCATACAGGAAGTGATAAAACTTTCATTTACTTTTACATCTCATGTCTCATCACATTTACCCACATTTAAAACACATTTAAAAGAAAGCACATGCACATTTCAGCCTAATGTGTTTTTAATCTGTGTCAAACAATCGCATTTCCCACATAAAAGACTCATTGTATGAATGATTTACGCCAAAACACCAAATACACATTAAAAAATTAAACTCACCGTTCAGCAGCTGTGCCATTTATATTACTGTTTGTTTTTTCTTGTGGTAAATAAAGAGCACGCCGATAGCCAATCAGTGACAGGTGTTTCAACAGCATTTTACTCGCTAAACAATGGGAATGATGATCACGTCACTCAATAAACTGATCGTTTTATTCTAATCAAAGAGAACAGTAAGTCTACATTAGCACTAGGATCCCACTGAGAACTGACTGATCACCAAGCAGGGCAGGGTGCTTAATTATCATTTTGTGGATAGATAGTTCTCTAACTTACATGCAATCAAGAGGATTATTTTACCAAACCAAAAGAAAAAAATTGCATTATCTAATACCATGACAATGCCATACTGCTGAAAACGTGATATTTCTGAAGTTAATAAAAAAATGTAAGTTCATATAAAAAATAACCCAAAAGATTAATTAAACTCCAGATGAGCAAATGTGGAATGTGTGATTAAATAAATACACTTGAAAACAAACACATACATTTTTAAACCGTACAGACTCAGAGAAATTGTAATCAAATAATCACCATACCATCAGCCAACCAGCAAAAGAATCCAGCATTTATTCATTCTTTATGCAGTACTTCAAATTACTCATTTAAAAAAATATATATCTAATGTATTAATATCTAATGTAGTTTAAGTCAATGCTATTATAATATTAAACAACAGATTCTGTGAATTTTTTAAAATCCCAAGAACGTCAGATGAGGCATATGTACACTTTAACGGTTTGGGTGTCAGCTATATCTTTAGAGCAAAAACTGTTACAAATGAACACTTCACGCACATTAATATATTTGTATATGCAGGTATGAACTGGTCTTGCCAACTAGAGTTCCAGCAGCTCACTCACCAAGGGCCACTGGGAGAACCTGGAGATTCTCAAACTCCAGCGTGGTGTAGGCCGGGTCCAGGGCTTCACTGTAATCCACCAGCTCCATGTCTAACAGTGTTCCTGACAAAGTCATCCTCAGCCACTTGACAGCGGGTGAGAGGCTCGCCACTGATAAGAGGGATTCCCCCGCCCCCCCAGCTCCTCCTAGGCGGTCCCCCCCCCTCCTCCCCAACCCCCGCCCCCACGCCACAGAGCACCTGTGAAGGTGAGATGTAGAGGATTCCTCAGGTGACTGACTGCACATGTCTCAGGGTGGCCTTTAGGGTGTGGTGGCGGGTTAATTTTTAGCCAGCAGATGCAGTTGCTGCTCTGGAACTATTTTTGATCAGTGCTTTTCTATCCAAATATCTGTATTGGTACAACTAGATCAGAAGGTTGCGTAAAATACGCACTATGTGGTTGAATTTGTGGAAATGTAGTGGTTTTATTTGCGGTATTAAGAACCACATTGATACATTGGAAGCTGCTTTGGGCCTGTCGATTAAAAGCAACAGGAATTAAATGGCTTTTTATTTGTCACTGCCTGTAACACCTGAATTGGCGCTAGACCAATGCAGAGCAAACTTATGAGAGTGTATGGCTGCCGCTGGCATACATTTTTAGTACAGTGGAGCAAATGTCAGTTTTATATCCCAAAGCAGCTCGTATGATGGTATAACCTCAAACGCAGCCCTGCACCTGTTTAAACCCCATAATCAGGCTAATGTTTAAAACCATTTCAAGTTTTTAAGATTTAAAAATGACTTAAAAATGCTGCAGCTATACTAGATGACACAACACAGTAATTAGACACATTAAATAAATGGCACATTAGACTAACACACTCGCAAGGATGTCAGATATATTGTAAGTCCGTAAACTGCAAAGTTCAAGTTACAGAATGATAAACACCAATTTCAGCAATAGTTACTTATCGTATTGCGTCCATTTCCTTATAAAAATTATTTGTTTGGAAATGTATGATTATATCAATGCATGAAGGAGATACCCATCCTCTCCCCATAAACAGGGGCGCTGCCAGAGATATTGGGCCCCCAACCCATACTAATGCAATTATGTTTCACATTTTTAGGGCCTCTGTTCCCCCCCCCCCCCCCCCCCATTATGGCGCCCCTGTCTGTCAACATGAAAGCTCTCATTACACAGGGAACACGGGTTCAGCTCCGTGGAAAGTATCTTATCTGCATAGTTATTTCACTCCGTATCTCAGGCATCGTCATCTTTTCTCAGAACTCAGCGAAACCAAGAGCAATAAAACATCATCTCAAAGGTCAGGTCGTTATTCGCTAATCGGACCGATGATTAGAAGACACCAGAAACTGAAAACTACATTTTCAATGATAAGGAGAGTTGAATGGCCCACTCACGCCTTGGATATAGCCGATAAGGGTAATAATGCCTTGGGAATAGTGCTTATATTCACGGTTTGCTTGGATATGTAACATCACGCATTAAGTAACACATTCCTGGTGGCTGAGTAGGCAGAACTTCAGGGTTGGGGGCTTCGATCTTGCCCCTGCTCTGTGTGTGCCATACTGGTTTCCTCTCACAGTCCAGAGGAAATCCCATTCGGGATGTACTCTCGCCTTGTGCTTCCCCGGGATAGGCTCCAGGCCCCACCGAGACAGTGACCATGATGGATGGGCAGAAGCTGCCAACTGTGTGTGTGCCTTGTGGCAACCCATCCTAGGTGTTCTGTGGACAGATCAGATTAAGCTTTGACAACATGCTGTAAATGTGCTGCACGTACCCAATGACACTGACATCCTCACATCTCCAATAACTCCCTCTAAATGCAAGTGCACCTTATTCACATTGGCACCAGAATAAGTATACAGGACCTCTTTGGTTTTCGCATATGCCACCTTGCTCTGCTATAAAATACTCACACATAGGAACACAAGTCAGAGTGGAGGGTCGGCCATTTTTCCAACTGACTGTCCAAATGACTTCCAAATGACTTTTGGGGTTAAGGGCCTTGCAGTGATATTATTGAGTTATCAGTCACAGGATTCAAACCAACAACCTTCTGGACACAAACAGACTCCTAACCTGCCAAGCCATGGGGCACTCTGGTAATGAAATTGCTTAGTTCACATGTATAACACGTTCACTATCTCCCATCCGTCCGCCCTAATGGCTTATCTACTAAAGGGTTGTGACATGAATAAGCTTACCACAGATTGTTACACTATGAGAATCACCCCAGACTTGTACATGGGACCAGCATACTGCTTCCCCCATAAATCATAACAAATGGTACATTCCACCAGTTGACAGACGGTACCCATCACTGCATAATGGATATTTTAAAGGCGGTGCATGTAGAATTCAGTAAACAGACAGTGTTCCTCACCATACCATGGCATGGACATGCAAATTCCCATAATTCCAAGGGCCACATGAACAAGTTAAACCATTTAAAGCTTTTAAGATTTTAAAATGCTGCTCTGATACTATATAACACAACACAGTAATTAGGATGGTAATAAATGGCACATTACCCTAATGCATGTGAATGCAGTTTCCATACAGTGGTGTTCTCTACCTGCAATATAAAGCATTCCTGCCCCTTATTATATCACGTCTAAGTAAAGACACATCTAGCATTATCAGTTCAGCCATAAACAGATAAAAATGTAAGTAGCCATTCAGATATTGAAAAGCCAACCAATAATTCCAATGACATTTTATGGCAAAGCTTTCTGTAAATTAGTCACTACGGGCGATAATGACTCAATAATAATTAACAGCTGTTTTTCTCCGAGAATTAATCTGTACAGGTCAGCACATCATAATGCTCAGTATGCCTGTACTATCGATGTCTCCAAATTTTCATATTTTGCTTGTACGCTTTACAGAACCGCACGGTTGAAGTCTGGGTAACTCCCGAGCATCATGAGTTGAACCCCTTACACGCTCAACAGGTTACGATTTACTTTAGTGGTCTAAGTGTAGTAAACGAATTCCCACCCATATCATTCTGTGGTTGAATACGCCACAGAGTGTGTTATACACATACACACCCCATCCTGAGAGTTATAAGACAGGTGCCTCAAAATAATGTTCAATAATAATGAATCCATCAGTCTTCTAACCAGATATATAGATCACAGGAGGCAGTACGGGGCACAGAGCAGGGGTACATCCTGGGCAGGATCCCATCCCATCTCAGGGTACAAACACACACTCAGTCATACTGAGTGGGCAATCTAGAATCGCTTAACTCCATGCTTTTGGGCTACAGGAGCAAATCAGTACTCTCTCTATCCATGATCATCAATGTGCCTTACAATATGAGCTTGTCATGCTTGAAAAGGTCTGCATTGAAACTAATTAAAGTAAAATGGTCTTTAACTGAAATGTAAATGTGATTGTTCCCATCATTTAATCACAGCATTGTCGTGTTGAAGTCATCACTGTTTACGCCTATATTGTTGTGGGATGGAGGCGGGACCACGAGAGGCACCAGAAGGTGAAATGAAGACCACATGGAGAGTGGTACAGCAATGGACTGTGGCATTGCAGCACCAACGGGAAAAGGATGGGGCACCAACCCAACACTCACACACATGGGCAATTGAATTAACCTCAATATCTTTTTGGACTGTGGGTAGAAACCAGAGTGCCCAGAAGAGACCCCACGAGGACACAGAAGAGAACATGCAGACTCCACACACATGGAGCCATGGCAGAGGCTCAAACCCTGGTCCCAAAAGCCTGAGGGTGCAGTGCTAACCACCACACTACCTGTCTGCCACTCAATGCAGAGGCATCTAGACATTTTTTAACAGGGCCCCCCAGGGCTTATATCCTTTTCCTAGTCCCCACCCCCCCTTCAGCAAGTGCTTTGTCCAGTTCCTGGTTCTGATTGCTAGTGGGATACGTTAATGTGTTTCCCATCATGGTGCGGAGTGCAAATGGGTCTAGATCCTACCTGGGTGGCTGCTTTTTTTCTAAAGCCATTTAGCCATTTGTGCTTTCATATACATTTCATACTGCCTCCATCTTTCCGCCCAGCAAATTTAATTGTGGGGGGTGACACCCCCAATTTCTTCAAGGGTGTTGAGCCCCCCCTAAGGGTCAAGTCCTGAAATTGCCCCATGGAGTCGATGCTTATAAGACCAATAATTCAACTACAAAAGGCAAACAGCCAAACAATTTCCTTAGGGTTATACGAAAGCTCTGGGTGAGAAGGAGCGACTGTCGGAAACTTATAGGCCATTTTTTAACCAATAATGTCTCCAATACCCCAGATCTGTAGTGTATTATTCCTTCTTTGGAATTACTGATTACAAAAACCATTTGCTGTATAAGCTTAGAAAGCTTCAGAAAAAAATTAGGGCTAGTCCGGGACCTAGGTAGGGCATAGCGCACTGGGTTGTGACTGCAAGCCATGTATTGCATGTGTTTTTTATTATTAAAAATCTATTTAAAAATGCCTGCACAAGTTGTTTTAGTGTCATTTAATTCATTCGATTTGTACAGTACTGTAGTTTGAAAAGCATTTTAAACAGCTGTACTGTATTTAGAGTCAATAAAATTTTGCAAATAGCTACACTATCCATTTTATTACCTTATACTGATGTAATAAATATACAAGTCAATTAGACGGTAATCTGCCAGAGACAAAGAAAAATCATCTGAAGATTGATTTCACCCAGATGTGCCCACTATAAGCAGTTTCCAGTGTACTGTGTAGCAGTTTGTTCTGTTTATGTATGCAGGTCCACATCGTGTCTGGGGTACATAAGCACTTCTCAGTCCTTCCCCCAGTGGGCTGCCCACCCATCCATCCATCCATCCATCCATCCATCATTGCTGATCTAGTTCAAACTTGCAGTGAGCCTGGAATCAGTCCTGCAAAGCACAGGGCACAAAGTCCCTGAACAGGACCTCAGGGTGTTTTTTTTCCTCAATATTAAACCAAATTATAGCCATAAGATATCAAATAAACCCTGACGCAGCAGCATATAGTGCACTGACACCGGGCCCCAGCTACATGGTCTGTGCTGTGGAAGAGAGACGCCACACACCAGAATGAAATCTGACAAGAAAAAAAAAAGGTTTATTCCAAACAGTACTTCAAAAATGAAGCAAATTCACATTTATCAAAGGCGGGGACAGCCTACGGGTGGCACAGACACAGTGTTTGGATTCTTAGGTAAGAGACCGATTCACCAGAGCGTGGCTTCCGTGCAGGGACGTCCCAGCAGAGATCCAGCAGAGCTTGTTCCACTTGGGATTAATAACTTGACACCTTGAACCTCAGTCTGTCACAGGGTCACCCACCCATAACATAACCCATCACAGTAATGATTTCAGTATTTATTTACTGATAATTTTGCCACATAAACCCAAGAGCTGCAGCTATCCACCCCCCAAAGAATTCTCCAGGGGAATTAGGTGGGCAGCTGACCCTGAACTCAAACCTCACTTTGCTTTTCTCTCACCACATGTGTACATCTTAAAAGATGAGATCTGTGTAAAATGACACATTCCAAATTTGGGGTACGGCATATAAAATGGCAAAGCTTAATCGCCATTTAATTTTCATTGTGAAGGACAGCTGGGCAGTAAGCGGACCCAGCACACTGATGCTGGGAAGAGACGGGGACAGCCTACGGGTGACAGGGTGGCTGGCTGCAGTCATCATGGCTTCTCTGGGAGGGGAATCTTCATCTTGTGCAAACTACTGATGAAAAATCTGGGCAGGGGGCAGGAGAGGCGGACGTCCCGGTGGCCGTCCATGCCAGGGAGCAGCAGCTGCCGGGCATGCAGGTGGAGAGGGAGGTGGCGCGCTTTGCTCTGCTCCAGGCCCAGGCGGCGCAGCACGCCTTCCGGCAGCTTCTGCGGGGGGGGGCACAAAACAACTTAACACAGCAGCTCAGAAGCGGAAGATGCTGCTCGACACGCTGATTAAAAGCTGATCCCGGTACCTCACAGCAAACCAGCCCTCATTTAGCGACGACCCCGATTAGCCATCATTCGCAAATATCACAGTAATAAAAAATAATGTATCTTCCAACGGGTGCATTTATGACCACATTTCACACACCTGACAACAGAGCACGTCTGAGCAAGATCTTTGAAAGAGAACAAACAAAATGTGGTTAAAAATGTCTACTTCCTGAAGGACAAAAGAAGCTGAGCATGGGAGGCTTAAGGGAAGTCATAAGCAGGGTCACGGTCACGCTCAGGCTACCGCCATGCTCACTTAGCGACTGGTCCACTTAATGACCTGCCTGCTGGATCGGAACTCGGACACTAAACTAGGAGTTAGTGTACAGTGAGAACCCACAGTTTTACCTGCGGTGCCAGTCTGGTCCAGTGGGCATACTTATGGTCTCCGAGGATTGGGCAACCCAGCCCATACGCCATGTGGACACGGATTTGGTGCTTCACTCCTAAAGGGAAGTGAAATGCAGTGACTTTATGATGGGTAGGATTCATGTTAGACTCACTGACAAATGCACAGTAGCTATACCTTACACAACAAAATAAGTCATTAAGCTTTCATGAACCAGGCTGCAAGATATACATGCCATGTGTGTTCTATAGGAGCTCCTTTTGCCATACCACGTGGTTAAGAATTTAACGTAAATTTTATAATACAGCAATCAATTTAAAGTAAATGCAAAAGATGCACATTCTACAACAGGGGTAGGGAACCTGATCCATGGAGAGCCCTACCCCTGTTCTACAAGTTACTCTGGAAAAACGAGTATTTACATTTATTTACATAGCAGACACTTATCCAATGTGACACACAAGTGAAATACCACTTCACTAGCAAACAGCTGACAGAGATCAAACTTGGTCTATAATGGACCTGATCTAAAAACCCCTGATCCCACAGTGGTGCTCAGACTGCCCTTCCTTAACTGGGTGGAATGGAAGTCTGCAAATCCTTAGCATTCCCATTCATAGCTCTAAAAGCTCTAAAGGTTAGACCACTAGACCATGTCAGCACTGTAATCCTAAACAAAATACAATAGAGGAACCCCATTCACACCTGTAATGGGCTGAAGCTCCACCAGAGCACAACCTCCAGAGCTGTTCAGCACGCGGAACTGGGTGACAGCGCTGTAGGCTTGCCGATTGGCTCGGGCACGCGTGACCTCATCCCCACTCTCTGACACCTTGTACATGGGGCTCACGGTCATCTGGGGGATGAGGGACAGGAGCAGGGTGGGACAACACTGCCATTACAAATTCAGCACATTTCTGACTGGCAGAGAGGTTCACACACTACACACAAGCTAAGAATTATGTCTCTGTTGTGCAAGACAGAATCTTGTGTGCGTAGCGTTTGATCTCAAGTTTTGCGCAATTCATCTTCAACTTAGTCAAATCCAAGGTGTCATACCCAACATGACCACCAGGGGAGCACAAACTCACTTTGTAATGTGGCTGTGAGCCCTGGACCTCTTTTTCTGTGATAGGGATATCAACCACACCCTCTGAGGGAACAGGCACCCCAACACTAAGTACCCTGTAAGAAAGCAAGACCGTACAAGTCAAGTGAGAACAGAACAGCTGTAGCAATGATAACATGTAATATGTGATCGGGTGTTTTTCTTGCCCTCACAAATATTTCTTCTCCACTTGATGAGTTCTAAAGAGTTCTTGCACGCGATTGGCCGCCTCCTCGCTCCTGGCCAATACCATCACCCCAGTCGTTTCCTTGTCCAGTCGGTGGCAGAGATACAGATTTGATTCCGCCCGAATCCCGTCGATCATCTTGGCCAAGATTGGTAGGACGTCATTGATGTTATTCCCCACACCGGGGCCGCCTATGAGATTAGAAAGCCCAGAGGATGAACAGGATTGTCTGCATCCCCTTGCTGTGCAAAGAGACAATGCAAATTTACAGGCAGTATAAACTGCACATTTGGTCTCGACCCGAATAAAGTGAGAGCGTGTGTGAAAATGAAGTGACCTCACCAAACTAGGAGTCAACACACAGCAGTGGCAATAGCAATCCAGTAAAGCTGTTACACTACAGAGCATTACTGATGCTGTTTTTTCATTGTTACATCACCACTGTGCTATGGGATAAAGGCTCTACTTAACTACATAGTTTTACTAATATTTATTAAAGTTATTAATTATTAATTATAACGAGATTCAGTGTTAATTATTAATAAAACTAGCTTAATATGCCTGTGCAAGTCAGACAACACTTGCAGACCATCCTATTTTCCAGACAGGGAGGCATAAAACCAAGAAAACACTTTTTCTAGTGGCTAAAATTCAGTACCATGTACCATGCATCAATTCATAGAAATTACAAACTATAAACATCACTCAAAACAAAACTCACACTTACAGTAAAGGCAAACTTCACGTAACAGTCTGGACATGGGGACTGAGACTACAAAATACTGAATAAATAGCTGTAAATGGGGAAAACCAAAATGTGACCAATGGGCACAAATACTTTAAGATAGAGTTTTGAGATGGAGATTAGAGAAATACAAAACAATAGCTGTGCATGGTCCTTAACATAACCATCATCCCATGTCATGACACCAGTAGGGTGACCAGATAATCCAGGTCAGGGAGGACACTGAGTTACTTCAGGTTTTTGTAAGCTACTTTAAACCTGAAAGGCTCCTTTGCGTGGCTAAATAGTTCAGTTCTTCTTGCGCTTTGACAGACTCATGCAGCTGTGTCACATTAACATTAGGGACACGTGCATGATTATAGGAAATAGCCCAATCAGTACACAGCATCAACGCAGTGTTTAAGTGAAATCCGGGTCCTTTTAATTGGAAAGGTAGTTTACAAATCCTGTCCTAACTCAAAATATCCGCGATTACATGTATTATTTGGTCAACCTAGACACCAGAGTGGATAATATATAAGGTACCATGCACGGGCACGCCGTAGGGCTTGTTTATGGCGACGATGTCCTGGTTGTGGAAAAGCAGGCCCCGGTGTAATGCTTTGGCCAGGACGTTGGGATGGACCGACTGCAGCTGCTGGGACAGCTGCCGGAGCTCGGCGACACGCTTCTGCGCTGGGGACTGCGGGACCTGCACAGGGAATAATGAATGACCCATCGGCACCGGGACCGAGGGCTCGCATGCCAAACAGTCTCCCGACACCCCGGAGCTCCTAACAGACGGAGAACACGTACCTCCCTCTCCGCTGCTTTGCTTTTATCGCGCCGGTACCTTTGGGCTAAATCTATAGCTTTCAGACCAGCCTTGGTGCCCGCTGCAGTATCCGGCGGCTGCTCTCTCTTCTTGGGAGCGGCAGCATGTGACCGCACGGCGGCATTGGCAAACTGCGCTGCCGTGCACAGCGGCCGTACCTTCTCCGATCGGCAGTGAAGACATTTCATCCAAGACGGGTCACTGTGACACAGAGTTGCAAAAGCCCGCACGCTTCTCAAAGTTACACTAACACTCATAGTTACACTAAGACGACTTGAAACGAGGTGCCGGTTTCATCCTTGAGTTAAAGGTCAGTTTTAAAAAACTATTGAAAAATGCCTATACCGCCATCTAGTGTTAGGGAGTAAAATAGCCGGCGCACCGGTGGCCAACTCCGCTCCTTACAGCCACATTCTGCAAGTTTGTTAATAATAATAATTGATACTTTATTGATCCCCGTGGGGAAAATATCTTCTCACCTCCCCCAACCTTGCTCTCTATATGAAAGCAAGCTTGGCCGTGAAGGGCAGCCAGCTCGTGCAGCGCCCAGTGAGCTGGGGGTTAAGGGCCTTGCTCAAGGGCCCACAGATGTGTGGAGGCTGGGCTTGAACCAGCAACCTTCCGATTACAGGAACGGGAACTTATATTAATTCATAACAATGAAGCGCGTTTGATTTAAACTGGACTGACACGTGCACATGATATGCACTTCGTGATGTGTATGAGCCCTCATATCCAGCACTTTTCATACATATTTTACACAGCTTCTTTGCTGCTGTGAACTCCTGCAGTGTCAAGGGATGTTATTAACCCTCTGGGGTCCGAGGCCTCTCGGCCAGTTTCATGTAGTTAACATTTTCAAATATTTCACCCATCTAAGAAACATTCATTGTGAAGTGCTGCATATACTTTTATTTATCAG
>JAODKL010000128.1:7611717-7628947 GCA_026780765.1 Petrocephalus schoutedeni
GAGGTGTGAGGCGGCAATGCTACCCACTGCGCCACCGTGCCGCCCTGGAATACTGGTCATGTAATACTTATTTTACCAAATCAAGCACGTTTCTCCAAAAACATTCAACTGAAACCAATAACACAGAAATGCTACACTTTCTTAATGATACTGATTGCAAGGATCTTGTCTCTGCTGCAGTATAAAGTAATGGAGACAAGGAGACGATTCACCTTCTTTGCTTCAGCAATTTCAGAAACTGACATTTTGAGGTTAAAAAGTCATTATGAAGACTGTGGTCACCTCTCTAACGTGTCGAAGGCACTAGTCATATTGATAGTGCAGAGCGTAGAAGTTCTTACTTTAAAAAAAAATACATGGTTATAAATATTGTTATAACCATGACAAGTGTTTCTATTCAAGGACAATTGCTAGAATGTCCTTGAGCAGGTTCGAAGCTGGCACAATCCTTTACATTTGTGTTATGCATATACATTTGACCTACAGTATGTGTAATATGGCTGAATTTCGCCTTGGGAGGACTGTTAGAAATCCAGCAATGAAAACTGAACTTTTATTTTGACACACTAAGTGGAAATTGGAAATAACAGCTGAAATTCTCCCCCATATTCTTGCCAGCTTCTCACTGCTCTTACTCTTGCTAGCTTCACTGTACTTATTTCTATAGTGTTCGAATGACAGCATCTCTTACTGTGCATCGTCTCCAATGTGTCCACGACACATGACATCATCATCAAGTAAGTGATGTCACCGAGATGTACGTGATTGATCTCTCTGTATACCAGATCCGTGTGATAGAATTCGCTGTATACCCCGGCTGTGAAATGGAATCTTACGTATACGACACCTGTATCATAATAGATCAATGTCTGCCTCCTTTGTGGGATAGATCCTGACATACACCACACATGTGTCATAGCAGTTTACACTGCATAGCATCTATGTAAACAGAACACACCTGCTGGATACCGGCCACAGATGCCCCGGCTATAATTCACCTATAGGCAGGATTACAGAAGTGTTCATATCAAGTATCATTTTTCATTTCTGCGACCTCCTGTGAGTTAACCTGTGACAGTCATCTATAATTCACTCACCAGTATGTAGTGAAGCCAGGAGCCTAGATGGCAATTCATTATTCAGCAAAACCTCTCACACAAACTCAGCCCCCCACCCCCCACCCCCCACCCCTACACACAGACTCGGATGAGGGACCTTAAACACTGACTGACACGCTTTCCACATGCACGCTTGTGGCACTTATGGATGTCCTCACAAATATTGCCATTGAAGCAGTGTGCTAGGAAGTGAAAAGCATGAATCAGCCGACAATGTGCCAGTTGCAGACTCCACAGGGGATCCGAGCTTTCAAGAAAATGTTCTCAGGTGCTGAATTAGAGGACATCTGCCTAACTTTTCCTGCTCTTTCTCTGCTCTTTGTTGGCAATGTAAGTCTGAATCCCAGGCCATGCTGATGTTCTGGAATCCACGGGATCTGCCCCATCCAGCAAGTGTTGGGTTCCCCTGACCTACTGGCTTAAAACTTGAACCCGTAACTTCGGTTGAATGCAGAGCTGATCTGGTTTGTGTGATAGGGTGTCTGCCAAGAGCCCGCTGCCTTTACTACAGCTCACACAGCAGGGAAAACAGCAACATACACAAGAACACCTTTTCCTTCTGTTTTATAAGATAGTGGATGTTCAAGCTTAAAATATTTCATCTTTTGTCAAATATCTATTGTAAATGATTTTATTGGTGTTCATAATTTATGTGGCTAATAAACGCAGATATTGAGTTATCCGCTTTGCTGATATCCCAGTATTGAATATCATGCCAAGAAGCCACTTTTAATTGTTTTGACAGGCAAGTATGGGGAGAGGCTACCCCCCTGTGCCGCAGGAAGCAGCTCTTCGTTGCGTGACCACTGAGGCTGGCATTATTACAGATCTGTCGCCGTTACGCGGATCGCGTTTCACGGCTCCGAGGCTCATCAGGGATCCCCAAATTCATCCCCGGAGCGATGATGTCACACACCAGGAAGTAAGCCTGAGCCGGCTTCATTGCTGACTGCCGCTGGTAGGAGCCGAGCCGGGGACCGGGCGATCGGTGTACGGGCAGATTTGGGGGGAACGAGGAGTCGCTGCAGGAAACGTAAGCGCCGAAGCAGTGAGGGAGAGAAAACTGTGAATTTTCTGCGCCGCCAAGTAATTTGAAGCTTGCATTGAAATGTCACACCAGACAGGAATTCACGGTAAGGCACCCCCGTTAGCGCGCAGTATGCAATGGGATGGGGAATTTCTCGGATCCCCTAGGCTGCGCATTTTTACGCAGTTTTACGCAAGTTTGCGCTTCTTTACGCTGAAGTTTCAGTCCCTGGCATGTTGCATAGATGAACAGGGCGCTGGGCTGCAGTTCACCTTCATACCCATAGCCTAGCTGATTTTTTTATCAGGACATACAAATAACAACAACAATAATAAAAACACGCGTTAATGGCTGACTCGATTAAAGCTGTCAGATTTAGGGAAGGTCTCTTTTGCCTCGTTCAAGCGTTTCCCAGTTGGCACGGGCAAGTGCCCGTAAAAGGGTTTATGCCCATGTAGGTGTCTCTGTCTGTGGAGACAGAGGAAGGGCGGCCGGGCGCACCTGCCGACGCTAGCGGCTCCGCAGGTCCTGCGTGGGTGACCTGTGGTCGTTGTTTGTCCTGCTGTGTGAAAGTAAATGGATGGATGGATCCGCTCCAGACACCGCGCCTGCGGTTTTGGTCCATTCTACATCGCGCTAAATCGACGTGATCATGTTTCTTCATTCACGGTGCTTGATTTTGCTGTTGTAAAGGTATTCAGGTAAACAGCACAGGAGCTGGTCTGGAATATAAATCCTCAACTATTTTTCATCTTTATCTATAACTATAATGAGCAGATAATATTCAGTATGGCCTGGGGGTGACTTTTACCCTAGATTTTTGATAGACCCTTGACTCAAAAGAAAATATTAATTCACGGAATGTAATAGCTGTAGATAAATGTGTCTTTTAAGGTACAGAAATGGACCTTGTCAGGGGATATCACTAATTTTGTTTGTACCTTGCGGAACAAAACTCTACCAGGGTTGGACCCTTTTTTCTGACACTCTGCTGTTTACTAAAACTATATTGTTTAATGTTTTGCACCCATGCTGTAATTTTGTGTACAAGTGACTGCTAAGCAACTTCACCCATGAATGAATAATTGGATTGATTAATTAATTAACCAGAAGCTCTTATCTCATCTCAGCACCGGACCAATGAGTGATTAGAGCCGTCGACTCTGGGACTGAGCACAGCAATGTACGCTGGGGGTTAGAACAATGAACTGTGCACTGTTAGACTTACTTAACATACAGTAAATGTTTAATAAGAACCCCCAAGCCCTTCTGTGCTAGTCAAGAGCTACTCTTGGGATACTTGTCAATGTGTATTTGTGTACATTGTTGTGCATACAGCTGTATCTGGGTGTGACTGTGTGTGTGTGATTGTGTGTCCATGTGAGTGATGAATGCCATATGTGTGTCCGCGCCGTGTGAGTCCGTGTGCACATGTGAACCTGACTCCTGTCCTCAGCCGTAATGGGAGCTGGGGGATGGGTGCCGCTCAGCCTGTTCCCTATCCTAGCTCTGTAATGTGCTCCCCCCCCCCCCCCCTCCCCCACCCACTTGAATCATTCATGCACAGGTTGGGTCCCATTACCCAGGTGCACCCGACATCTGCAGCCCACAAAGCTGTGTCTCACGGAGGAAAGGGGAGGGTGCCTTTTCACTGGCCCGCGGGCAACAGATCTCTGGGCAGTCACATTTATTAATGGGACTGAAGCATAGCTCGTTCATACTTTTGGAGTAAAAACACTGTAAAGCGAGATGAAGCTGAAGATTCAACTCAGTGTATTTCTAAATTGCGCCTTCCACAAAACAGTCACCCCAAGACACGTAACAAGTGCGGCAATACATTTCTAGTTCATGGATACTAAATATCTGTCTATCCATCCATCCATACATACATCTATCCATCCATACATCTGTCTTACAGCTACGTCTTGCGTACTGGATCATGGGGAAAACTGAAGATCCACGGTATATGAGAATCAGGATCTCTTTTATTCACTATGCATGGACAGGAATTTACATGGGATTTTTCCTGGTGGTGGTGTTACACGTAAGAAAATATATTCAGGTGCACATAAACATCGCAATAAATAAATAAATGGATGAATAAATTGAGAGTGAACATGAGAGTGAATAGAGACAGTTGCTAGTATGTATATATTGTCTAATTTTTCATAGGTCATACCATATATCTATATATATATTTGGTGGTGAAATTTGTCAACCAAGGGACTCATTTTGTCTCCAAGGTTTCAGGTAAGCCCAGGTAAGCCCAAAAAGGGTGATGTGCTTATGGTGGCTACAACCTGGGGGGTGAAACTGTGATGCTCTTCTCTGAAAACACAAATCTGCACAATTTGTAGAAGGTTGCCCTTGGAAAGGGTGTTTTATGACTGTGATGGATGCAGTGATTATGGATTCCGTGATGAGGGTATAGAAATGTACTTGAATTTTCTCAGTTGTTGGCCTTTTATGAGCTGGAGGTGGTCTTCTCACCCAAGTGGGGTTCACCAAGTTGATAGGTCCCGGGAATTTAAATGTTTCAAGTCTGCTTACAGGTAAGCCCTTAGTTTCCAGAGGGAGAGGATTTTTTTAGGATTTCCAGACTTTTGAGAGTGCAAGTTCGAGGTTGTGGCATCTACACCAGAACATAAGATGATTCAGTTCCTCCCTGTAGACTGACCTGTTGTCACTGAGGGCGGCTAGGGTAGTGTCGTCTGCAATGTATATCTCTGGATGTGTGATTTTACCAACCTTAGCAAAGTATTTTAAATCAAATCAAAGTTTAACATAAATAATATCACTTTGTTATAGTATCAGGTTTAATTTAAACTGATCTAAACTGGTAACTGATTACACCTTAGTCTGGAATTAAACATTTTAACTGCATTCTATCATTAATGTACTAAACAACAGTGACTATGATATTTGTCGGACAGCTGACGGGTTTGATGTCTTATTTCGAGACGGCCTGTCAGCTTGTTGCTGAACCACATGTGACACTTTAGGAACCTAGCAATAACAAACAAATCCCAGCACGGCCAATGGACAGCAAGCCTCCCGCGTTGAGAAACAGGACTGTTGGGGACAGGGCCACGAAGTCCCGCAAGTCCAGCGCCCCACCCCCACCTCTGTCACCCGAGGCAGAGCCTGAAGTGCCTGCTAGCTAAATTTGGGTGTGGAGGATCAGGTTCTGTTCCCTGGATCACATGCCCCTGCCCTAGTTACCACATCTCCTTGCTCACATACGCCGGCCACACAGACCAGACCGCACACACTTCTGCAGCTTCTAGGCCCTACTGATACTTGCCCTCTGCCTGCTTCTCTCAATCTCTCCCTCATCTTACCCCAACCTACCCCAGAGGGCTGTACCAGTCTTGTGGGGAGGGGGGGTGCAGACTGACCCCACCATGTTTCTGGTTCTCGTAGCGACGGCTGAGCTGAGGGAGTTCCTGGCCAAGGCCAGGTGTGGCGCGGTGCGGCTCATCAAGGTGGTCATCAGGAACGGTGAGTGCGGCCGAAGCCTGGATACCGGCTTTCCGCAGTGTCTGTCTGCGTGCAGGGCTTATTGTTTGGTGCTACTTTGGGGAAAACTGTGCCTTGATTCTATATGTGTCTGTCCTGTGTGTGAGTTTTCTTGTTTTAAGAAGAATTTCTGAATGTCTGTTTCTGTGTGTGTACTGAATATGCATTGTGTGTCTGTGGTGAAAGCTTGTTTTCTCCTTTCTAAGAGTGGTTCTGATTTTTCCATCAAGTTGCCAGTTCACAGCTAGTTTTATGGCTTATAGTTTAATGGGTGTTTCAGTTTCATATATCCATATTGGATGTATGTCCTGCTGTAGTTCTATGTGATTAACACCAGATTCCCCTCAGTGTGAATTTTAATGCTAATCCAGCTACACACTGGCTATTTAGTTACTGATTTGTCCTCTGCTGCTTGTTGAAACTGTAAATTTTCTATATTGATTCTTCTATTCAACTTTTCAGTAGTGTAATTTCCAAACTATGGGAAGATTCCAGCCACCCTGATAGATACAGCACTTGGCTGCAAGTCATGTGACCTGCATTGGTTGGTGTCTTCCGGGGTATCTGCTCTTGGGCTCACCATGAGGGCTATCTGGTACACCAAGGTGTTGGGGAGCAGTTACAATGCAGTCGCCCGGCCGGCTGCACAGTATTGGCTCCTGCGCGCTCTTGGGCTGGTGAAACGCCACCTGCAGGCACAGCTGACAGTGACCGAATGATCAAACAATGTCGGCGTAGATTCCAGCAGAGCTAGAACCCTGTCATGGCTACACAGGAGCTTGTCGAGGGCAGATATAAATTCAGCTGTTATTTTTGCATTCTATGTAACTACACAGTGGTCACATGACTGTCCCTGTGACGGTGCAGCCACATGGCTGTCTTTACAGTGGGTGGGATCCTCTGGGTTTATTTCTGGGCCCCAGGGAATCAGGTCTGCTTATTGATGTTATTTTTCAGCTGTGTCACTTAGGGAACAAACAGCTGAAGTTGTGGTGAAAATGCCCCCAGATCAGTTTGCTCTTCAGGTTACGCAGTGTACAGCTGTCTCATTGCCATAGTAACAGTAGCGCCTGTAAACACGGTGCTGCTATTTGATTGGGGGGGTCTTTGAAGATCGATGTCATCATTGATCCTTTAGTTGTCAGGCGACACGTGTCACAGCTACAAATACCTACGACCGGACTATGTCACATGGACTAACGCATATGTCGTGTGGGTTTTGGCTGGTCAGCGCGTACCTTGTAGAGTTTGTTAATGTGTGTGTGTGATTTAGCTGTACAAACGGTTGGTGGAAAGTGTGTGTCTGTGCTGGAATGCACAGAGCTTGGAATAGCACCTGCTGTATGACCCCCCCCCCCCCACCCGCACCCTCAAGGACACATGGGCTGGGACCGTCTACGAGGAGCGCTGAGGTGGACCAGAACCGCACCGTTATTGACACCAAGAGGTGCTTGAATCGGCAGATGAAGGCGTCCAGAAAATGACAGTGCTCAGCATACTGATGTATTCCATAGCCCAGGGTGTCCAGGGTCCTGGTGTCAGTGAGATCAGACTCAGACTACTTGAGAGATCAGCCCTCGTGGCACTGAACTGCGTTTCATTACCTCAGTGCCGGGTGTCCGTGCTTCACCCTAAACTGACTGTCACTCACCATTCCCAGACGGACGCTACATTTCACATCACCGCCGATATCAAACTGTCACCGCTCCCCATCGATGGTGTCACCTACACCTCAGTGTTGCTGGCCTGCCGAGCCGAGCTCCTCTGATTAAAAGTGGCAGCCAATGGCTACAGAGAGTCAGAGCGCCAGTGCATAAAAGTGGCGACAGTTGTAAATTAGGCCATGATGAGAATGTTGGGTTAGGGTTAGGGTTAGGGAGAATGTTGGGTCTCGAGGAATTGGTGTTACAGTAATGAGCTATAGATGGGTGTGTCAGCATCGTCTGGGAATTTAAAGGGAAAAAAAACGATCTAGAAACCGGGAAACAAACCCGGTGCGGGCAGGCCCTTAAACCCGATCACACTACGTGTGCCTGAACAGTGTGTGTGTGCTTGCATTTGCCGTGCATGCTGGGGCATCCCTGCTGGCGGACCGTGGACAGAGGAGATGAGGAATGGTGCCTGTAAATAATTGAATGCTGTTCAGAGACAGAAATTCAGAACGAGGGGCAGAGGGCTGTCATTTAAGCCCAGTGCTGACACATGCAGGGATGAAGGGACATCAGAGAACAGGGAGCAAGCGGTTAGATAAGAGGAGAGGCGGGAGTGAGGGCTGTCTCGGGGCTCAGCCCAAAACCTGCCTAGGGCAGCTCGCCTAGTCTCAGTCACCTCAATTTGAGTGTCAGTGTTTCTCATCGTGTCTCACTGTATCTGACATTGTATCAAATCCCGTAGAGTAATTATATCAGCATTGGGTCCTCGAGCAAGGCCCTTAAGTGACCCTGCTTTCTGATCCTTGCTTGTATGTGGCATTGGACTAGCATCTGCTTGAAAATGTATGAGGAGAGCGTATTAAGTGAGACGCGGTCGGGGTGTGAGGTGAGATGATGTGCTGTGTGTTTCAGAGCAGCTGGTGCTCGGGGCATATCGAGAGCCGTCACAAACCTGGGACCGGGACTACGACCACTTCCTGCTTCCTTTGCTGGACCCTCTGGACCCCTGCTACATCCTGTACCGCCTGGATTCCCAGAATGCACAGGGCCATGAGTGGCTCTTCATATCCTGGTCACCTGACCAGTCACCGGTATTGGCAACATGACGAGCTACAGACGTGCACCCTGCCACGTCTTTCAGGGGGCAGTTGCCTGAAATAGCTCATATATTAATTAAAATTAAATGTGTTAATACAAACAAATCAGCCCTATTTATACATTCTGCTCAGCACCACTGGTGACAGGTGGCTGTAACCCAACAGGTGAGGCAAAAGATGCTGTATGCTGCAACTCGTGCCACTGTGAAGAAAGAGTTCGGTGGAGGTCACGTCAAGGATGAAATATTTGGCACGGTGGAGGTATGGGACCCACACCGCCCACCAGAGAGGAGGAGGAACTGCAGCCCATTGAACAGTTACATCTCCAGCAGATCCCTGAGATACACGATAATACTTTCTCTGACTATTAGAGCTGATTTAAACATTGTAGATCCTCTTATGCCATGTCCAGGATTCCGTACACTGTTGTGCCCTCTCCAGCCTGGTGATTGTTTTGTGTTTCCCATCCGTGGCAGGAAGATGTCTCGTTCCAAGGGTATCTCCGTCACATGTCCTCGTGCTGTGGCCCTGCGCCCCTGACTGCTGCTGAGCAGGAGCTGCAGCGCATTAAAACCAATGAGGTGAGCCCTGGAGAAAGCAGGCAGGACTTTACAGCCAATGAATCAAGTGAACCTGGGTATTACTACCAATAAGGTGAGACCTGGAGAAACCAGGCAGGACTTTACAGCCAATGAGCTGAGTGAACCTGGGTATTATAACCAATGAGGTGAGTGACAGAAATATTATATACTGAGAAATCAAGTTTCCCAGATGGCTTTCAGTGTTTGCACAGTGGTTTAGAATGTGTGTTAATGTGTCCATGCCTGTACACAGGTGTGACGTGTGTGTTTATGAATGCCTGTGATTATGTGTGTGTGTGTGTGTGTGTGTGTGGCGGTGTGACTGGTAATCAGCAGCATACTAATCATCAACCATAACATTATCTTTTCCAGGACAGAGTCGTGCGGGTGAGTCCATCTGCAGCACCCCCTGTGTGTCGTGGGGTTTGTCCCCCTGCATCAGACCCCCACCCCCGTTTCTGGGTCTCCAGTCACATTTGTTTCTCTGGGCTTGTCACTAGACGCCTGTTCTAGGGACACATTTAATTTAAAGTAGGGATTTGCTGGATCATCACTGAACTCCTGATATTTTTTTTGCTGTATTATTCCCTGATCTGTGTTGTGAAGCAACTTTAGTCAGTCTGCCGGGGGGGAGTTTCCCAGAGGATGTGCTGAAATCAGAGAGTAGCTTAAAATTAAGAATTACTTTAACATGCCAGTCTGAGCATACAGACGGCCTGTCTGACCAAGAGGCAGAGGTTCAGGCTCTCTGTGGGGCTTCCGCTGGCAGAAGGTGTCCGTGCATGTGTGTGTGTGGGTTTACACACTCCCATGCGTCACTCTGAGTGTGTGTTTCACTCGTATCCCCCCCCACCCCATGCTGACACAGGATGAGCGAAGGAGGGCCCCCGCACCTTTAGGCCGTATAAAGGTCTGCCATTTACTTCAGATTCTACCTCTTTTTTCCAATTCACTCGACTCCTCCTCTCTTCTTTATGTGTGTCTGTTCCCTCTGCTTCCAGACATCTTAACTTGTGTCCATTGGGGTGTGGGCATATTTATTTGATCTTGAATGCAGATGCAGGTGTGGCAGTAAGCTGCAATTTTGGCTAAATAGAGTATAATGAGCTCGGCCGCTATGCCTGTCGTCCCCTGCAGGTGAAGGCGGAGATCAGCATGGAGAGCAAGCACCAGACCATGCAGGGCTTGGCCTTCCCGCTACAGGACACTGCTCGGCATGCCCTACAGCAGCTCACACAGAGACGCATCAACTACATCCAGCTGGTGAGGCATGAGTCCCAGATACATGCAGACACATGCACTTATTAATGGTCACATGCTCATGTCATGTGACCGCATTGTCGTACAGAAACATACCAAAACAATTCTTTGCCCTTCAGGTCTCATTCCATCCGTTGTTAATGCACGAGCTTACTCACCCCCCCACCCCCGGTCAACAACCGACAACTCAAATAGCGCAGAGGCCTCTGACCATGTTGACATGCTTCTGGTTCTTGGCTAAAACACTTGCTGTCAGATGAAATGTATTTGCAGTTCATGTTTTAATGGTATTGGGATTGTTTTATATGAAATAACTATATGGCATTATTTAGATGATCAGCCGTCTAAACTAGTGGCCTTGGAAGTCTCCTTCCAAGCAGTGCATTATGGGCCATTGAGAAACTCAGGCTGCTCTATAGGACATGCAAACACACAAGTGCACATGCCGACTCCGCCGCCATGTTTGTCGCGAGGCAGCGGCTGGATACAGAGAGGGAGACGATCGAGCTGGTCCACACCAACCCCACGGAGGTCTCTGAGCTGCCCCGCCGGATACCCACGGACACCCCGCGCTACCACTTCTTCCTCTACAAGCACCGCCATGAGGGCGACCTGCTGGAGTCCTTGGGTGAGCCCGGGAAGCCACCTGCCGCCTCTCACTCTGCACTTGTGCTATACTTTTCAGGGCCCGCTTTCCTCCGCCAGGCCCGCCTACCATCTCTGCCAGGGGCAGATTACCTTATCAGGGGGGGTGCTAAGCTGACAACCAATCAGTGCCAAAATAAAAATATCACAGATGATTGACACCTTCGGCAAAAAATCTTAAGATGTTAGTTAGAGACCATCCAGTGTGCGAAAAAATACTAATGTAAGTGTCCATTTGCTCTTGGGAGTTTTATATACACAAAAAAGTTCTGAGGGCAGAATGAAAAAAATGATGGTGCAGAGGGATAACCAATCAGATCTTGTGTCAGATCTCAGAGTAACCTATCAGATGTCTTAGTCCTGCCTCCTCTAGTTACTCTGCATTTCCTCTACAATCTCACTCTTTACCTCATCACTAAAGGTGTATCCCTCAGCCTCCTCCTGCCTCCTCCTTGTCACTCTGTGTTTCCCCATCTGCCCCTTCATTTAATGAGCTCTCCGCCCCCCCTCCATTCTTTCAGTCTTTATCTACTCCATGCCGGGCTACAGCTGCAGCATAAAGGAGCGGATGCTGTACTCAAGCTGTAAGAGTCGGCTTCTGGAGGACGTGGAGAGAGATTACCATCTGGAGATTACCAAAAAGGTCACACCGCAATCTCCTTTGCATCCAATAGGGCTTTTTCCCCCTAGGCTGTGTATGTTTGCATGTTAGAATTCTGTTTATTCACATTTGTTTGTGTGTATGTCTTTTTTCCTGTTTGTTTGCATGCTTTGCATGAATATTTGTGTGAATATCTTATTTTCCTGTGTTTATGTGCATGTGCTTTTTTCCCCATCTGATTCAATTATTTCTTGAGTTCATGTGTTTATTGCTGTGCTTTTTTCAGATTTGTTTGTATGCCTGAATGTTTTTGTTGTTGTTCCTGTTCGTTTGTATTCCTCCCTGTGTTTTATGTTATGCGTTCCATCTTTATTCCGGTGTTTGTTCGCGTGCTTGTAGTCCTGTCTGTACACTCTTCCGCCATGCGTATGCGCTTGTTCACCCTCCTGTATGTATAAACAGATGGAGATTGACAGTGGCGAGGAGCTGACTGAAGACTTCCTGTACGAGGAAGTCCATCCCAAGCAACACGCCCTCAAGCAGGCCTTTGCAAAGCCCCGGGGGCCAGCGGGGAAGCGGGGAAACAAGCGTCTCATCAGAGGACCGGGGGAGAATGGAGAGGAGAGCTAGAGGGCGGGGCTACAGGCTCAACAGGAGAGCTAGAGGGTGGGGCTACAGGTTCAACAGGAGAGCTAGAGGGCGGGGCTACAGGCTCTGGTTATACAGACCCCTCTTGTTCCACTGCCCTCCAACACTGCCCTTCCTGTAGCTCTCAAGGGTACACCCACAAAACACCTCTTCATTCAGTGGAGCTGCAGCCAGTCAGTGCTCCCTCTGTGTGTTCACCACCTTCCTTTTGTTGTTTTTCCCCAGTCTTCCTATGACTAATTCCCTGTAAAACTCAAGGGCTTTCTATAAATAACTGATGTTTTTAAGTATTATTTTTTTACTGTATTCCTGCTTGCCTCACCAACAAGCTTAGTGTGTTTCAAACCATCCACGGTGGCACTGGTAGGTCCTTTGGTCCTCACAGGTATAGCAAAACCTGTACACAAGCACACACACACACACACACACTAGGTATCTTTGTGGGGACTCTTCATTCATTGCTATGGGCATAACCCTAGTGCTTTTTTTGATTGCATTTACATTGAATTTCCCCTTGTGGGGATCAAATAAATGTCCTGACAAAGTCAAAATAGCTGTTTTTTTATCACATTCTGGGGACATTTGGTCCTCACACTGTAATATCTACATGACCACACACACACAAATGTAGCGGTGAACACCCCCTCTCTCTTCTGCTTACAAACACATCTTCCTGTCACCCGATCTCTCATCTCTGACATGAAAAAAATGCTCATGTTGCGTTTGGAGTTAGCATTTCTTCTGTTTTATTTTTTAGTTTAGAAATTTTTACTGCTGGAGTGTGAAATCGGCATGTGGAGTGATGTGGGGGATGGGTGTTTGTGGACAGGATGGGCAGTGGGCCTCACGCCAGTAAGGCCAGTCCGGGGAGGGTGTAACCTCAGGCTGCAACTCCAACTCCAAGGACACCTGCTTTGCTCGGCGACTCCTTCTTCCTGCCATTCGGTGTCCCTCTTGCCCATTGAGGCGAATGGGATTATGGCTTCTTGGATCCATAGGCAACCTCACTCTACTGGATGTATAGAGACCTACCGGAAACAGGATCTTGCAGACGCAGCTGTAGGAGTCACAGAAACTAGCAGTGGAGTGCATCTCTAAACAGGCTAAATTGATGTCCAAATGCAGTTCCTTCTGGATGTTTTTTAACATCAAACAGTGAAACCTGTAATCTATGTGCAAAACAAGCCCCGTTTATCACCAACTCCATGTATGCAGGCAAAAATTATAAGACAAAATACAGAGTCAGCTCGAACCCGAATTTGATTAACCTAGTTGTCATTTGTCAACTTCCTTCCTATTCTGATAGATGGGGCACCCCCTTGTGGCCACTGGGCCCTAAGTAACAGCTTAAAATATGACAATTGTTATACATCTGACAAACACTTAAGCTGATTCCTGACTCCCTTGTGCCTCCTCCAGTCACCTTAGTTCATTCAATGGGCTCTTCATGCTCTTCTCAATTGCATTCATACGTAGCCCCTCCCCCTGGTTTGTTCCGCATAAATACCAGCCCGGCTCCCCCTAGTGGTCCTTCTCGAACACGTCACCTCTCGCTCTCTCAACCTTTCTACTTGTTTAAATGTCTTATGTTGTTTTGGTTACTTCAGTGCATATGAGGATTTGACGCCATTATACTTGCATATTATGCACTAAGGATCTTCAAAATAAAAAAATTTTCCGTACTTGTCTGTCAATATGATGTTTAATTATTTAGCCTCCTAAATTTATGGAGCTAAACTGAAGAACAGTAGAAAAGATTAACTCAAGCACAGAAAACACGTCAAATTTTAAAGCCAATTTAGCCTAATTATTAAGAATTAGACAAAAAACTTAAATCCATGTAGATCGTTCTGCTGGGAGTTGCCTTGTTTTGGAGATATCGGTCGTAGAAATGTACTAAAAATTACGACCCGGTTACTGAAGATAATCCACAGACTTCGTAGTAAGTAGCTTATTATTTACTTCGACCAAACTCCACACACCAATCGTATCCCTGCGCAGAAGATAACCCCGGGTGCATGCGCTCCTATCTTCTGCGCAGTGATACAACCGGTGTGTGGAGTTTCCCACAACATAACACTAAATAATTTATCCGTGGAGATGACAAAATGATTAACTAACAATGCTGTTTTATCGCTATTTTAAAAAATGATATCAATGGTGCAATTCTCAGTTCTATTAAGCACAAAATATACAGCATAAAGTTAATATAGGGATTAAAGACTATTGCTATATAAACCTATTTAGCAGATTCAATCAACCCGTGCATTTCTATGACGGGTAAAACAAGTCCTCGGATTATCGCTGAAACCACATACGGGCGCATTAAAACGAGCGACACCTCATTAAGGGGGCGCTTCGTGCCATTCATACGCGGGGCAGCCCTGTCCGAAAGTGCCGTTTTTAGACCCGCTTTGCGCTTAAAATGGCGCCACCTACCGGAGGGGCTGTATACGCAAGTTCCGAGAAGACGGGGGGATGTTCTGCAGAACCGCCCCACTTTTCCTAGAACCAGAGCTCCGTAAAAAAAAAAAAATATATATATATATATATCCCCGGTACTAATCCGGGCGCCTGTCGAGCCCATTGGACGAGAGATTGCGGACAGTGGGTCCGTTTAAAGAGCCCGGATCGCAGGTCCCCCGTGCGCTGCGGGGGCCACTCACAGAAAGCGGTACCGGGAACCCAGTTCCAGGAATTTCAGCCGACTCACATGAAACCAAATCAGTGCACGGTCGCAGTCGGCGGACACTTTCGGTCTGCGCTTCTTACTGCCAGCAGCCCACAAGATAAGGCTTTCCGGAGTCCGGGAGATCGGTTATATAAACTTTACAAAAAGCTTTAAATAGTAAGACGACTGTTAACCCTATGAACTTCATTTTTGATAACTCAGTAGTTCCTACAGATAAATGCTGTGTCTACCCTGACAGTGTGTCAGTCTGGCCTATAGAAAAGGAAACCTATTCTGCGTCATCTCAAAGTGGAATTATATGCAATTTTCATTTTCCGTCATGATTATGTGCATACAAAGGTAAGCAACTGGTCGATCATGACAACAATTAGACGTATAGTAATAGTTGTGAGGTGGTAAGGTCTGCGTAGATTGTTAAACGATACATGGCCTATACCTGATCTTATACTTACCGAATGCTTTCTTAAGTTAGCATTTTTGTTTGTTTGTTTTTGGGATTTGTTGTCGATAGTGGCCTGGAATTTGGGCCACTTAAAAACAAGAATTTCCTGCTATCGCAAAAGTGCTGCCACAACAGAAGTGCTTTACTTACGAAAGTTAACAAGTAGATCTTACCTGTGTAATGTGAACAGTAGGCCTGTAATATTTTGGGATGTCTGAGAATTATAGCAGAGGAATTAGAAACAGAAACATAAAGCTGTCAGATCTGTTTAGCGGCAGATTTGTTGGTTTCCCAATATTCTTCTGCCAACCTGTGCCTAAATTTCTTAACACAATAAATACAAATATGCGCTTTGCAAATACTCTCTGTGGCCACCTATATTGTCAAAATACTAATTTTAAGATAAGATAGGACATTTTCATCTTCTTCGGGGTAAATTAAATTTTTTAGAAAATAAAACTTAAGAAACGTAGGCCTAATACCACTCTGGTAGAAGCCGTACGTTTATTTTCTCCCATATCAATATTAATATTTCTAATAGTGCTTATGGCTTATGTTAGACCACATTGTGTAGCACTCGTTTTTATGATTATTATTAGTTTTGTTTAAACTTGCAAGTGCATCCACAAAGTTTGTTTCTTCATTAATTAATGAATTAATCAAGCTTCTCTTTAAAATCAAAGGACATAAGTATGCCTGATTTTATACCTGGTACTGTTTCTCCCCAGCTGGCTTTGTACCCTATTCCCTTCTCTAAATATACACTTCATACTTAATTATATTATTTTCTTAGTGTTCGTTTTTTTGGTGTGTGGGAGGTGGTAGTACTTTTTATATTACGTGTATTATAGTGCTTCATAATGTAATTTTAGTTGCCAAACGCAGGCACTGTAGATTTTTTTTTATCCAACTCCATTTTATTGAACAAACTACCTTCTTACCACATCATTTGAAATGTTAAGTCTTTAAATATAAATGAAAAGTGTATATGAATTTGTTGTGAGATCAGTTTGGATTTATTTATTTACTTACTTCTTTGTTTATAGAAACTGAATCATACTCAGTTTCTAAGCCACCATAACAGCTATCTAGCTTGTGGGCAGAATGCCACCCTAACAGCTATCTAGCCTACGGACAGAATGCCACCCTAACAGCTATCTAGCCTGCGGACAGAATGCCACCCTAACAGCTATCTAGCCTACGGACAGAATGCCACCCTAACAGCTATCTAGCCTGCGGACAGAATGCCACCCTAACAGCTATCTAGCCTACAGACTGAATGCCACCCAAACTGCTATCTAGCCTACAGACTGAATGCCACCCAAACTGCTATCTAGCCTGCAGACTGAATGCCACCCTAACTGCTATCTAGCCTGCAGACTGAATTCCACCCTAACAGCTATCTAGCCTGCGGACTGAATGCCACCCTAACTTCTATCTAGCCTGCGGACTGAATGCCACCCTAACTGCTATCTAGCCTGCGGACAGAATGCCACCCTAACAGTATCTAGCCTGCGGACAGAATGCCACCCTAACAGCTATCTAGCCTGCGGACTGAATGCCACCCTAACTGCTATCTAGCCTGCAGACTGAATGCCACCTTAACAGCTATCTAGCCTGCAGACAGAATGCCACCCTAACTGCTATCTAGCCTGCGGACAGAATGCCACCCTAACTGCTATCTAGCCTGTGGGCAGAATGCCACCCTAACAGCTATCTAGCCTGCAGACAGAATGCCACCCTAACTGCTATCGAGCCTGTGGGCAGAATGCCACCCTAACAGCTATCTAGCCTGCGGGCAGAATGCCACCCTAACTGCTATCTAGCCTGTGGGCAGAATGCCACCCTAACAGCTATCTAGCCTGTGGGCAGAATGCCACCCTAACAGCTATCTAGCCTGCGGACTGAATGCCACCCTAACAGCTATCTAGCCTGCGGACTGAATGCC
>JAODKL010000128.1:7649602-7670133 GCA_026780765.1 Petrocephalus schoutedeni
ACTCCTATTTTTTAGATTATGGGTTTATACATACATAAAATTAATTTCCAAAATAGTGCATTTAACACAATAAAATGTCACAAAACCCCACGGCCTTAACTGATGCTCCAAACAGAAAAGACAATAATTATTGTGTATTATTGTAAAAAAATGTAGCCCCACTGTTAGAGCTCTGAACTAACCGGTAAAACTGTAGCTTGTTTTTAAGAATGAAAATAACAGTTCAGCTTCTTAAAATGTCGATTCCAATAAAATAAAGGCTAAATCATGGAAAAGTTTAGAATCTTATAGGTACACAAATTGCCCAGTTACGAAACCTTTTTCCATCCATCCATTTTCCTTAACCTCTCGTCCAGAATAGTGTCATTGTAAGCCTGGAGTTTATCCCAGGAAGCTCACGGCATGGGATACCCTATAATGCTTAGGCAATTTTGCCAAGGGTGCAGAAAGTGCAAGTGCACCCCCTACTTGTCAGATGAAAATGTTATCTGAACGTATTAAGTTCAATCAAATTACATTAGAAAGTTAAGTTTGAAATTGTGGTTGGGCACTCTCAACTTGCACCCCCTGGGAGAAAAGATAATTGTTGCCTGTGCCCGAATGAATGCTTGTCTGCCGCTAGGCACACACTCATACAAAAGAGCCTTGTCTTTGCACTGTGTGGTGAATCCCAGATGCCACCAGACCACTCTAAGCAAAAACTTGACCCATTATGGTTATTTTCACACCAAGTGATCATGGCTAGTCATGTACTTCTACTCCGCCACCAGTGAGCCCATCCTCACCTCCTCAATCACCGTCTGGTTCACTGCTGCCCCTGCGAGGTAATTCACAGTGCTGAGATGGTGATTAGCTGGAGTCTGCCATCCCTTCAGTATCTGCACACCGATAGGACCACGAAGCGAGTAACAGAAGATTTAAGCTGATGCCTCCCATCCTGGGTATGGACTTTACCATACATTCCCTTCCAACAAGAGGTTGGTCTATTAAGATGATTTTTTAAAATTATTTTTTCCGTCCCCTGCCCTTGCCCTTCTAACCACCTGCTGATATATTGCAATGCACTATACATATCTTCTGGACTATACACATTATTTAATGCATATCATTTATCCTGTTGACTGCTTTGATGGGGCGGCATGGTGACACTTACCACAGCTGCGGCACATTTCAACAGTTCGCATGATCTCCTCGTGGCGTTTTCTCCGAGTTCTTCAGCTTTGTGTTGTAATCACAGTTTCTTTTCACCAGTGTTTTTGTCCATATACAGCATATCAGGGATGTGCAGTCAGGGGAGGCAGGTGAGGAAAAGTAAAAAACAAGTAATGATCAAATAAAAATAATATTAATATTTGTCTACTGCTCTGAACTGTAAATGTGTGTTTTGCAAGATTCCAATCATCTAAATCAATTTTTAAATCAAAATCACTGAATTTGCATGTTATCCGTTCAAAGCCTCCTTTGCTGACCACGCCGAGCCCACGGGTCCTCTGCTTTCTCACTGTATGTCACCAATGTCATGTTTGCACACACCTATAGTATATGTCTGCACTTTTCGTAGAAAAGCTCATGTATTTCACGCACGTGTATAACGAAGTTAGTCTTGCTGATCTGATACAAAACCGCAGTGAAAAAGCAGGAGGTGAGGCAACCAGTACCTCTGCCTCACTTCAGGGGGCGCGCATAAGCCCACCGGATTATTATTGGCAAAAAAAAATCACGAAATCAAGTTCACTATATGACTCTGTATTTATCTATTTATTCTTGTTCTGAAAGAGCCAGTGCGTCATCTGCCACGAATCTCACTGCATGTCACTGCAGCATAACTTGTCAGGGTTTTTTAGACTGTTCCGCTTGAAAGATTTAATTATTTTAATTTTTGTGACAGATGCACCTGCAATTCACACGCCAGCCCTTTTGATTTTTTAGAACTGTTTAGTTGCTTCATGCCGCTTTGGAAAGTCAGACTGCTGATTCAGACTCCTTTATAGCCGAGACATAGTGTTAAGTGGTAGCTATTCAGTCTCATACGACTCATCTATGTAGCTTCGTTTGCAACTTGGGATTTATTTAATTCAAATTTTCATTGGGATTCCCTGTCAATTTTGTCTTCCACCGTTTCTTGCATCAGTTAAAAAGCGCGTGAAAGAGCACAGCTGAAGTTATGCACTCGAATGACAGTCTTATAGCGCCATCTCGTGTATGTCCTGCTGTACATTTTATCCAAACTTAATGCAGTTTTATAACTTGGGTGGCGATACTATATGCTTCAGGTCCATAACTATGTATTTGTTGATACGGGTACAATTAGTGTGACATAAAAATGAAAGTGGTCTTAGTAACCCTTTATTTAATAAACACTGCATGCAAAGCCTGTATGAATAATTTATGCATGTATGGGATAATTTAATAATGTACGTGATGTATTCGGTCTAATTTATGTGTATTCCCTTCCCTTCAGCTCCTCTGTCCCCCTACGTCTCGCATGTTAATGAAACCACAAACTCTCTTTTCATTTACACACGTGGCTGCGCATTGTGTTAATGACAATAAACACTGAACTGAGTCGAAAATATAAAATACAGCTACTGATTTACTAGGTGGTTCTGCAAATACTATTCAGAGATCTTGGTCATACAGCAGCAGCTCGACTTGCTTAGCATAGGCTGCAGTGCTTTGGTTTTTTTTTTTAAATATGATCTCAAGCACAGTTAGTCTGAGTTCCAACTGAATCTATTATTGCCCCTTCTTCCAAAAAGAACGTGAAATCACGTTTTCATCCTCTCTCGCTATCGTCATCTCCGGATTGGTTACGTTTCACGGCACATATGGGTCGCATATAAGGGTCAAATGCAGTGCTTTTTGGATGTTTTTCGATGTTACTCGTAGAATTTTTCAAGTAACAGTGCTCAGATAGACAATAGGATTTAAATAAAACATAGAGGCTACATGTTTCTCGACAGCGGAATTATGTTGTCAAGGAATTGTTACTCTCCGGAAGTTATTTGGGTTGGACTTTGTCTCCTGGCAACGTTCACCCAGAAAAGACTTCCGCTGGTAGCTAGGTGTTTCTTTATGTTTAATTTAAAAGCCTGCAGATGGATTTGGTAGATTTTTACGCACGTGTCGTTTGATTTCCTCACATCAAGCGAGTTCATCTCTACCAGTGACATTTTTATTCAGTATGCCAAAATGCTATAATTGGGAACTTTTAATTCGGAAGCCTGTCTAGCTATCGATAACTTGCTATTTTATGCAATGTAGTAGCTGCTATTAAAATAAAACATCACCTGATTACATTAGCAATGACATTACCGGTGGCATCGGCCTAAACCTGTGTGTGCTGCGGACACGGAAGAGCTGAGCACTTTGATTAGAAAAAGGACACACCAGAGTAAGCTCATCTCGCTGTAGACATGGGCGTTATGGCTAAGCCACGATTTTTAAGTTGCTCATCTAGATGGTTAGTTAATGTGTCGCCCAGAGTAAAGACCTAGCTGTCCATCACACTTCCTTTTTGGCTTATTTCTGTCAGTTCTATCTGTGTTCTATGTCGTTAGTTTAGCCTAATTATGAAGTCATATAGCTATTTTAAAAAATTGGTGAATATTGTATTTAATGGCAAATATGTAAATAGTACGGTGCGTAAGATCTGTGGAAAGCGAGCGCAATTGACTTCGTTTTCTTTTTACATTTAAAGGCTTACTTGTTTTCTGGTTACTTTTCATCGAGTGTATAACAGAAGACTCTTCTTGGGACTAATACATTTGGGTTAATTTCTTTCAGTACATGCCAACTTGCAGACAAATATGCACTGGAATTGTGTCGCCAATGTAGTTTTCTCTGTATAGAAATAAACTTGTTAAAGAGTTCATTGTTACCATAAGAGAGTGACACATTATTGTTTTGTCTTATGTGAGGGATGCCATTTGGGAGTCTGAATGACTACCAGTTAGAATGGTATAACTGACTAAGCATCTAACTTACCCAAATACAAATCATTAAGGCCCACTGAGTGAAACGGTTATCAGGTAGATGTTTGTTAGCTTTTGATTATTTTGTAGTATGCAATAACTGTATATTGTGACAGAAAATCATGATGTTGACATGTTTTTGTTCAGCTGGCTTAGAGATGAGCCACTGCTCAGGGATTGGCATGGACCTCCACCAGGCAGAAAATGGGATGCAAACGCCAGAACCCTCTCCTCCAGGTGCTGAAGACTCTCCCCTCACTGGGCAACCCCTGAAGAGCAAGGTGGGGATCCCTAGGACTGCAACAGAATACAAAGTGCTGGGACCAACCGATGGAGCACTCTCACAGAACGGAGTCCAGGACTGTGAGAGGCAGTGTGTGGGAGGGGCCTCGCAGCTGCCACACCCATCGACTGACTCCGCCCACATGAATGCGCTGACATTGGGGTGTCCTCTTCTTGATAAAGGTATGAGACCAGGTGAAGAGGATGAGGATGAAGCAGAAGAGGAGGTAACACTTACATTCAGCACCTAGTATATTTATATCTGGTAAGCAGCATTATCTTTGTGTGTTTGTGTGTGAGGTAAGATGTCCGTTTCCTTCAGCTCTCCCTGAGACCAGCTGCCTCGGAGACCCTGGGCTGCGCGAGCCCCACTGGGCCTTGTCCCCCCCACGTGATGGCGCAGGTGCGGGTACGGAACCCGCCGGAGCGCGAGCGCATCGTGCGCGGCATGCAGGACAGCAAGAGCCTGGATGAGATCAGCCAAGCCTGCGGGGGTGCTGGTGCCCGGGGCCGGCTGGGGCAGCCCGAGGGCCGCAGGGCCACCATCTCCAGCGCCCTGGAGCTGGAGGGCACAGTCAGTCATGAGGGAGACCTAACACACTTCATCACCAGGAACTTGGAGCACAAGATCAAGATGAGCTCCAGACCAAGCCTAGATTGTGAGTTTGCTGTTATAGTGGGGCTGTAGGACAGAGGTGAGAACTAGGAGAGCAAAAGGGCAGGAGAGCGTGGGGCTGGCACTCTAATGATAGAGGGTCTTGTGGCCCATAAGTAAACAATTAAAGGTACACAAGGGGGAAACAAACTTATTATGATCATGTTATATTATGTCAAATGATTATGTCAAAGTCAACTGTCATTTTAATGAAAATGAAATGAGGTAGTAGGCAAGAATCACACAAAATAATAGCATTAGAGTAAAATAAATAGCATAACATTTAAAAAGTGCCACAATTTTAATGCGATGCATGGGTCATTTATATTTACACCGGGAAGTTTGCAGTGTTCGTACTGAAATGGTACAGTCAGTGCAGATCAGAAGCTGTCATTCTTGCAGATATGATAGTTTCTACTTAAAACAAGCTGTCAATCCAGTATTTGTAGGGGCGATAGTGATGGTTAGTATCAGGGCCAATAAAACATACACACGTGGGCCGTGCCGCCAGCAGGCAGCCTGCGGCGGAGCCGGGGCTCGCTGCGGTGTCCAGCCGACATCCCCCCCATCGACCCCGGCGTGCTGTTGGACCTGCAGAGGCACACGCAGGAAGTGGCCCACAGTGTGGAGCTGATGATGCGCAGCCTCAACGGGACCATCCAGAATGTGAGGGGAGACTCCGTCATAGAGACACTGTCAATGGCCATACAGCCGTCACATTTACAGTACTGGACACCGTCACAGGCTTATCTGTTTATCTGGGTAGCAAGTGTATATTTTCTCAGAAAAAAAAATGTTAGAACATATGCAAAGTACGTTGCTTTGGACAAAAACATATGCTTAATAAAAATCAGTGTAAATGCAAGAGTAGCACAAAACCCAACAAGAATTTCTTCTGTTCTCCAAAAAGTTACTGATATCTTGTTGGACAACTAGACTAACACTGCTTTGGTTCCCAAACCATTCCTCAGGGGCACCTCACCCCTTCCATAAATTCATTAAATTCACCACCAGCTCACCTAATTGATCAATTAGTTAAAATCAATGAGATATTGATTAAAAATGTGAATTTGCTAGTGGTTGAGTTAAAACAATTCATGGATGTATTGGATGGTTACTGCTAATTCTGGGGTGACTGGACATACTTTGAGAAATATCATGAACATGATTTTCTTCGATTGCCTAAGACTCTTGCACACTTTTTGCACAGTATCCTCTTGAGACCTGGGCTTTTGTTTGGTGTGCATTTTTTTCCTTTAGCATCTTGTTCCCTTGCGTATAGTGCTTATCCGACCAAACAAATTTCCCTGAATAAGTACATTAGGTCTAAGTTAAGCAAAATAACATTATGGAGCAGGGAAGCCAAAATGTAATGTCCCCATATGAGGACATAGGGTCTCAGGAGGGTATTGCATATGACCTCCCTGGGAGTTACTTAAAAAATGTGTGGAAAAGAGCTAGATGAAGGTTTGTGACAGTACCCTGCACTCTCCTATGGACACCTGTGTGTGAATATGTGTGTGCTTTCAGATGACGGCGCTTAGCGTGGGCTACATCCAGACCTACAGGGACTCTGTGGACAGCCTGGGGGAAGCAGTGGACATGAGCATCAAGGTGAGCGACTGTATAGTCATCATCTTAGAATATGTATGTGTGTGTGCGTACATTTAGGGAATACACACGTGCAGTGGTGTGCGCATGTAACAGCACACGGTGTCCCATGTAGGGAATGTACACGCTGATGGCCCGCTGTGAGGAACTCGATCGCTGCATGCAGCCCGTCCACGTCCTCGGAAAGCAGATCCGAGCTATCAAGCGCACCCTGGATGCTATGGAGTCACTCTGCAAGTAGCACCAGCGCCGTGGGCAGCTAGCGACGCTCTCCTGTCAGCCGCGACAGGCCGGTCATCCTCCCGCTAGTGATGCTATGGTGACGTTCTTCCGGTCATGCTGTTCACACCACCCCACCTTGCTGCTCGCCAATGAGATGCACTTCACTGCACCCGTTTCCCCAGTAATAACGAGATCACAGCCAATGATGCTTCGGGCTGCTTGCGTAAGACTCCACCCACTGCCCCACCCCCAGAACACATGCAGCCATACAAATGCACAAGAATTCTCCTTTAAAACTTATCCAGCTGCCCGTCCTTGTCTGTGTGTATGCGTGCACGTTTACACCTGAATGTGAGTGTCTAAACATGTGCATGAGTGTGTGCGGAGGGAGGCACTGGTGTGATCACTGCAGTTACTGTCTTAGTGCATCCAGCACCTGTGTAAATAGCTTTATCCTTAAATTGTTTGTCTGTTGTTCATGTATATTTTAAAATAACATTAAACTGGAAAAACTAAAGCAGCTATTTGTGAAAGATTTACAGAGACTGACAGTTTGACTATATGTGGCAAAAAGCTGTTTCTGTTTTGAATAAGAAAATATATTAAATATTTGCAAATACATCAAAATGGAAAAATGTGCAAGTTACAGGAGGAATGAATATAAGAAGTTTACCAAAAGCCCTGGATTTGTTGAATTTTATTTTAAAGCAAAATGCTATAAGAATGGCTATAATTTATTCTTTCACCAGAGAAACAGTAACTGTCTGTCATGAAATAACAAATAACATGTACTCAAGTTATGCCTTGAAGTTGAAAAAGAAACATCTCCACACTTGTCTTTCCGATCGTCTCCTTTAACAGATTACTGTATATCTCAAGCTCCTGAAAAGTGCAACGCACCATAAAAAAACACACACACAAAATACAATAAAATTCTAAAGGGAACAGTTGACATGAACTTATGCCAAACATTTCGGCTTAACCTTGGAAAAGGGTCAAAGGTCACAGTGCATCACGAGGATGCACATAATAATCTGGGCTGTGGAATGCCCTTGTGGACGGCTGGAGATGGGGAGGGGCTGGTGACCTCAGTGGCTATTTACCCTGTTTGGGCTTCAGATTCACTCTGTCTTCTTGGCTGGGGCATGGGAGCGAGCAAGGAGGACAGGCAGCAGTGCCAGTATGGCGATTCCTCCAGCCACCAGGGGGCGGTAGAAAAGCCACCCAACAGCGATGGTGAGGAGGGACAGCGAGCAGGAGACGCAGAGAGCGAAGAGCCTCAGGCCGATATTCACGAGGTCCCTCACCAGGGGCAACCAGTCCACTGGCAAAACAGGGTCATTTACCACAAAGTGCCCTGACCCATGTTTCTCACCTTGTTTCTACTGCTCTCAGCACATGTATGCAAAGGATCTCATTCTGGGCTTTCCCGAGTGCCATGAGACAGCTCCGGTCACAGCTGGAAACAGCTCGTCTGTCCTGTTTCTAAACCAGTTGAACCTGAGTTAAATGTCTATTTTGATGATTGATCTACAAGCACATGTGATCTATGACAATACCTACATGGAAAAGCCACCTACAGCTTGTGTAGGATGAATGAGACCATGGGGGGGGGGGGATGCTTACCCAATGTGTGCACGATGCGTGTGGCAAGACTGATGCCCAAGAACATCAGAGCCCAGCCGGCAGCCCTCAGGGCCCAGGTCTTCATGGAGTTCATCTGGTGCTCTTTCTCAAACACCTCCTACACACACACGCACACACACACACAAGCCCCGATGGTCCACATCAGTAATCTGTGGGACATAATACCTGCAGCTTCTCACACCTTTATGTGGGAAGTATCAAAAATACAGCAAAGCATGTCGTGCTGCTATGCATTCCTGCAGTTTCTAGACCCTTACATCTATTTTCTGTATCTACTTCAATGCAGGGTTGCAGCAAACTCTGAGTAATCCTAGGAAGCACAGTGTAGAAGGCAGGGGACACCCAGGATAGGATGTCAGTCCATCACAGGACACACACAGCATAAGATACATGCCTCACCTCAACAGATAGCTCCTCAAGGTACAGGATTTCTATACGCTCCCCAGATGTGGTCTTATAAGGCACCAGCTGCTCATCCTTCTGCATGGCCACCACGCTTACCTGGAGAGCAAACACAGAGTGATCATACCTGCCTGAAGAAAGATCACGAACACTGACCTGGACTGATACCAAACCGCGACCACAGAGACATGAGCTATCTGCCAAGCCACACATACTGCCTCCTATGGGCCATCTAGAGAGGTGCACTGTACTCACCACCTGAGCAGGCCCTGGATACGTTCCTTCTCCACTCAGCCCCGCATAGGAGAAGCTCACTCTCACATCCCCAACCTGCAGGAAACACAAAATACTAGTGTCAGTCAGTATGCGTGTGTGTGTGTTTGAGTGTGATTGAATGAGTGTGTACAAGCACAAACCTCAGGCCTGTTGGGTTGGGCAGTGTGGTAGAAATAATCTTTATGAACAGTAAGGAAGGGATCAGGGGACATGGGCCCCAGATGAAGCCTCTGGAAATTACTGATCTTGTCCACTAGCCCTGAAAAGGCAAAGAATGCTCAGAGGCACAAACATCCCTTCCCACCTCCCTCTCAACGGCTCCTCGAGCCACACACAGAGTCGATGATGCAATCACCATACCTCTGGACAGAAAGAGGCCTCCAACCCAAACATCTGGGGCAATCACAGTCACACTCTCTACTGCCATGGCGCTGTAACCACAGCAACAGATCATCAGTCCCCCTAGCAACATCTATCCATCCCATCCATCTTCTGTAACCGCTTGCCCTATTCAAGGTCACAGAAGGGTCCAGAGCCTATCCCAGAGGCTATGGGCACAAGGCAGGGATCCACCCAGGATGGGGCACCAACCCATCGCACACCAACAACCTATCACACACTAACACACCAGTCATACAAGCACATTAACAGGCAATCTGGTGACTCCAATTAACCTCAGTGGGCTTTTGGACTCTGGAGGAAACCGGGGTAGCAGCAGGAAACCCCACGATTACACGGGGAGAACATGCAAGCTCCACACACATGGAACCCTGGTGGAATCTTGAATTCAGGTCCCAGACGAGTTAGGCATCAGTGCTAACCACTGAACCAACATGCTGCCCCCTCCTGGCAATATGCTGAACATAAAAGATGCCAGCACCTTCCCAGGAGGTTGTGCACCTATCGAAGCTACACATCCATGATGTCACTAGGCACTCAGACTGTAAGGCAGTCGGTTACATTGAAGATGGATACCAAACACAAGGTTACATTACCTGGGGTTCACGTGACCAATCTCTTTGTCGAAATTCCGGCTGTTGACGACCTCTGACCTCCACTCTGTGGCTAATTGACAGATAATGCAATGGACATTTGTAAAGGAACAACTGTGTTATTCAAATGACAACCAAATATACAAAATAACCACCAGTATTTCTACACCCCATGAAACATTTTTAATTAAATTATAAATGTTCCAAGACAGAGAACACTTCTCTTGTAATGCATCTAACTGTTTAAGGAGCACAAATAAGCCAAATTGCAAAAGAAAATATTATCCTCGTTTCAATAAAATGTACATGACTCTCAAAAGACCAGCACTGCAGTTGATAAACAGGGAATCTTGCACAGCACAATTAAGTATAAGGATGAGTTTTTAGCAACAGAACTAAGGTGCCTTCAGTCATGCATGGCCAGTACAGTTGCGGACAAACCGCCAATCAGGTTTCATGGCTTGTCCTGGCATTTCCCCTGATCCCCACTTGAGGGCACTGTACTCACTGTAAGTGTAGGTGGTTTCGGTCTTGGTCTCTCCATCTTCCTGGTAGTCCCTGCAAGAGAGGAGCATGCGGAGACCACATGACAGCTCCGCCCTCCGTGAGGGAGCCTGCTAGCTGTCCCCCCCAATCCCAACCGCCCTCCCCTGCACTGGCTCTGACCGGCTCTCCTGGTGCTCCACCCACTGGTACATCTCCACCTCCCTCTTCAACTTCACCGCCTTCACCTCAATTCCATAGTTGGGATCATGCAGCGACTGCGCAGGGAGAGACGCAGTTCTGTGTCTGCGCAGGCATGTGTGCATGCACGCACGTACATTTATAGGTGCAGAGGTTCAGTGGCGTACTACCTGGGAGGTTTGCAGGAGAGCAGACAGGTGGACCAGTCTGTTGTTGTTCAAGTAATCTGGGCCAGATGCAGGGTTCAGGGGCACAACCTTGGAGAGGCCCTCGTTCAGAGAGGCAGTGGTGCGCAAAGCTCTGCCCTGTGGTGAGGGAGCCCACAAATGACTTAAACAACGCTCCCCATTGGTTGTTTTCAGTCTTTGCTGCCACGCTAAGAAGACGCCACTTGCCATCGCAAGGTAGCTACCTCGTTAGTGAAGAGCACGTAGAATGAGAGGGCGAAGAGGCCGAGCCCGAGCAGCATGCCGCCCGCTGTGTCACTCAGGCGCTCCAGGAAGCCCGGCGCCGGGCGGCTGCTCACCCTGGAATGTTGATCACGGCGAGCAGCTTCGGGCATCTGCGGGAAACACGCCGGTGTCACCGCCGCGCTGCGGATCTGCTCTAAAAGGCTTATTTTTTTTTCTAGCAGCGCCCGTCTCCCTATCGATCCGCCTCGCTTACAAAAATCATGTAAACATTTCTTATTCCACTGAATGCTCAGTTATTCTAGTTTAACTAGAATTAGCAGGATCTGAACCATAGGGACTTCAGGAAAAGCTTGCACTTCTGAGACGCGTAAAAGTCCTGTGCATTAGCCTTCTTTATTAAGGAATCTACACAAGACAATTTAGGAGGATCATACTGGCAGGTAGCCTCTCTCGTACTGATGTCCAGCATAGCTGCTTATTAACCAATACACTGAAATAACAGACAACTTACAGCATGCGTCGACATTGTTTTCGTTTCCACACCCAAGCTTATGTTATGAAAGTTCGGGTTAAGCAAATTTACAGACAGTTACTAAGATTTAAAAAAAACTAGGAGAAATTCATGAACACCTCCAGTCAACTTCAAGCTACAAAACAGAAAGCCTTCGTTACAGAAAACATGAAAACTCCAGACTTCTACCTAAATTCAAGTTCGACGCGTTCTATGACCTGATTGGGCGAATACGTGTGACCTCGTCGCGGCGGAAGTGCGTGCTGGGTAATGTAGTCATTTGTTTGCAATCGAGCCGAGTTTAACAAAAAGAATCGTTGTTCAACGACCCTACCCCCCCTACCGCCAATCAAATTTTGGAATCACATGGGCAAATACCAACCAACTGGTTTACACAATATTCATTCATGTGTAATGTGCTTAACGGACAGGGGCAGCGTACCAAACAGTGTGATATGATCCTTCTGTGCCAGACACATCACTAGGGGAGATATAGGTAGATGTCCCTGGCCCCTGAGGAAATGTCACCTTGAGCTGGGCTGGGTTGGCACTTTCAGTCACTCAGTTGGTTTTGCTGAGCAGGGAGGGGGATTTTGGGGTCTCTACAATGCGGGGTCCCCTAAATCTGCTTTGGAATCCATATTCCTGTCAGTACACATTTGCATAGTGAGGCACACAATCTCCACTTGCTTTTGAAGGTATTACTGTGGGTTAGGGCAAGTATTAAGTCAGAGCACAAACCAGCCTGGATGGTAAATCATAGCATTCTGGTCAAGAACAATCAATATGCAAGAGCATGATTTCATTGTCCTGGTTACTGGATTGAAGGTGTATGGCTGCTTGTCATATGGTATGGAAGCCAGAGCCCATTTCTGCCAATGAGATGAAGAAAATCACCTTTTCTACCTTACAGAAGTGGCTGTGTCTTCTTTCTACAATGTTAAGCAACAGCAACCACAGAGATAAATTGGAAAAACAATACTCTTAAGAGGTTATTAGAAAGTTATCTATGCCAAAACTCTTTATGTGTGTGTTTGTCTACTTCCTTCCTTACTTACTTACCCAACACTTTTATCTGAACTTACATTTCTTAATATCCAAGGGGTTGATAAGGGAAATACTGGAAATCTTATTTCGGAATTTCAGACATTAGAACAACTAACTGAACAACTAAATGTTATTTTATTAACCTCTGTTATGAATGAAAGCATCTTGGCTTCCTGATGAACATCTTGGACGAAGGATATCATTTTTGGAGTACATCTGTTGCACATCTATCAGCAGTACTACAAAAACTAGGGGTGGGCAGTAGTGGTGGGCTTGTTTAATCTATCTATGTCATTGTATTTTTTAACACGTTTAATGAAAACGTCTTTAAAGCAGCCTAATGTATTGACTTTATGTACAGTAATAACTACACATTTCTTCATTATTCTAGTACTGCCCGCTGTAGTAGTAATGGTAACAGAAAAGCACCAGGACATAAGTGTATGTGTCTGAATGCTGGATGTTACAAATGAATTATAATCATGAGGTTATGAAAGTAATGATAATTAAGCTTAATCCTTGTCATTGAACAAATTTTACATGTTATTTCAAATGTTATTATACTTAACCTGACACGATTGATTCATAGCTACAAAAAATAGCTGACGTCTAATGTTTCTGAAGCAATCATCGTTAAAATTAAAATTGGTGGCATTTATCTCACTCCTTGGCATTATTTTGCCTAAATAACAAGCTATTTTTGACCTATTGCAACACATTTATGCAAATAGGAAGTGTCACTGAACGATTTGGTGAACCAGTCAGAACGAATCTTTTAGGTGAACTGGATCAAACGAGCCGTGTCCCAAAAGGGAGTTATCTCGCCCGTCACTACTGCCCTGTCTGTGAAAGCGGCACGGTTGGCACGCTCACTGTGCGCGCAGGGAGAGGGACAGGAAGCAGAGCGCTGCTGACCCGCTGTCGCACAGCGACTCAGCTCACAGAGAAAACTCATAAAGTACCGATACTAATAAAACGGAAAAAGGTACCGTTTTTAAAGACGGGGTACCGCGATACTTTTTCAGTATCAGTATACCGTCCAACACTAGGTGGCATCACTCTGCTAATCACAGGATTCGATATGCTGGGCACAGGGTCCAAAACCATACAGCCAAATATTGTAAAATTTACACCATCTATAAAATATATTCAACATTTTAACTATGGTATATATTCAGTATATACATCATTTATACTATGGCATATATAGAGTATTCGCAAGATTTATACTATGATTGGCCCACAGGTTTGTCTCTGTCAGTTACCTGGTTATCCCCGCAGGTGATGGATAAGGGATGGAGTTGGGTAAATAGAGTTGGGTTTGTTCTAGTAGGATTGACATCCATGTCGCTAAAGCCAGTTTTGGTAACATAGGATCAGCCCACCAAGGCCTCTGCGACAGACCCTTAGAAGTTCTCCTGCCATTGATGGGCCCACAGGAAAAGTGGTTGACATATTGAACTAAATTGTTACAGTAAAGAAAAATACAGTGGAGCTGTCACAGAAGACACTCAACATGCATGGATATTGTCTTGTAATTGGAGAAAATGATTAGTCGATGGCTCTCAGAAGCCCTGACGGATTGTGGGCAGGTCAGTCTCTGTGCTAAGAGCTACTTAGTGAGATAGTCTGGGAGTAAAAGTCCTTCCCAAACAGCGAGCCGCTACGCGCGCTGTTACTGTCAGGCACTGATGTCTGCTGCTTAAACTTGATAACTGTTATGCAAAACATGGGTAAGTAAATTAATATAGATATACATATTAAAGAGAAAAATGTAAGTTTGTTGCCTCTATACGTTCATTTGGAGTTATCCCCAGCTATACCGACATGAAGATGTTGGCCTGTCATTATGAACACGCTCAGATGAAAGTATTATGAATATTCTGAAATTAAAAGTATTACATTATTAAATTATAAATAAATGATATTTTGAAAAGGGTTTGGAAGATGGATTTTTAAAATCCTCATAATCATATATTCAGTCATGCCAAGCCACCTTACAGATGTGCATTAGGTCTATTACATCGCGGTCGACATCGCCGACCCCCCCCCCACCGTCTACATGCCAACGTGCTGCTCAGCCTCATTTTCCCCGAATGGCCCAAAAAAGCCCCACCTCTGTCGGTTCGGAAATGACGCAGAGTCACTTCTGGTAGTTCCCTGTTTTGGCTGCGATCGGAACCGAGAGGATCGCTGGCGGTCGGTCCCGACCTGACCAGACGTGGCTCCCCCGGGGTGAGTGCTGCTGGGCCGGATCTCCGCTTTGTCCGCCCCCGATGGCAGCGGCGGCATGCGTTAATTTGCCCGTCGGGGGGAGACGGCGGTGTCACGGGGCTTGTTAAGATGTTTCCAGTTAGTGATACACAATAGCTGCACTTTGGAAAAGGGGGGATCGTGCTGCTTTTTATGTGTTTGTGTGTTAACGCAATTAAATGTGTAGGTTGGGCATTTTTTATTTATTAAACATGCAACTCTCTATCCCAGATCGCCAACAGAATAGGCTGAACGATCTGTCCTGAAAAATCGTAGCGAGTTAAAATTTTGCAGCCGGGGAACGTTTTGTCCTCAGCTTCCCGAAAATGACACGGCGCTGCTTTGGTTATGTGCGACCGGCGTGGGGCTTTCTGGCGGTCCGGGAAATAGGAAGGCGAGCTCTTTCTGTTTATTCCTCGGCTCTGATCGAGCCCATTCACACAGGTCCGACAAAGGAAAGGTCTTTAACATGCACTCCTTTGACTACGATGAACATTTGAATGCTGGGTAGCACAGCGGCGTAGGAGAGAGTATGAGGGGAACATCACTTAGCTTAAATACGACGGTCTGTTTTTGGGGGATGAATAAATGCAAATTAAATATTGGGGGTACGGGGTCCCCTTCCTACGCGTACCACGCCGCTGGGGCGGCAGGATCCAGCTGTGTACGTGGCTGAAATCCGCCGATCGGTTTCGGTAGCATGCATTCCCTTAAACGGACCTAGTGTGAAATATTGTGTCTATTACACTGCAGCTTGTCAGGAAAACTTGTGCAGTTATTCTGAAACTCCTGCTGTAAAAAACGGCTGCGGTGTTTACCACCACTCAAACCATGCATTTGTATGGGGTCCCCAAGGTTTGGGAGCCCTCTTTTGGCCACAAACAGTCATTACACTGGGAACCCATGTGAATGCCAGAAATAAGTTTAAGTTGATATCAGAGCAAGAGCTATACAGTAAAAATACAGCAAAAAAAAAACCAACATTAGTTGAGATTTTTGAATCAGCTCATTATTAGGACCAGTGTTCTAATGATTTCCCCTCCTTTTTCACTGTGCTCATTTGACCCCGCCCCAATCTGCTTCCAGTTTGCATCACCTGATACCTGGCAGCCAATCGTAACCTCATGAGTGACTGGGAGTGTCACTTTTTGTGCTTCTTTCGTTGCTGCTGAGCCCAGAGGCTGCTGGGATTCGTGGTTTCCACGCAGTAACCGCCGGAAGGATGTCCGTGGTGTCAGACAGCAACAAAGGTGACGTCTGCACCAACTCTACCGAGGAGGTGGAGGATGAAGGCGGGGAGGAGGAAGAGGAGGAGGAGGAGCTGGGAGACGTAACAAACTATTACGATGACGTGCATGATGACGTGGAGCTGCAGGACTCCTACGACCCCGAGGACTATAAGTTCACCTGCCTTTCCTACTGGGAGAGTCAGAGGGTGCTGGCACAGGATGTAGCCATTGTGGCTGGTGCCCTCAAGGTGTGTGTCACCCTGTTATTGAGGTGCTATGGTGGATATTCAGGGTGCGAGGTCAAAGGAGGGACCTCTGAATGAAACGGGGAAACTTGTTTGTGGTAAAACTCGTTTGTTGCATGCTGAACTCAGTATTGGTTAGGGGCACCACTTTTTCCACATTTATTTATCAGATGCTTGTATCCAAAGTGACACCTGGGACAGGCAGCCCCTGGAGCCATTGGGGATTTGAATCAGCGACCAACTGATCATGAGCTCAGCATCCTAACCCACTGAGCCACATGGCCTGTAGTGTTGGAACTCATTTTGCAGGCTTGGCTCAGTTCCTATGCAGTACAGACATGGACGGGTGCAGGTGCAACCGGCTGCTCCCAGCTTGAATACTGCATGGTGTTAGTGTGGTCGGGGTGTGTGATTACACATGTGCTTATAATATACATACATGTGTAGGCATATTTTAACCCCTACTTGTAATATATAATGAATCAAAATCATTATACCAAATAACTATGGTGATTTATGAAACTGAGGGACCGACCCTGACACCCCTCACCTCTCCCCATGTGTGCAGCACAGAGAAGGGAAGAGGAAATGACATCATGGAAAAAACAAAGGGGGGGATGTAGGACTCAAGCATCATGGGAAAATTAAAGGGCTATTATATAATTATGAATAATAGAATATTAGAGTAAAACAACAACCTGTTACATTTCTGGGCTCAGGCCCTCATGTCTGCTGCTCTGCCCTTCTAGGTCCCTCCTGCTGTTGCTAAGCTGGTCCTGGTTCATTTCCGCTGGCAGGTGTCTGTGATACTCGACAGGTGAAGCGGCTTGTTTCTCTATGCCAGTGTCACTGTCTACTAACACTCACACACACAAAAACTTACGTTCTCTTGTTGTAAGTAAGTTATTCCTCCCGGTGGGGAAATCAGTCAGGTAGCTCTCATATACCCCATCTTGCTCTTCGTGAAAGACACATAGACACGTGTATTCGCAAGTGTGAACAGGTTTTGGCGTCACAGAGCACCATCCAGTTGGGGTTAAGGGTCCAGCTGTGATATGATTATGCTTCTGTTCATCAGATTAAACTAGCAACCTTGTGGGCACCAGCACAGATCCCTAACCTTTGGAGCTACACAGCACCCTATTTTTCGAATATTTATAGTTGCTGTGTGAGATGATTCTCGACAGACCGGCATGTATGTGACACTGTCACTGAATATATATACTGGATTTCAGATTTAGTCCACAGATGGACCATCAGGCCATTCACCTGTCCCTCAGTGCTCCGCTAGCCGTATTGCTGATGCATGTGCTTCTCCATCATGCCATCGATGTGCGTGTATACTGTATGTGCCCTGAGATGGCCTGGAATTCCATCCATGGTGCACCCTGGCCATGTGCCCTATGCTACCTAGAATCTAGTGAACCCGCCCCCCCCACCCCCTGCCCAGTGGCCCTGGCCGGGATGAGCAGTTAAATGGATGGATAACTGGTTAAAAAGCATCCGTAAAGTGTGATTACAGTGATGAAACTGCTTCTTCATTGGGATTCAGGTACAAATCCAGCTTCTCGCAGATGCTGTGTGAAGCTCGCGTCCAGCCCAGTGCAGGCCGACCCATACCGGTGAGTCACTCCGGCTGTGTGGACGTGGGATCCTTCAGTGGGCTTCGTAGGTAATCATCATCACGTTATGCTTCTCACCCCCAGCACTCCCAGTCTCCCCAGTGTGGCGTGTGTCTGCAGCTGGTCAGGAAGGACTGTCTGCTCGCCCTGCCGTGCCAACACTCCTTCTGCAAAGCATGCTGGGAACAGCACTGCACCGTGCTCGTAAAGGAAGGAACAGGAGTGGGTCAGTGGGGGGCACTGCGGCGAACATGTCTGATACGCACGTGCACGTGTGCGTAACAGGTGTTTGTGCGCTTGTGTGTCCTCAGGCATTTCATGCATGGCCCAGGACTGCTCCCTCCACCTGCCCGAGGACCTTGTTCTCCCCCTCCTGTCCAGTGAAGACCTGAAGGACAGATACAGGCGCTACCTCTTCAGAGACCACGTGGAGGTCTGTCCCCCGCTCTCTCCCTCCAAATGCTGTTCCCTTCCCCTCTACACTTCCAGGATGGCACCAGAATATCATTGGAGCTAGATAGATTAGCTTCTGCTATCTGGGAGAACACGAGTGGTTTTGTGTAGCTCGGCCGTTTGGGGGTCTGCACCTGTGTCCGGGAGGAGCCATTATCTGACCATTGGGCCCTGTTCCATTACCACGCACTTCGAGGGAGGCCCCTAACCCCAGCGGCTCCTGGCACACCCGCCGAGCCCGTGCCCCCCTCTGCCCCCCAGCAAGCCATGTGAAGTACAGTACAGTCGTCCCCCATTTTTCGCGGCTGTCACGTTCCAAACCACCCCGCGAAAAGTGGAAATCCGCGATACACGAACGCCACCCCCAAAATGTTTATTTTTAATGTTTATTTCAAGTTTAAGCCGTAAATTATCCTCCCACACTCTTTAACACATTTAACACATTCTAGATACTGATAAACGCAGAAAAACATTTGCAAGCTTATATAGCAAGGTAAATTAGGTGGGATTCGTATTCGCATTCAGATTGGTTAGACTCATTCCGCCAGCCATTTTCTTTTTTTCGCGACATCCCCATACTGTGTTTTTATAAATAATGATACGTAGTTTTTATTTCTTGTGTAAATACGTTATTTTTTATGTATTATTGATATTTTACTCCATTGTAATTCATATTTATATTTTATAAATAATGAATTATATTTTTATTATTAAATTAGCTTATTTCAACAGGAAAATCCATAATAACAATACACTATATGTTTTGCGGATGTTGCAATATACCGGGGAAATCCTCGAAAAAATGAGTTATGTCCCAAATAAAAACCCGTGAGTAGCCAGGACCGCAAAATCTGAACCGCGATGTAGTAGGGGACTACTGTGCCTGTCAAAAGGCTCCACTCTCCTGCTTTTAATGCGTTTGTCTCTGTCTTAGCTTTGTCATTCACCTTATCGCAAGGTGTGAGGACTTGCTGCTAGACTGGGACATTGAGCTGCCCTGTGTGTGTGTGTGTGCCCCTAGAGCCACGCCCAGCTGCAGCTGTGTCCTGGGCCTGACTGCCCCATCGTCATCCAGGTGCAGGAGCCCCGCGCAGGACGGGTGAAGTGCAGGGGCTGCGGCCAGGTATTCTGGTGAGCAACGAACGAGACACATCGCATTTGTGCCATGTGATGCGCTATAGTCAAGCAAGCGCCGGACCTTGCGCATACATAACTGCAGAAGATTGCACATGCAGCACAAGTGCTTAAAGACTCATAGGTCATGCATGTGACCTGTAATCCGCTGTAAGGGGACAGGCGTGTGTACCTGTGTGCGCACACACAGGCCTGCCGCGTGCGCTTACACTCCGGGTCACATGACAGCCGCAGCCCGGCACCTGCCCACCGTCCCATACCTGCCGCTAACCTTCCTCCCCCCACCCCGCCCCGGCCCGCCCCCCAGCTTCAGGTGCCGGCAGATGTACCACGCCCCCACCGACTGCGGGACTGTGCGCAGGTGGCTGACCAAGTGCGCAGATGACTCAGAGACAGCCAACTACATCAGCGCACACACCAAATATGTGAGGCACACCGCTCTGCGTGTGTGTGTGTCTGTGTGAGCATATGTGTGTGTATGTGTGTCTGTGTGAGCATATGTGTGTGTGTGTGTGGTGCTACCCTGTCAGAATGACATAGCACTCAGTGAGACCCTAGCAGTCTGTGACACAATATCATTTATTTGTTTGTTTGTTTATTTGGAATGTTTATGGTGTTTTTTCCCTCCCTTCTCTCTCTCTCTTCCTCTCAGTGTCCAAAATGCAATATTTGCATTGAGAAGAATGGAGGCTGCAATCACATGGTCAGTCCGCCTCCTGGTATCTTTTCAGAGTTTCTAAAAGTGTTTAAAGGATGGCACTCTAACGAACCCCCCCCCCCCTCTGTTTCAGCAATGCTCCAAGTGTAAACACGGTAAGTCCCCAGGGATGATCCATTGTGGCTCCTTTGTCAATGTCCCACCCCCCCCACCACTGGGTC
>JAODKL010000128.1:7673746-7689932 GCA_026780765.1 Petrocephalus schoutedeni
GGCACCTGGCACTGAGTGACAAGGGGAGTACCGGCACCTGGCACTCAATAACAAGGGGAGTACCGGCACCTGGCACTGAGTGACAAGGGGAGTACCGGCACCTGGCACTCAATAACAAGGGGAGTACCGGCACCTGGCACTCAATAACAAGGGGAGTACCGCCATCCATTTTTCCCCATTTCAAGCACTGGTGATGTCCTTATACATGCAGCGGACTGGCCATTTAGAGCAGTATGATGCAGACCCTTCTCAGGCTTTGAAGATGGTTTTATCCCAAATATAGCAGCAGAGCATCCAGATTGGGCTGACATACTGAGGCCAAATCAAGGTTTAGCCACGAATAGCACACTTTAAACTTATATCTCAGCACATTCAGTAAATGCAACCCCACCCCTGCTGTATTTCTGTTTTCTGAAAGGGGTGGCCCAGTACAAGAAGGTAGGCTCCAAACCGTAAGTAAATCTGAAAACTTAAACACAAGACACGGGGACATTAATATTACAAAACGCAAACATGCTCCCTTGTCTGACACCAAAATGACCCACATGCTGACTCACTGTAAAGGAGCACTGTAAAGTGTTCACTGTAAAGGAGCACTGTAAAGTGTTCACTGTAAAAGAGCACTTTTCCTGTCTAAATAAAATCTTCCGACATTCAGTCACATCTTGTCTCCATCAAATCGACGAGTAGGGCCGAGTCCCACATGCAGTTCACAGGGAAGGACATCCATCAGCAAGGCTGAAACCAGCCTCTCTGCTGTACTAGTGAACTTCCAAATCACTTCCTGTTAAGAGGCGGTCCTTCACGTTGATTGGCGGTGGGATTAGGCCAGCTGCAACCATTCGTCTCTCGCTGGACAGGAAGTTGAAGGTGGCGCATGCGTTGGGCTGTAGGGGGAATAAAAAACATTTTTTTAGTCTAGTATACGAAATTATCAGGTCACCAGGTATGGCCCTGATTGTAGGAGGTACTGGGAGGCTAAGTGGCCCCATTGCGTATTTCTTACCGTATCTTGAATCTCAATTGCAATGCCCCTCTTTCTCATGAAGTCTAGAACGTTCCTGTCAAGCCGCTCCACCTGGCCCCCAGTGCCCAGCACTAAAATTTCTGTAGGAAGGAGAGAGAGGGTGGGCAATGGATCAGAGTACAGTTCAGTCTGGAATGCACCATTCTGTGCTGATGAGATTCCTGTAGCTGCCTTTTAGGTGCTGTTAATTAACAAGGCTTACAATTTCTGCAGCTGAGGTGAAACACTGCCTTCGAGCGCACAACAGAAGTGTCATTTCAGTCATATGACAGCATGTCCTGGGTATGTTTGAAACTAAAATACTACATCATCTACTGCTTTTAATTTTTACAAAAATGTACGATGTGCATGTGGTGCTGGTGGGGATTTGTGAGTATATTACCGATGCGAGGCTCCAGTAGGTAGAATAAAGCCAGACTCTCCACTGAGATGTCCTTATAGCTGCCCACCTGCAGAGGGCGACAGAATTCAGGCAAATTAAATATATACTTTTACTCCTACTTAACATGGGTAAATTGCTTAACAGGTACTGGGTCATTACATGATTGCATAATAATGATAATAATAATAATAATAATAATAATAATAATGGCAGTAGTAATAGTGGCGCTCACATTCCACTGCAGGATGGCCGGCGGCAGCACGGCGCACGGCCCCAGCACGCGGTTCTGCCCGATAGTAAAGCCCCGCGGGCTGTAGCTGTGGATGATCAGGTCGCTGTCTGTCTCCTTCTGCATGACGGACACCGTGGTGCGTTGGTACAGCTCATCGTCAGTAGGGGCCAAGCGGTGTCCGCGCATCAGGACAGGGCTGCGGGACACGGGGGCAAGGTCACTCCTCCACAACCCCCCATGCATGGATACGGGCACAGGCTATGGACGCCAGTTGTACACTTCATTGTCTTTTATACAGTCCTATAGACATTTTTTTCCATACTGAGAATCAGGCTAAATAATTCGCATGTTACATACTAAGCTAAAACACAATTATAAATAAATTACATTTAGAACGACAAATACGATGTGCACACATTAAAACTGCATAAAATATTACGGATATAACACCGAATCGTAAATAATTTACATACATATATTAAAGTAATACTAGACAATGGTTTTTGCATTTAGCCTAACACAATAACCACTAAACTGCATGCTTGAGTACTAAAACGCTTCTCAGTTTAGTAACTATTAATAGAATCATGCTTATTTTGCAGCTTACATTTTAATATAGTTCTCTATACATATTCATGTTACTACGAAGGCAGTATACAGCAGGGGTCTCCAACTCCAATCCTGGAGAGCTACTACCCAGGAGGTTTTCTGTCCTACCTGGCTTCTGATGAGCCACAGCTGTTCTCAGGTAAATCCCAGGAACAACTGTGGCTCATCAGAAGCCAGGTAGGACAGAAAACCTGGTTAGTAGCGCTCCAGGGTTGGAGTTGGAGACCCCTGGTATACAGAAACTACTTGGAATACTAGACGGCTGTATAGAGGTCATTGGGAATATTCGTCAGGTAACGTAAAAATATTTTAATTTATATTTAGAGAGTGGGATGCAAAATGAAAATAAAGTGCCATCAATACCTCATAAAACCTGGATATCTCTGGGGGTCCATCCGCAGGCTGCGCTGCGCGCCCCTGAGAAGCAGCCCTGCGTGCCTGACGGCGGCCATGCTGATGGGCGGAGTCCGGCTGCCGGCCGCTGCTTCGCTGGTTCCGGTGAGACGCGGCGGCTCTGTGGCTCGCCGCGGTGCGGTGCTGCCATCTGCCGGTCAGGCTCAGCAACGGTCAGAAGCGGTCGCACTAAGCAAAACTGGAAGTTTACTTCCGCTCCCAGACCTGTTGACTGCTTAGCTTTCTTGCAGCCACAGTTTTTTTTGAAGAGGCTTCTTAAGTCACATTTATTTTCTGAGCTAGTTTAAGCTTGGCGATAAACCACACCCGCTCCGTTGTTACTGAAGATGTAGTGTCTCCCCACCGCCACTACCGTGTATTATGGTTGATTTACTTGTTTACGTGGTTCTAGCCTGAGCTAGTCTTCAGCGACTTTCTGTTTCACATTTCACCCTTTGCTACAACTTGACGGTGAACTGAAAGATATTTGTCAAGAATGCAAGAGCTCCACGGGCCTGCAAAGACAACATTTGCGACACATACCAAAAGCATTGATCACTGTGATCTGCAATCCTGTCTGCTTCCTGTTGCTAATCCTTTGGTTAAAATATTTACGACATAACATACTTACAGTGGTATTTTACAGAACTAGTCTGAGATAAGATAATAGGAATTGGACCAAAAGAACGTCTAAGTACCTAGGTCAAAACCAATCGTGGGCGCGTTTCCCAAAAGCTCCCGATAGCAACTTACATAGTTGGATTCATTCAGTTGCATGGGTCCAACTATGTAAATTGCTAACGTAGTTAGCAACTATGCTTTTGGGAAACGCACCCCATAAAAATGTCAGGTGAATCTGAGTATATTAAGGCCACTACTGCAGCTGAATATTTGTTAAAATACTTTTAAGCAAGAAACATATCTGAAGGCATCTACTGACGTCAAAGGCTTGATAATGGTTTGCACTAAAGATGCAGCAGAAATTAAATAAAAACCTCCTGAAATAACACCAGCTTCTTCATCTGCAGCTAACATGCTGTGTGTGTGTCAATATGCTGACCCTGCAGATAAGTGTAGCAAAATAAAATACAGCTCCCTCCTGAAAGTCTGGCGTGCTGTTGAAATTACTGCCTTGTAAAGAACATATGCTGGCTTTGCTGAAACAAACATTGCTCTGTATGTGTGTGTGTGTGTTTATATTGTCCTGAGTGTCTGTTCGCAGGGGCTGGTCTCAGGCTCATGTGAATATTTATAGATATCATAGGTCCAGTAAACGAAGCTTGTCTTCTTTCTATTAACAATTAGATAATTCCTCTTGATGCCACTTCACCCAACTGCTGTGTGCAAATACCAGGCATGTTTGTAGGTTTTTGGCTTCGATTGCAAAGGCTCAGCATTTGGCTGCAATGGCAGAAACTCGCAGAGATGGAGCAGCCCGGTGGAATTCCATCTCGTTCGAGGTAACCGCACTTAAGATTTTGGAATTTTACTATTTGATGGGAACTTAATAAAATAAAAAAGTTTTTTTTAAATAAAAAACGTAACAAAAATACCCGCACAAACGATTCAGTAAATCCCCGGCAAGTGTTCATTCATGCTGTCGCCACGCATGGCCAAAGTATGTGGATGTGTGGGGGGAGGGTGTTGCTGTGAGAAAGTTTCTTTAGGGGAATGAGCCGTGGCAGACCTTCCTCTCTGCTCCTGCTGGTTAGTACTGAAAGAAGAAGTACTGGGACATGGTCTCACCAGCGGCGGTAAAAGGGCTAAAGAATCCCCAGCATTCACTGCTTCTGCCTCCATGGTTTTATCGGCCAAACATGGGCACAGGCAATAAGGGGAAACTGCTTTGGTTTGTGACACTCTGTGAAAGAGATCCCAGTCACACACACACTCCAGTGGGGGACTGTATATGCAAAGTGTATGTACAGGGGACGAACGCGTCGGCGAGTGATACCTGTGGCTACAGAGAGAAGGAGAGGCACGTGACACAGGTTAGGAAAGAGAGGCATGTAGAGAATGTCGAACAGGGAGGCGGAGAAGTCTGTGAAACATGGGGCGAGAGAGCGAGAGAGAGAGAGGTCTCAGTGTAGTGGGGAACGTGTTCCTCCCGCCTGCACACTTGTCTCGTTGTATGATTGGCCAAATGTTTTATTTGCGTGGAGTGTGTAATCACGATTCCAGCCCTCTCCTAAACTCAGGTTAAAGTTCTTTCCGGCCATGCTAGTGGCAGGTCATGCATGGAACGCGCTCACATAAAATAACCGTAGAACATTGCACATTACAGTTTTCAAAGCTTTTCCACACCCTCCCTTATGCTACAGCATGTAAAATGTTATTTACCGTTCTGTGCTGCGGACGCCAACATGCATGTTGTTGCTTTGGCCAGGTGAATAAATGGTCGGACCGACTTCACGCTTCTAAAGTTTGTTTAATACAGCCAGATGTGTTACGTGTACTGGGAGAGAGATGGGGAGAGCCAGAGAGGTCTACGTGATACATGCTGCGAGAGATGGAGAGAAAGAGATATGTGCGTTACATGTAGGTAGAAAGATGGAGAGAAAGGAGAGGGTGATAGAGACCATAGACATAAGGGAAGGGATATGGAAAGGGGGTGGAGAAGCCTGCCGTATTTAAGGAAGGTAAAGAGATGGAAGAAGAATTGAAAAATGAGACATTCTTCCCAGGAGGCCATCTCAGATGTCCAGAATCCCCGGACTTTCCAGAAGACCATTGTTCACCTAACGCACACCTGTACATGTGACAGACAGTGCCAGACGCTCTATTAAACCATCTGCGTATCTGATATACACAATAAAAATCGTTATTTTTGAGACACACTAATTAAGAATTGCAATTGCGAAATATGCTTAAAGGGACACATGCACTTACATGCAATCGATATCATTTATATATTAGAAACGGTCTAAGGTAATCTTTTGTATTTTTTGTAACAAAGACACACACCTGTGCACTTGTGAAACATGTTCTCGCTGCATCTTTGTCTTTACACATCAAATAATCCCACATATGTCACTCAGATATCCGGCTTAGACCTTTTATCTGGACACTTTCAGTTTTGTCACCATGACCCCATAAGGGCCTTTGTAAAGCCAGATTGTCAGTTAAATGACAATGTGTGAAAATAAGAAGATTCATTTTACTGATTTTAAAGACAATAACCACTTACATTAAATTACATCTTTCTAAAACATAGCTGTCATCAAACCTATATGATTTGATAAATGTTCCAGGGGTGTTTTTGAAATTACAGGGTCCAAAAAGTTGTATATTTTAGGATATTAAGATCAAATTACCCAAACAAAGCCTAAACAACATTCATTTTTATCTTATACTAATTTGAATAATGATACATTTATAAGTTATAAGTTATAAGCCTCTGTGCCTGTGATCAGAAGGTCACCGGTTCAAGCCCAGCTTCGGCACGTCTGTGGGCCTTTGGGCAAGGCCCTTAACCCCCAGCTCCCTGGGCACCACACAAGGTGGCTGCCCTTCACAGCCAAGCTTTCTCTCATGGACAGCAAGGTTGGGGGAGGTGAGAAGAGAATTTCCCCACGGGGATCAATAAAAGTATCTCAAAATCAAAAAAAAAAAAATCCAGTACAGGGTTGTGATCAATTGAGAGCTCAGGAAACAGGACCCTAGAGAGGGGACATCCCTCAGAGCAGGGGTCTCCTGCTCTAGTTACCTGAGAACAGCTGTGGCTCATCAGAAGCCCGACAGGAAAGAAAACCTACTATATAGTAGCTCTCTAGGACTGGAGTTGGAGACCCCTGCCTTAGAGTCACCAGTTTTCCTGAGTGCATGATTTTAAACTGTGGCAGGAAACACACTCACACATAGAGAAGGCATACAAATCCCACACACACAGAGCCGGGGACATGAATCAATCCGGTATATATGACATACAGAGCTCTACACGCATGTAACCAGGGCAGGATTTGAACCCCAGTCCCAAAGGTGTGAGGCAACAGTGCTAACCACTGCACCACCATGCTGCCCTTTTATTGTTAGTATGTACCATATTATTATTTTTCTGACTTACCTACAAATTTGACTTAAAGACATTTTGTTTGTCGCCTGGGGACTATCTATACTCCATGATTCCTCATAAGGAGTCACAGAAGACAGCTTAACTCCTAAAACGCGGTTAATTATCTGCCGTAAAATCACTGCATACTGGGACAGGACAGCTCCCAAGTCATTATATGGGACATCATTCATTTCCCCCTATATTCAGATATGGCTTCTCCAGTGGTTTATGCATCTCTTCAAATCAAAGCGGTTAAAAAATAGCACTTGAACTGCTGGCCATGATTGGAGAGATGTATGTAATGCCAAGAAGTGGTTCAGCGTGTTCAGGTGGTTTGGGTAGTGTTCAGAAGTACATGATATAAAATCTGTCCTGCCACCCGAGCTACACTGATAAGAATCACACTGAACAGACTTTAAAATCTACTGAAATACTGTATGGCACATAGACCTTGACAAAGCCACTGTCCAGGGCTCAAACGTGAGGATGCAGGAGGACTTGATAAAGTCTTCCTGGATAGTTTTTAAACTATGTCAAAAGGAAACAGACACGCTTATTCAGTCAGGTACCAATGATTCTCACTTACCACTGAGCAATGTCAGCTGAATAATAACATCAAAATGGTACAAGTCAAACCTATGTCAGGTCATTAAGCATATTATCATTTTCAGTGTTCTTCATTGCTCTTTTAACATTGCTTCGACAGCTGTGGTCAATAAAGCCGAGTTTATTCATGAGAAAGCATGAAAGGGTGGCCCAAGTGGGGGGGGGGGGGGGGGGGGGGGGGGGGGGGGGGGGCCGTGGCTGGGGAGGATCAGGTTTCAATGAGAAAAACGAAAGTGAAACAATAGCTGTTAACTGGCAGAAGCTGGAGGAAGTGAGGACTCATAAATAGGGCCAATCGCCGAGCGACGGACAGGGCAGGATCGCCGGTACGGAGACGGACACGGAGGCTCAGGAACACGGGGATGGCCACTACTGAGCCCCCCCCCTCCCCCGACGCACACACACCCATAAAGATGCATGGACCAAAGGAAGAACCAGAAAACTGCGAGAGAGAGAGAGGTAACATCTCCCCCAGCCGCCGAACTCCAGGTTTCCTCCTGTTCTATTTTCTACCTAATACTGTAAAGCCGTCTCTGTTCCTCTTTCGTCTGCCTCTGAATTGTTCCCAGGTTGGCTTAGGGCTCTCGCACCCCCAACAGCCCATACCAGCTTACGGCTGTCCCTCAGGCACACCTACGCACTCCTAGGCAAGCTCACACTCATCCGCACATACTCTGCGCACCAACATACCGACCTGTCGCCTCACCCACGAACAATCACAAGCAGCCACAAGAAATACCCGCCAATTTCATCCTCATGAGAATAAATACCCGTCAGGCACTATATCTGTAGAAAAATGCACTATGAGCAAACACTTTCTGGGTTACAAAAACCTTTCTGCTTTCCTGATACACCAGTGTGATGCTAAAAATATAGCAGACAACACTTCAGATAAATGTAAGATATAAGCTAGAGAATAAACGAACAATGCTGCTCTGATACCGGCAATTAGTGCCTGAAAACTACACCAATAATAAGTGAATGGTTGTGTGTCACCCGCTTCGCCACATTCAGTCTTCCTGCATGGAGGCCGTGTGCAGTGATTTTACAGTATGCACCGGAGTAACCACGGGAGGTGGTGGTAACGGAACCCACAATGCAGCTGGTGCTGCACTGGGCAGCTGCGTGTGTGCTCCGTCTCCCCCTGCTTCCGACACCCCCAGAGACAGTGACCCCCTCTCCATCCCCGAAGGGGACTACCTGTTGACTTGCGGGGTGCCAGACTGATATAACAGAAGGATGTGGGACTGTGTGCCGGTTATCTGTGCGTGGGCTTATTCGCGTGTACCGACGGCCATGCACGCCCGGGTGGCTCACATGTACGTGTGTCCATGTTGTGATACTGGGGAAAAGAGAACGATAATTGTTTGTACATGCCAGTCGACGTGAGGCATGTCACTGTGCGGCTATCTGTACATTAATCTGTGGGTCTGGGTGTGTATTAACAACTTTAAGCGTGAGAAAATGTGCCTGTGCACATCTGAGATCTGTATATAGGCCCATGAGTGCCTTAGTAAATATATGCATGTATCTACGTATTTGTTTCTGTACATATGTCTACTGCTGTCTGATTGTGTGTGTAGCACAGTATATTTGTACCTTTAAGGATGAAAAAGTAGTGTGTCTGTGTTACTCTTCATCTGTATGTGTGTGTGTGTGTGTGTATCTGTCTATCTGTGTGTCCGGTGCTGCGTAAAGAGAAAGTGAAAGAGATGTAGCTGGGGATTTCCAGCGCTCTGGGTGTGTGGTTTGGGGGGGGGGGTACGGTGATCATCCTCTAGTTCCACTTGAAGAACCCGACTGTGGATCAACATGAGAGCTGCGTTCCTGAATGACACGTTTTCTCCCGGTTCGCCAGACAACAACCGCCATCGGGAAATTCGTGTCAGCCAAGAGTGACGGCTGGCAACCGCCAATAGCGACGGCCCTCCGCTCCGGTGGGGGAGATGAACAGTTAGATAGACGTACCCTGAGAATGTGGGAGGAATGCAAAAGGAACTTCTCTTCTTTTGTCTCGTTGTTTTCTACTGGAAGTGAATTAAAGTGCTTTCAAACGCACCACCGTATCTGGTGTCTTTCTGCATCCTTATTTTTTCCAGACATATCAAAGAATCAGTATTATGAAAGAAATGCATGAAGTCATTGTGGAAGGAAATAGCCTTTCTGTGGAGTTCTACATTTTCCATCTTCTGGACAATTTTAGAGAAATATTGCAGACATGGAGCCACAGTGGTGAGAACTGAGAAGCTTCATTTCCTCATCCACGTGTTGTCACATGACTCTGTCACATGACATCTGTCAAACACTCAAACCACGAGACAATAGTGAAAAGGACAATAACATTTAATAACACTGTCTGTCTGTTATACAATATATATTTTTTTCAGTAAACAGCTCTTAAAAATGGAGAAAGACAGTCCAAGTCACTGTGTATTTTGAATCATATGTTTCAGATAGCAGCTTCATATTAAAAGCTATTTGTTGGTTTTGGATCATGAACAATAAACATAAAGATCAAGTACACTAATAATGCTTTGATTAATTTCACACTCGAAAGTCGTCAGTGTGTGCCACAGAAAGCCTACCAAAAAGAGAGAAGCACTTTAGAATAAAGATAATCGCACGGGAGATTTACTGCACCAGGCTGCTCACCCTAACAAGCTAAACCAGTTGCACAGATGTTGATACATATCAGCGGATCTGCTGAAGATAAACATGCAGTTAAAAGAAAGCCACGTCAAAGCCTAGCTGAATCATCCTGCCTGTTAGCATTGGAAAACGCATAAACCACGAAACACAAAAGCGTAATAATTCACGCACAATTATTGACAGCGTTTTTAATCAATAGTTTGGGGTTTTTGTGTATTTTTGTATGGGATGGAATTGAAATAAGTTACATGCAAGTAACCTCACGTTACCTTAACATACACGCTTGATCCCTGCAGAGAGTGTCCGAACATTTCCAGTGCTCTACCTTATTATATCTGTATTAAAGTGCCTTTGACTTTGTCAACGTTCAGTCCATCTCACCAATAATCTGCCTCTCATTACTTGTTTTAGCTGAAGCCGATACTTTAACACAACTCTGACTTTGGATGCTCCCTGGACATTAATATAACCACATAGAGAGACAGATTTCCATGAGTTAAAACATTGATATGTTGAATGTTAGCATGCTACTAGATTCCCCTAGTAAACTAGATCATACTCATGACATGAGTTTAAATATTGTGGTTGCTTGTCGGCGAACCACGTCGGCAGACCGGGAACAGTTCGGATTGTGTCCACAAGGTGGCGTTTATGCACCCGCACCATTCACACTGACAACGCATTCACACCGCCCACCGTGCAGAGCGCACCGCTTATGCCAAGCACACACACACACGCACACACAATACAGCGCAATGACATTACAATACATGGCGACTACAGATAAATATTAACAAAGTTGACACCAGTCCAACCTGCCGCGTTGTCCGACGGTACGTCCAGCGCTACAATTCATTTTTTCGTTTTCATATCCAATATACAATACGTTTTAATAACCGGGGACCCCGGAGAGTGCGTTCAGGGGTGTATAGCTAGAAACTCTGGGCCCCTTTTCAAAATGTCAACTTTTGTTAAGTTTGTAAAATTACTGCCAGACTGAGCCAGTGACAGTTAAAGCCGGTGTTTTGCCGAATACTGCTACCTACCGATATGTGCTCCCAAGCTGTTCTGCGCACGCGCAGTAAACATTTCGCTCAAACGTCATTCACACCATCGAGCTCTGCTACCTTAAACGTTGGCTGATGTTACTGTTTGCGCATGCGCTGCATTCCATTCGCATCCCGCGGGCAACAGCCTATTTATGAATCGAATTATGCTTCCTTTAGGTGTGTTCTGATATATTTTATAATTATATTTCAGAATCCAAAAATTGCTTAAAGACTTGGTGAAGATGACTACATTCTTTGTTAGAATGGAAATATGTATGACTAAATTTGACTAACTTCTGCTTAATTTAGACAAGGGTTAAGGAGTGTATGCTCAAATGCAATAATAATAAGTAATACAATTATACAGCAATCCCTCTTAACTCGGCCTCCCTGTTTGAAAGCCATTTCCAATGTGGGTTCCGCGTTTCTGTTGCGCACATTTGCAATGATGAGAAGTATCGCAGGACCTTAATATACATTATTGTCGCCAAAGCAGGTATAAAGCCGTTTCAGCAAAAGTTCCGAGTTCAGTCTCCGTCAAATCATAAGTGCTGCGCGCTTGTCTTGGAACTTTATCTTGGAATTGGGACAATTGCTTCAACTATTCTGATTTTTCTCACTTAAAAGGGGAAATTATGCTTCTCTGTTATCTAAAAAAATCCAAAACCGCATGTTGACTATGCAGAAATTACGTCAACTTCTGTCTCTAATCTGTAATGTTACTTTAAGAGTGAGAATGCGCACCAGAAAACTTGACAAAGCGAGCGAGCGCAGCCATGTGGTAGCATTATTAGGTAAGGTAGCACTATCCGGTAGCTATAGCTGCCGAATAGTGCTCCGGTAGCATTATTCGAGCGGGCAGAAAGGGGAGATTCTGACCGCCTCCCTCTTTAAGAGCTTTGGGTGTTACGTGGAAAGTGCGCATCGATCGCTCGGGCGTCGATTACCCGCCCTGGGCGCCTGAGGGGCGTGCCCGCGTGTGCTGTTATTTGCGTGCGCGCCCCCCCTGAACGTGTTTACAGGCAGCAGTTTAAAGTGCATTCATGGTACGAGAGAGCCGCGGCTCTCGGTCATCCGTCCACCGATGTCGTACTTAATATAGTGATGTAATTATAGCCGGGGAGCAAGCCCGAAACGGAGTGTTGACGCGCTGCGAATAGGAATTAATCGTGTAACGGCGAAGTTCAGACCGTACGGCTAGCTATGTATAGGTCCCTGTACTCGTTCCGCTCTCCGGAGCCGAACTCGCTCCACTTCGCTGTCGGCGAGACTTTCCTCATCCTGGAGAGGAGCAATCAGCACTGGTGGCTCGGCTCTCGCTGCAGCTCCGGCGAAACCGGCTACATCCCGGCGTCCTACATCGAGAGAATACAGGTGAAGCGGGTCTTTCCGTAGTGCCAGTCCCACAAAAAGGGGGTGTCTCTGCGGGGCGATCTTGGACATCTGAAAGGGAGTGCGCGGGCCGTGACCCGGTTGAGTCGAACCGGTTTCCTTTAAGCCAGTATCTAGTTTTGCTTGAGTGCTTCTGGATCGCGGCGAGTGACTTTTCCCGCACATCGGTGTGCATTCCGAAGTGGTCCGAACCTTTCGCCGCGATAAATCTGTCACCCGATGCACCGAAAAATAAAGTACATATTTAACGATCCGGACTTTTCTGGTGCCACCTGGCCGAAAACCCAGCTGGAAACTGTCATGCTTTACTGCGATCAGGGACGGCGACGGGCCCAGACCCGGTGGAAAACGAACCGTCATGGGCTGACAGGGTGAAGCCACCCGGCACCATTTCGGTCCTGAGAATGACGTGGGCCGGCGCCATAAATAATTACCATAAAATAACCATTTGTGCCCGGCGAAGTGCACGTATAACGACACAATGAGCAAACGCATGGAAAATAAAACGGAAGCGTGTCTGCCGGAGGGCCGGGAGCCTGGTGTCATTCCCCGGCGCGATGAAATAAAAACTCGATCCGAAGTTTGAGGCAGATTCCGGCTGGGAGCGAAGTCTGGCAAAGTTGCTGCCGGGAGACGATCCCTTGTGAAATGTGCCCGTCTCTTTTCCCCCGAGTGACATGCAGCCATGTCCGGGTGCCCTTCATTCAGAGCCGCGGACTAACGGCACGCAGTCGGCGTTTCGCTGCGTTTAACGCGCAGTTAATGATGCGGGGACGCCGCGCCTTCTCGCCGAGGCCTGCCCGGTTACTCACCTTATTCCGGGGGGCCTCCTGAATTACCCAGGCCTAATCAGTGCGTATTCTTCGACTCTATCGCAGTTATAGAATAATTAATTAGCTGCACATTTCTGATTTTCGATAAAGGCCGGATTTTTCTTTGTTTTTTGTCAGCTGGGGCTTTATTGACTTGCCATTTGTACAGAGGTATACAGTGGAACATGCAGGGGAAACGGGGATATGTGCATTTGGACTCGCGTGGAAGTCAGACGGTGTACAGCAAGGGGCTGGAGTTTAAGACTTCAGACTATCCATAGTGCAAGTAAAAACAGACTAAGTGCAACAGCACATGACACATACACTGGGTATTTTAAGTACAAACAACCCAAGAAAGCATAGAGCAAAAGGAAAAAAACAAACGGATGCTGAAAGAGAGATTAAATAAACCCTGAACTTTAAGTATAGCAGCAAAAAAAAAATACATGTGGAGTAACAATAAATGACAATAAAGTGAGCAGTGCCAGTAGTGTGGAGAGAAAAGGGTCTATTTTAGGCTCTGGCTGGTGGGGAGGCTGTCTGAGATGTTGTTGAGCCGTTTGCAGGTGAGAGTGTGGATCAGGCTGATGTTGGTATGAGGGGAGTTTAATCATTGTGTTTTTGAGTAATGCCTTGTCTAAGGAATGAAGTAATTTCATTCATATCAATTAAATAAGGCACCATGCAGTTCATGTTGATTCTTGGCCACCATATTTCCCTATGTCCTAAAATATGCATCTACTCTTGTGCTGACAAGACTTTCTGGACGTGTGTCGTGTATTAATGAATGAGCCAGTGTGTCGTGTATTAATGAATGAGCCAGTTTCCCTGGGCGACTTAGCTGATGTATTCCCATTGTGTCAGTCATCTCCAGTATAGTAACCTGGAGCAGCGAGCTGCTTTCCTCATGACCTGCGCAGCAGCCCTTTTTATGTGTTTGTGTGTCTGTGATTTTTGTTTGTGACTCTGTGAGTATGTTGGACAGAGTGAACATTAGTTTGCCGATGCTTTTATGCAAAACAATATACATTTTTGTGAAAGTAGAGTCAGACGTTGCCTGGAGCAGTTGGGGCTTAAGGGCTTTGCTCGGGGGACCAAGAGTCATCACTCTACCGCAGAGTCACGGTACTTGAGTCTAGAGTTGGACCTGAGTCCGGCTTTGAGTCCACATATGAATGGAATCGAGGGAATTTTTACTTGGTCTTGCCTAGGTACTGATTGCTTGTGACCGTCCTGAAGGTTTGCAGTCTGTAAACAGCTGTAGACCACCCCCCGGTTTCTTATATTAGCTTTGGTGTTTTTTAACATTGTGCCCCCACCCACACGGTTAACTCAGGTCCTCGTCATGCCTGGTTCCAGAACCAATTTTAAATGTGTGGAGCAGGACACAGTCATGTTACACTGAAATTAATAATTACTACCGTTTGCAGTGGAGGTGTGTTTGTTACCTTTGTGTTTGATAAATCATTTATTTCTCAGTTGAGAGCAATTATTTCTTAATTTGTGGTCATTTTAAGTAAATTATTTATATTTTTGTCTTCAATTAATACTTTTTGAATTCAGATTCATGGTCTAGAAATGAATTTGTCATAGACGTGACATTGACATGTCACATGGGTTAAATGCGGAGGACACATTTTGTTGTTGTGCACTGTGTGCATCAACAATGACGATTAATCACCTTCACAATTGACTCAGAGGGTGGAACCAAACCCAACACTGCTCTGCGGATAATGGGACTGGAGGTGGCGATCTTCCGGTCACAGGCACAGCACCCTGACCCGCCGGGTCGCACACTCTCAGGCTTTGCTCTCTCCCTCCCGTCTTTTGCACTAATATTGCCCTATCGCGGGAAAACGGGAACAGCCGCTCTTACAGGAAAGCGGTTCGCCAGATCAGACGAGACCTGCACTTGGCCACAATGGATCTGTCGTTGCTCTTATGCAGGGAAGGCAGAGGAGTATTTCACTGAACCATGGCAAAGCCAGACAGTGGGACTTTAGTCAGACTGTGTATTTCTAGAACTTTATTAAGTAGCGTGGCTGTTTCTGTCCTCCGGCCCCTCTGCGGGTTTAAGTCTACTAGAGCGCCTTTTGTGACGAATTCGAGTTCACTCGGAAGCGCTCCCGCCTGGTCTCTCAGCCCCTGGAGAGCTCTGTCAGTGCCTCTTTAGCCAGGGATCCCCTGCAGTACTTTTCCTGTTGTTAGGCAACAGAACAAGGCCATTAACACAGAGCGAGGCTGTCCGTTTCGGGCTGGGGGGGTGCTTGGTAAGGAGGGGCACCAAACTCGGGCCATACCCGCTGCTCATTCCCAATGATGGCTGACATGGATGGTTTCCTGCTCTGCACTGTAGGCCATCTCCAGCTGTATTAATTACTTAGAGCTACCAGCATTTTTCTCCTTCCATCTAGCCTCCGCAGAGATATTTAAACCGGGCCGTTTAACCCAGGCCTTTTCCAGGATATGTTACGGTTGCATGTGTTCGCCGGCCTTCATCCTCTTCATTCCAAAGGAAGGTCTCGTGCTTTGTTTACTGGGGGTGGAAGTTCGGTTCTCATCCTATCAAAAAGCACTGCGTAGGAGCCTTCACTTTTTTTCTGTTGGATGGATGGACAGGCAGACAGTCAGTCTGTCCATTTTCCATCACGGTTTCTCCAGGACAGGGCTGTGGTGTTACCACACATGTAATTTGTGTAAATGTAGCAGTGTTAAATTGTTCGCATGCAGGCAAATCGGCAAGTGAATGTGTCAAAAAACATGCTGTCAAATCCACCACTTTGCACATTACCGCTTAACCGCTGAAGAGCAGCTCATTAAGGTCTTTTTAGCTGCTTTCCTTTGCACGGGATTACGCTGAAGCCAGATTTATTTTCCGTGACTCTTTATTGCGCGAGCTGGCTTTCCGTCGATGCAGCAGAATTACATCCTTCCTCTCGCCTCCCCCCCCCCCCCCCCCCCCCCCCCCCCCCCCCCCCCCCCCC
>JAODKL010000128.1:7696757-7718564 GCA_026780765.1 Petrocephalus schoutedeni
GGTCTCACTTCATCTGATATTTGTTGTGCTCAACCATCTGCATATTTCATGAACATTATGAAATGTTTTGGAGGCAAAAAGGTCAACATGTTCAGATCTGTCACGTGTTCTAATTATTTTGGCCACTACTGTATACATACAGGAGGCGCCTTCTGAGTAAGTCTCATGATTTTGCAGCGTTCTGTATATTTCTGAAACTGCCTAATTTAGATTCCTTGTATTAAACAATCCTCTGTTGCTACCTCCTCTTGATGGGACAGCATTCCAGACATTTCGGGTAGCTGTTGGGCCACCTTCAGTTTCCTATATAAAGAATTTCCACTCGGCTGACATCTGTGTAGTTTGCAGTTTTAAGCCATGAACCTCAGGCTTGCTGCCGCATGTGACGAAACCTTAGAAATATCCACAACTCATGTAAGACATTGGATATTAAATTGATTGGGCTTTGAGTCGCGCTGTTGTAGCCAATCAGTTAAATAAATGCTTGGATGAAGCCTGATTCTGTTCTTGATCTGCTGGGGACATCATTGATGAATACAAAATGTACAGTACAATACAGTAAGGGCGGTGAGTCATTTACCACAGTGAGGTACTGTGTGGTGATGGGAGGGAACAGCTGAGCCAGGGAAACAGGGTGAATAAGCTGTCCTTGTAGCCAGCATTGCCGCAGGGCTGGGTAGAGTATTGAATGGAGTATTGCTGTTACTGTCTGTACTGCGTGACTCTCCTGACTGTGACTCCCTGCGTCCGACAGGAGCACCGCATCACCCTGCGCCTGCTCCTGCTTAAGGTGTTTGGCGCCATGTGCAGCTTGGATGGCGCCCTGGTCTCTGCCCTCCTAAACTCAGTGCTGCCCATGGAGCTGGCCCGGGACCTGCAGACGGACACCCAGGGTGAGCGCCACACACGCACCACCCACTGGTCAAAGTGCTGGCATTGGCTGGCCTCCGTCACAAATCCAGGCATCGGCCTGATGTGTCAGCCTTGGTCGATGTTGCCGGCCGATATTTATACCTCAGACCGGCTTTTCTCAAACCAGTCCTCGGGGACCCCCAGACGGTCCGCGTTTCTGCTCCCTCCCGATTCCCTGGGAGTTGGGGAGGGAGCGAAGACGTCGACAGTCTCAGAGACCTCAGGGACACCCCCACCCCCTCCCGAGGTCTGGTTGGAGAAACACTGCTTTAGTCAATATTCAGAGTTAACAGAGCTTGTACGCTGATATTTTTAAAAGCGCTGATTTAGCTCAAAATCAACGGCGACGCGCTCTGTAGCGACGCAGTTCACCGGCAGGGGGTTAAGCAGGTGCGTGTTTCTGACTGCTGGCGTTTTTCTTATGGCGCCCTGCTGCTTTCAGACTCTGACAGCAGGCAGTTTAGGTTTGCAGCAACTGAGATCGCAAAGGTCGGGCGGTTTAAATTTATTACTCATCTCTTTCACACGTTTTTTTTTTTTATTTGATTTTATGTTTTGTTGATAATAAACACAGAAAATATGAATGCAACCCAAATTATTCAGAAAATATCAGTGATGTGTTGAAATGTTACACGGCTACTAGCCCGTTTGTTTAGCATCATGCCCCTCTCGCTCTTCCCATCCTCCTCCCCACATCTCCTTGCAGAGCACCAGAAGATGTGCTACTCCGCTCTGGTGCTCTCCATGATCTTCTCGATGGGGGAGCAGGTCCCCTTCCATCACTACGGTAACCTGGGGCTGACTGGGCGAGTCTCTCCTAGTGGCCGTGAAACTTCTGAATGGCAGTGGATGTGATCTTGCCGTTTTGGTTTTACCGACAGTCTGAAATGGCCTCTGTCTTTGTGTCCCCTCAAAGACCACCTGAATGGCAATTTCGTGCAGTTCCTTATGGAGGTCATCGAGGATGGGCTGCCGTCTGACGCCACGGAGCAGCTGCCCGACCTCTTTGTTAACCTGCTGCTAGCCTTCAACCTGCACTTCACAGGTGTGTGTGTGTGTGTGTGTGTGTTGCTATACCTGAGAGGACCAAAGGACCTCACCAATCCTCAAAAAATGTTCTTGCTACTTCTGACTTCATTTTCTAAAAATCTGTGACTACAGTCAAAAAACTAAAAATGCCAAAACTCTTTTCTTATTTGATTATTTATGGTTAAGGTTAGGACTGTGTAAAGGTTAAATCATGGCTATGATGTAGAAATAGAAATGAATGGGGAGTCTTGTGTGTGTGTGTGGCTTTAAGCAGTCCAACTCATCCTCAGGCTAGCAGGGTGACGCTCTGCCTGTCTGTCATCTGATCAGCACACAGCGAGTTAAATTAAAATTCTGCGGCATGTTTATTTTAGTCTGAGCCACATTTCGCTTGTGGATTTACAAGTGGCCCCTGTCGGGGGTGTGGGGTGGGTGGGAGGTGAGGTGGTGCTAAAGTCAGCACGAGCCCTGTGGGACAGATGCTGAAGCGTTTCCCGCCTCCTTCAGTGCCGGAAAGCAACATCGTCATGCAGACGCTCATTAGGAGACATAACGCCAAGACCCTGACGGAGAAGGTGCTTCTGCTGCTCAACCGGGGAGGTGAGGCGGCACTCATCTGTCTGTCTGGGTCAATCTGTCTGTCTCTGTCTATCTGGATCAATCGGTCTGTCTCTGTCTGTCTGTCTGTCTGGGTCAATCTGTCTGTCTGTCTGTCTGGGTCAATCTGTCTGTCTGTCTGTCTGGGTCAGTCAATCTGTCTGTCTCTGTCTGTCTGGGTCAATCGGTCTGTCTGTCTCTGTCTGTCTGGGTCAATCTGTCTGTGGCTGTTTTGTAGAGAGTCATCTGTCCTGTCCTCTGTCTGCCTGGCTCTCTCCCTTAAGGTCAAGCCATTTTGATTGCAATTTTTATAAAGAATTTTAAATGATGGATCAAATAATTTTAATATTGTTGAATACAATGAAGGTTTATTTTTTTTTTTAAATCAGCCACAAAGTCAGTTACTGGTCGTATTTAATGTCTCTTGACTGAATGAATGGTCTCTTTAATGATTTGTTTCAAACTAGACTGCTAATTCAACTGTCACAGGCTGAAACTGTCTAGTAATGTGGATTGGGAAGGAGAAGTCATCACTGTGTTTGTGTGTGTGGGTTATGTATATATTGCATCGTGGGGACGAAATGTCTTATATTTTGTTTGGTTACTTGTGGTTAAGGTTAGGGCTGGGTGGGGGTTAGGATTTTTATTCTTGGAATTAGGGTTTTTTCTATAGAAATAAAAGTCCCCACAAAGATATGAATACAAAGTGTGTGTGTGATACTCATTGGATCTGAAGACGCACTATGCCGGACTCTCGCCAGATGACCCTGTGTGCGTGTTCGCGCACGAGCCACCTGCCCCCAACGCCGTGCTCAAGTTCCTGCAGGACGTCTTTGCCAGTCGAGATTCCGCCCACATATTCTATCGCACCGACATGATGGTGATGATCGATATCATTGTGCGACAGATCTCTGACCTCTGCCCCGGGGACAAGGTGAGAGGGCGTGCGGTGTGCGGTGTCCGGGGCCCGCAGTGTGATGTCATCGTTGGGCCCTTGAGTACGGCCCTTAACCCCTAATTGCTCCAGTGACTAGTTGGCCCTGGTTTCTCTAAAATGTACTTAGGATGAAATAAATAAATTTTAAGAGATTATTATTATATTAATAATGAAAGTTTCCTTGAATTTAGAGCCCCACAGCAGAGCTCTTCCCCGCCTCTGAGCCTTGTTACCTGGGGAGTTCCTTAAGTACTCTGTTGCTAGGCTGAGTGCCTCTCAGTTTGGGCTTTTGGCGTGACAGCTTGGTGTCGTAGCCGTAGCGTTTGGCAGGTGTGGAGGACTCTCTCACCGCGCCAACCTGTCACTGGCTGGCTAGCGCTTGTCATTATCCCGAGGAGGTGTGGATTGGGTGTTCAGGCAAACTGTTGTCCCAGTCCAGGGTGTCTCTGCGCTGTGCATTTTGAGACAGACTCCCTGTGACCTTGCCCTGGATGAATTAGATGTTTATTATGCATTTGTTTTTAACTGAAGAAAATTTGAATTGAAGAAAAATAAGTTTGTATTAAAAATTCCTGTCTCTTTCCTTGCCAATCCTGCACCGGCAGCTGAGAATGGAGTACCTCAGCCTCATGCATGCCGTTATCCACTCCACCGACTACCTGGAGCATCGCCACCGACTGCCTGACCTGAAGAGGGCGCTGGCGCGCATCCTGGTGGAGGGAGAGGGGGAGGGGGATGGCACTGAGGGCGGAGACGCGTCCAGGAAGATGGACAGACTGATAGTACAGGAAATGTACAAGGAGTTTCCTCAGATCTGTCAACAGGAGGAGGACGAGGGCTAGAGGGAATATGCCTTCCTGTCTGTCTGCCTCTCTGTCTTAATCTGTCTCACTGAGGGTAAAACTTTGATTTTAAACCAGTAGGTCTTATCAGTTGGTTTCAACCGGTATGAACTGGTCTGCATGCTCACTAGTTGAATTATTCCTAACTACCAATAGACTATAACTGACTCCTGACGATGAACCGTCTGAATCTCCAAAATCCTGCTTGAATCCAGCTGAAAAATGTAACTGGGATATTTTATTGGAATTTTCTTTGTTTGTTTTCATCTGTCTTTCATTCGGTACCAGTGTCTGTCTGCTGGGGTCTAACAAGGTGCTGCTGGGGCCTTGTGCCCCATCCCAGTATTAAATCCCAGTATATGCTAAGTGTTCGTGCTCCAAGAATAACTCTACATGTGGTGTTAAGCGGCACGCCCATGTACAAGCAGACGCTCGCTAACTTGCACAGTGCGTACAACCAGACACACTCGTTATGTGCGACATCACGGTTAACACGAGTGCCCCCAGAATGCACACATGTAACTCAGACACTTGCAACACACTACATACAAATACACATGCTCCAACTCCTGCGTACATGCTCAGTACTGGTATGGACAAACTGTAACCACTATACAGTCTTATTTATACAATAACGCACACATACTCCAAACACAAAATACATGCTAATCCATGTGTTCTTGGGTAAATGAATGATACTGTAATATATGGACAGTGTTGGCGAAGTTACTCACAAAAGTAATACATTACAGACAAGTTCAGGTCCAGAAAGTACAAATCCAGACCAGGGTTTTGTTTCAACCAACCAGTTGAGTATTAAGAGTTGCAGTCACAGAATATGCAACTGGTTGGTTGAAACAAAACCTTGGTCTGGATTTGCACTTTCTGGGCCTGAACTTCTGTGAGTAACTTCCCCAACGCTGCTTACGGATACATCTGAGTTTTGTGTTAATGTGGGAAGTTACAGCAGTATGTTTTGCTTTAGATAATATAGGTCTCACATTTGAACTAACATGTTTAAATTCTTGGGGGAAAAAACTGTAAGGGTCTTTTGAATGGGGGAAATGTTGACAGAGTGTATTTTCGTAAATAATCCTAAAATAATAAAGCAAGAAAAATGTTCTCATGGCTGTGATGTTACCAGTACAGAATGCCCTCTATTTTTGTCTTTGTATATTCAAGCTGTAAGATCATTTTAAGCTCTATAAAACAACAGTGCAAGTCACATAATGATTCAGGTGTGTATAAAAGTAAAGATTATTGAAAATCAGGACAGTTTGATATGGTGTGTCCAGGTTACTTGGCTCACCAGGACAGTAATTTTAATGTCCTCAAAAATGTCCAGGTGGCAGTAATCGGACTTGTCCCAGGCCTCAGAGCATTACTTTACACTCTGGAGGCCTTTCTGTGGTATGTGATTTATCGCTGTGCAGTAGCTGTGTTTAGCTCTGCTATTCCATGTGTAGAAGAGAGAGACGGGGCACAAATGCCAACTGTCACCTACTCGCTCACAGTGACTCTTTTCCAGAACATTCAGATACAATGACAAGAACCATGCCACTACTGCATCCACTGCACAAGAGTATCTCCTAAGTGTAGTTATGAACGTCTCATGCTGACAATCACTTGGGAGTTTTACTTACGCAAAAATATTCTGAGGACACAATAAAAATGATTCATTCAGAGGGATAACCAATCTGATTGCACATGTAAGTCAGATGTCAGACCAACCAATCAGATGATTTGGACACGCCTCCTCTACAATCTGATTGACTATCTCTCTTAACCAATGATTTTTCGTTCTCCCCTCAGAACATTTTTGAGAAAGTAAAAATCCCACGAGCTCCTTTTCTGTTAAATTGCTGGGTGGCTAAAGGGAGTGTCATTGCAGCGCTTGTGTTTGGGTTAACGCAAGTACAAGTGCTAATTTCAGGCATTGTTCAGCAGTGACTGTCAGTAGGGTGCGCCGTTGCGTTTGCCTGTGAGACTGGAATCGGTTCCGATGTCTTCCAGGTCTTCCAGTAAACGATTAAGGAGATTAAAAAATGCAAATGGCCCTCTACGAAATCAGAAGCATTTCGTCTTGCCTGTAAAGGAAGGCAAGTAAATAATCACTCTGTGGATACGTCATCATATTTCTCCAGTTTAAATGAAGGCAATAAGGCCAGCCCTGTAAATACTGTAAAGATAAATTTGCGAATAAACCGAAAATAAAAGAAAGTGATGATTTTTAGAATCTATTTTATAGCAAAAAAGTTACCACTGCATATGAGGTCCAAGGTCATTGCCACGTTCTTGCAGCAGCCGTCGCATTTTTGGAGTCACCGATTAATTTCGTTTCTAAACATTGCTGTCTTGTCCCTTCAAATGAACCGGCTGTACTATATCTAATTATTTAAATGAGCGACTCACTACCTTTCGATCACGTACCTGAAAAATACTTCATGTATTAATTTCTGCCACTTTTTTCGAAACTATCATAGGAATTTTGTGTAGCCGACACCCTAAAACCTAAGTGTGAGGAACGTGGGCACTGTGTGGGTGCGGAGCCCGCTCCCTGAGTACTGCCGGGCGCCAGAACCCCGCTGCCGCTTAAGTGAGACTTTTATTTAATTTTGCCTGTTAACAACGTTGTGTTTTGGTTGCCAGTGAAGTGAACAGTACTAAGGTAGCACTCAAAGCGCTTCCGAATGGGGGGAGAGACACTGAATCGGGTCGCACACACAACATCGGAGATGTATCCTAATAAAAATTATGTAGTTATAAAAAACGTTTTCTTTTTTCACATTAACATATTCCCTTCACATTTATTGGCCTAACATTCACATTTACTAAGCAGTAACAAAGCAGATAAATATATTGATCTCGTCTTGCAGTCTCTTTTTAGCAATAAATATGGAATGAAAAAACAAGTGCAAATTAAATCGCTGTGTTACAGGATACCATCTCAGTAAACAGGACACCCAAATACCATCTATGAACTAAAAAAGGCTCCTCATACTGGCACGATGTCCTTGGGGCAGAAATGCGACACTTGCAGATGCTGCTATATTACTTAAGCGCGTAGCAATAATATCACCCCAAAAGCTCAACCTGCAGTTCAGCTCTCATTTCCCGTTGCACCTATGGGAAGCGCTTTTACAAAGGCGGTAGGCTGTCTCCTGTAAATAGGACCGTGGATTTTCAGCACCATGACAACTGACAGCACCTCACGTACCTTTAACTGTGGAAGTATTCAAAAATGCATGCATTTTTAACAGCAACACTGGCCCTGATAGCAGTGGTGCGCAGACACGCAGCTGGAGAGCGCTGTGGTCACAGTGCGGTCAGAGCTGCTGGAGCCAGACTGTCGTGTCAGTGCTGGTGAGGGCTTCCTCCCGCGGTACTGGGTGTCACTAAACTGCCCTTTATGGCATCATACCCAAAGTGCGCTGAATAATACAGAGATATTTATTTTTTCCGGCGACCCTGTGCCAGATAAGCAGTTGGAAGATGGATGGTTAGAAATATTTTATATTTCCCGAGATTCTGTATTATATAAGCAGTTGGAAGACAGATGGATGGTAATATTCCTATGCTATTTCCTTCGTGGTTAATAATATATCAATACATCTATCCATTTATCTATCTATCGTCATAATTTTCCTTGTATTCCTTTTTAACTCCTAAAATTATTTCCAAATTCTCTCTTCTTCTTCGGTCTCTTCTTTACCATGCAATTTCTTAAACTTTTTCAGTGATCCGTTGAGATCCGTGTTGAGGGGAAACTTCCTTGTGCGACGAGAACGAAGAAAGCAGAGATGCCTCGACGTTTGTTTTGATATAAGGATATGGGAATGATTTTTTTGTGAGGGAGCAATGTTCAGGGTTTCGTACAAATACTTCTGTGTCCCCCAGTCCCAGTCTTTCGTAGAACTAGTCGCCGCCTTGATGAGTTTCTCGCGGTATTTTACCCGTAAGACACGAGTGTCACGTTTACCGTAATGCATATTCGGAGCCGTTATGTAACCCCCTACACCGCGTTTAATGGTGCCTGGGCGCTCCAGACTCACCTAGGAGTGCCAGTAAAGGATAATCTATTAATAATTTCTGATATAACATTTCAGGCCCCTCTCTGTACACACACGTACGAACCACCGGCGCCTTTGCCTGAAGTGGGTGTGGAGACTGAGGCAGTCAATTAATTTGGCTACAAGCGGTTCAGTAATACTCCCGAAGATGCCCGTGGAGGCTGGAGTTCCTGGAAGAGGCTTGTGCGTGCCTTTTTCATTCTAATCACACATGAAATTTAGTTTAACAACTAAATCAGGCAATTTGTATTAACTGCTGATTTTTACCACGTTCTTTCTCTTGCCACCTACCCGATTTCTGGAAGCAGATGTATGTCTGCGTAGTCAAGTGGCATATTCTCTGAAAAATCGGATACCAAATATCTTGCAGCTCTGGGCAGAGGGAGTCTACGGGCAGCTTCTGCGGAATCTGTCAGTGTTCGACATTAAAAGTGCATTTCCATTCTCTGCTTTACGGCTTAATCTCTGTAATACCAGCGTTTATGTTCCCTATACTCATTATACATTTTATTAACAACGTTTACAGTCAGTTACAACAACATAAGTGCCAAACTCTAAATTTGATGGTACTTTTACACTATGATTAGTGAAATTTCATAAAGCAGCATAAACACGTCCGCTATTTCCTTCGGTTTATTCACTTTATATTGATGCGGGTCTCGTTATCTGACCAGGAAACATATCAAATTAACCGAGCTCTGCTGAACTTCCACATTTTGTTGTTTTCCCTCCATTAATGAATGATTGTACAATGGGACAGGATGCAGTCGGGAGGTCACTTGGAGTTCGTGGAAGAGCTTTCGGTGGAAAACAACATGTTTGAATATGTCGGCGAGTTTCTGCTCCTCGTTTCCTCCGAAATGGAGCAGCTTGTTCCAGTTCTCATGTTAAAGAAACAAGTATGACAGCGGAAAGTTAAAATCCCACTGAAGTGCGGTACTGTGCAAGAGTCGTGGGCATGCAGTCAAAGAAAACGTTCAAGGCTGCCTATCTGGGTAGTAAGTGTATATTTCCTCAGGAAAAAAACACATTTTAAAATTAGAAGATATGCAAATTAACAGTGCAGGTTAACAGTAATAACAACCAAGAAGAATTTCTTCTGTTCTCCATAAAGTTGCTGATATCTAGTTGGATGGTTAGATGAACACTGCTTCAGTCCCAAAACCGCCCTGAAGGGGAATCCCAGCCATTCCATGTATTCCTTAAATTTCATCATAGGCTCAGTTCTTTAATTCAGTTCTTGCACTCAGTTCTTGCACTATGTCTTGTGGTGATGTACACTGTTTTTTTTTTTTTTTTTTTCTTTTGCTGCTAAATTGTGGTACTTGTACTCTGCTCCTATTTATATATTTATACATACATCTTTTATATATATTTATTACACACTCTGCCAGGCTGATGTTGCGCAATTTCGTTCTGTTGTGCACTAACCCGTGTATTTCTGAATGACAATAAAGTAACTATTCTATTCTATTAACAAATAACTTGATGAGGTATTGATTAGCCAAACAAGGCGTGATAGTGGTCCAGTCAAAATATATAATAAGTACTGGATGATAACTGCAATACTGGTGTGACATTGTGGTTTTGGAATGGCTAAGTTGATACAGTTTGGCAGACATTATTATAGTTTTACACCAATCATTGTTTAAACATCATTATTACTGAGTGCCTAAGACTTGTGCATAGTCCTGCATATCCACCAGAGCCTGGGATTATGATCTTTGACCTTTTTCAGTCCTTAAATCTCAATGGCAAGTTGATGAGAGGGGAGAGCTGTATCCTGTTCTGGCCCTTTGTCTCAGCCCAACGCCTGTCTTATATCCTGAGCTCTCCTATCTCCTGAGCTCATGCTTATGAGTATCTGATGAGGAGAATGTACAGGGTTTAGGGAGTCAGTGCTTCATTGTCATTGCCTCACTTATATGCCACATCAGGGCTTCAGTGTCAGTCCGTCCCTATAGTTCACTGTCAGTACATCAGTTATATGCCAAATCAGTGCTTCAGTGTCAGTGCCTCCCTGTAATTCACTGTCAGTACCTCAGTATAATGCCACGTCCATGCTTCAGTTTCAGTGCCTCACCATAATTTACAGTCAGTGCCTTGGTTTTATAGCGTATCAGTGCCTCACTGTAGTTCACTGTCAGTACCTCAGTCATATGCCATGTCAATGCTTCAGTGTCAGCGCCTCACTATAGTTCACTGTCAGTGCCTCGGATATATAACCTGTCAGTGTTTCAGTGTCAGTGCCTCACTGTAGTTAACTATCAGTGCATCTCATTTTCAATGTCTGAATGAGTGTCTGTTTTAGTAAACTTCTAAGCCCTCTAAGGTTTTAGTGCCTGTGCCTGTCCATCACTCTGTCTTGGTGTCTGTCTGTGTTTGTTTGTGTGTGTGTCATGGTCAGTGTGAGACTCTTTCATTTTGCTTAAGGCTCAGTATATATTTTCTTGCTAAAATGTAGAACATCACACGTCTGTGTCTGTGCTTGAACCTGACTCTGACTATTTGTCTGTGTCTGACTCTGTCTCACTGTCTGTGTCTGACACTGTCTTCGAGTCTATGTTTCTGACTCTGTTTCTGTCTCTGGGTGAGACTGAGTGTCACCTGACTGAGTGTCACTGTACCTGAGTCTATCTTCGAGTCTGTGTCTATGCCTGACTCTGTTTTTGAGTCTGTGTCTGTGCCTGTCTCAAAGTCTGACTCTGTCCTAGTGTCTTTGCCTCCCCAGGATTGCTGTACCTAGGCTCATTATCAAATAAAATACTAGACTTATGACATTTTTAGTTTTTTGATTGCAGTCACAATTTTTTTCATAAAATTTACATTCCCCTGGTGGGGACCGAAAAAATGGTCCCCATAATGTAATAAAAATAACAGGTGGGACATGTGGTCCCCACAATGTAATATATACTTGACCACAGAGACAGGCAAAAAGACACACACACACACACATAAAGGCAATTTCGAGTCACCAGTTCATCTCCCTGGGAAAAAACGTGGTGTGTGGCTCAGTACTTTTGGAATTTGTGCTTGTGTTGTGGGTTCAAATCCCAAAGCAAGCAGTATAGTCATATCAGCATTGGGCCCTTGAGCAAAACCTATAACCCCAATTGCTTCAGGGGTGCTGGATGCTAGCTGGTCCTGCTGTCCTTGCCTGTATGTCACTTTCAACAAAACTGACTGCTAAATGAATGTGAAGGAGAGAATGCAAATCCCACACACAGCCCGGGGTGATATTGTTATGCATGTGAGAAGACAGTCATTAAAATAGTTCGGCATTTTTATTGTGCTATTATAAGTCAATCAAAGCTGCTTTATTTCATGCATATTCACTACCCAATATTTCACTTTCCTAAATTATCCAGAAGAGGTCAGAAGTTCAGAATTGTGTATGAAATCATGTTAATTCTTTTTGCTGTGATAAATGACACATCCTTTGCAATTCCAGACAAATCTCTGGCTATTTTAAGAGTAACATCAATGCACAGGGGCCCCACTAGAAAAGTCACTCCAAAAGCCCAAGCCTCCCCCTTCCCAGTGTAGTGACTGTTTGTGGCCAGCAGGGGACTGCGAACCTCAGAGGCCGTATGCAAACGCGTGGTTTGAGTGATGGGAAACCCCACCACTGTTAATATGAGCATGTTTGGATTATGCTGCATACAGTGTGCAAGTCACACACTAAAATGTTCTAAATAGTAGTAGTCTATGTTTGCATATAGCCGAGGGGAATCGGTGAGTGACTGGGGAGGGAACACTCTGGGAGCCAGTCAGCTTTCAGCTGGGACCAGTGCCCCTGTGGCTCCCCTCCTGTACATACCCCTGATGTAGCCGTGTCTCTGCATGGCCAGGGTTGCTTCTCTGTATTCCCAGGAATGCCTTTTGCTGTGCTGGCTGCCATCCCACACGTGTTTGGCCTCTACTCATCCCTCTACCCCATGCTTGTCTGCGTTGCCATGGGGACAACCCTGCACATCCTGGTCAGTGAGGACCTGCCTGGCTCTCTCCCCCATCCCGCCAAACTGCCTAAGAGCTGCATCTTATTCTTAAATACCTGAATAACACATGTGGCAAGCTAACCTGCATGGTCATGGTCATGGCTTTGAGGCTGACCAGCCTCACCTGATGTTGGTATTTAATGGTTTTCTGTTCCCCAGGGTTTGTTATTATCTATCTTTGATTCCCTGTCAAGGATTTGCCCTGCTTGTGCCTCTGCTGTGTTAATAATCTTAGCGTTGTAATTCCTAGTTTGTGGTTAATGTTTCCTAGTTTCAGTGTTTGTTAAGATCTATAGTTCTGTGCTCGTTAAATGTAAGTTACTCCACCTGTCGCTTGTTGCCCTGTGCCTCTGCTAATTGGTTGTTTTGGTGATGGTCCACTCCTCTCCACTCCTCTCTAGTGATCATTTTAGGGGTGGTGTATGGTCTGTGGTTTATAATATTGTGGTTTGTTTATTAATGTATGGGCTGTTTATTGGTGAATGGGTTGTTTCAGTCTTTTAGTGCTGTACCATGAGTCGGGGTTGCAGTGTTTATTGCTGCCGCTTGCTGTGCAGACACTGAGGGATCTGTGTGGCTTGCTGCCAAAGGTCGCCATTGTGATCCTGTTGCTAAGCGCCCTGTCAATCTCTAACCTGGTCGCCAGGAAGATGCTCAATTCACTGCTGGCCCCTTGGCTGCCCTTCCCCCTCCCAATGGGGCTGCTCGCTGTAAGAGTGTACTCACACTAGGTGATGCATACCGTGCCCAAGCACGTTTGACTAGTGTGACAACTTGAAGAGGTGGGCTGAGGCACGATTCAGTTGGACTTGGGCAGGGTAAGCATAGTGTGATCACTATCCATGCTCAAGCACAGAACACAGACATAACATTGCCTCAAGAATGCTGACTGGCACATGCAGACGCACATGTACACTAATCATGATCTGCACCCAGAAGGAACAGATCAGATCAGGTAGCAATAAACATTTAACAAACATTGTGGTAAAGGGATCATGTTGGTCTACAGCAGAGGTGCAGTGTGTGCTGGATATTTGGGCTGGCAAGAGTATGCAGGAACAACTGGATGTAGCACAGGGCTATCTTCTAATAGGTGCAGCATGATAAACTTGATAAATCTGTAAGAGGACTGTGTGACATCACTCCCAAAATGACTCCAAATAAGGCACGAAATACGGACATTAATCATGAATTCCATTGTTCTCTGTGTTAGTGCCTTTATTCCTATGTTTTTTTTTAATACAAAAAGGCACACAGTGATGATGAAAGTGTGGTCGGGCCCAGAACGTTTCAAAGGACTCAAAGGATTCGAGGATTCAAAGTTTTTACTATCATTTGCTCAAAGTACAGTGTACAATGAAATTCTTATTACTGCACAGACTAGACAGTTACCAAAGCAGTTCAACATAGCAGTAACATTAAATAAATGTGTGTGTGACACAGAGACAGACAGATAGACAAGCACAATGTGAGTGCAGAAAAGTGGGGGAGTGGGGAGGGGGGACAATTGTTCTCAGGCTTGGTACAAAGGGCCAAGACTGAGTACGGCCTAAGTGTCATTTGGCCAGTGAACTTGGCCCTGTAACTGACCACATCATCAACCCAATTAGGCACAGTACTGCCCCCTTGTGCAAACTACTGTAGTCCTAAAGTGCAATATTTCAGAACTTCCCCCTAGTTTCAAAGAAGTTAATCTTAATTTCATTTTTAAAGGTTTTAGATCCTTCAAGGAAATGAAAACCAAAAACATAAATCCTAAAATTTACCTCACCCCCCTGTCACAGTCAGACATGCTCCCTATCCTCTGAATGGATCCTTTCTTTGAGGTGGATGACACTGTTGTGACAGGCAGCTCTTCCAAAACTTGGTGGTCTGCATGAGGTTTGAACTTATAACCCCAGTATGGGTCCCACACGCTAACTCATTACCCCACTGGAGCTGCCTGACAAGGCTCTCCCTCACTCACCTGAGAAACACTGACATGATACTAACCAGACTGAAGCACTCAGACTGCAAACTAACCCAGTTTGCTTATTATACTTAACATTATTAACCTGCAAGGCAATTGAATGTATGTGGCACAAATAAGTCAAAGTGCTTTCAATAGATGTGAAAGCACAAGAAAAAAAGATTTATAAATGACTGAACAAATACATATATAGACAGACAGACAGATGGTCAAATAGATTTACATTTACAGTATTTGGCAGACACCCTTAGCCAGAGCGACTTACATAAGTGCTTAAAGACTCCGACTCCATTAATGAATAGATAAATAAACCAAGAAATAAAAATTATTGATAATAACATGAATTATTTTCTGATTCAGGAAATATCTATGGCTGAAATGCAGTATATACTCTTAATATACAGTACTAGAAAACAGCTTGGATACAGCGACCCATAGAAAGGTTTATTTGTAGTATTCTCTACATTTTAGAATAATTATAGACACCAGAGTTATACAATAAAATATACCAAATTATGCACTGACCAAAAAAGTATTAAACAAAAAAAAAGAATTTGTTGAGTGGGCTGGTCTGTGGGTTAGGACTCAGAAGGATGCCGGGTCAAATCCTGTGGTCGACAGAGTGATTAAACTATTGGGCCCTTGAGCAAGGCCAATTGCTCCAGGGATTGATTGATTCTACGTTCCCCTCTATGCCAGTTGCATGAGGTGGCCTCCTGAGCTGCTTTTCCTGCTGTCCTGAAGGAGGTCCCACATACAATATATGCTGAGCCCTCATTTATTTCACTGTCTGGTCAAACTCTTCCCAAACCATCTCTACTGGGTTTAAGTCAGATGGGCAGGTCCTGTGATGTGGCATTCTATCAATCTCCTTTGTGTGTCCAAACATTTGACTGGTACTGTACGAGGGTTATTAGCACGTTATAACATGTCTGAGCAAGAGGTGATTTTAGTCATTAGGAAGGAAAATATGAAGAGTGCTTCCATCAGAGCAACATGAATTCTGCTAAAATTGAATCAAAGCAATCAAAGCAATGGCTACCAAGAGCTGGAAATGGTCCAGTCAAAGCCAAAGTGGACTGGTCAGGAGCAAAGGTCATGGCAACAGTTTTTAGATACCTGAGGCATTTTTGCTTGTTGAATTTCCTGGAGGGCCAAATAACTATAACATCTGCTTATTTTAAAAATGTTTTGAGGTAGCTAGTCAAAGGTCTAGCAGAAAAACGCCCTGGAGCTTCACCAGAGAGTCTTCCTCTGCCACGGCAATGCTCCGGCTCATTCCTCTCATCAAACGAGGGCGGTTTTGCAAGAGTTTCAATGGAAAATCATTAGGCATCCACATTACAGTCCTGATTTGGCTCCTCCTCATGACTTTTTGTTTCCTAATCCTAACAAAGGGCTCCCCATTTTCTTCAGTTGATGATGTAAAGAAGAATACACTGACATGGTTAGAGTCCCAGGACCCTCAGTTCTTTAGGGATGGACTAAATGGCTGGTATCATCACTTACAAAAGTGTCTTGACCCTGATGGAGCTTATGTTGAAAAATAAAGTTTACATCTTTCACTGTTCGATTTTATTACCATTTTTCCGTGAACTTTTTGAAGGCCCCTCATATATACCTCAACCCATGAGAAATTGAACTCATGAGCAATTTTTTTAATGAAAATTACCTTTAGTCATGAGGAAAACCTCAATGCAGGAGCATAGCTAAGCGCCAGGCTGAAACATGCACGCGTATCACACAGACTCCGTGTCATGAGGAAAACCTCAATGCAGGAACATACCTAAGCGCCAGGCTGAAACATGCACGCATATCACGCAGACTCCATGTCATGCACAAAAAGGTCAAGCGCAGCCATAGGCGGTTCCCCGCTTACCATATTACACTTATATTTTAGTGACATTTTTCATTTTTGCTAAATAACAATGGGTCCCAAGAAGGCTAGAGATGTAAGTGCTAAACCAGAGAAGGTCCAGCAAGTGATAACTACTGAAACTAAGAAACAAATTATTGAAAAACATGAGAGAGGTGTTCATGTGACAGATCTTTGTACTGCGCATAACATGAGCTTGTCAACGATATGCACAAAAAAAAACAGAAGAAATTAAAAATAAAAAAATATATATAGAAATATAAATATTTATATATGTGTGTATATATATATAGAAGAAAAAAATCAAGGCGTGGCAATACTTTAGAAGAAAAGACCAGCAATTGATGAAGTGGAAAGATTATTAATGGTTTGGATAACAGAACGGCAAATTGCTGGTGCTAGCATTTCAGAAACTATAATATCTGAAAGGTTAAGGTTATATAGGGTAATATAATGAATGGTTATCCTGTTGGGAGCTCTGTTAGGGAATTTAGGGCCAGTAGAGGTTGGTTTGCTGGATTTAAGAAAAGAACTGGTATCCATAGCGCAACTAGGCTGCTGAAGAGAAAAAAAATTGAAAAATCTCCCCTTCAATTGTGTTCTCATCAAGTTTTTAACTGCGATGAAACAGGCCTATTTTGCAAAAAAATACCTAGGAGGAGCTTCATTACTAAAGAAGCGAGAAATGCCAGGACACAAGCCTATGAAAGACAGGCTAACTTTGTTGCTATGTGCAAATGCGAGTGCTGATTTTAAGGCAAAGACTATGGTCTATCATTCAGAGACCCCTCAAATTTTCACAAAAAATAAAGTTATAAAAAGGAAGTTGTCATATGGAGGTCAAATACAAAAGCTTGGGTAACAAGACAGTTATTTATCGAATGGATTCGTGAAGTATTTTGCCCTAGTGTAAAAAAATATCTTGATGAAAAAACTTACCATTAAAGGCACTGCTTGTAATGGACAACGCCCCTGCCCACATCAGAGATTTGGAGGATGAGTTGGCAGAAGAGTTCCTCTGGCTCACTATTGAATTTATGCTAGCAGAAACCACTCCTTTGCTCCAAACCCATGGACCAGCAAGTCATTGCTGACTCCAAGAAACTTTACACAAAAGCACTTTTTGAGAAGTGCTTTGAAATTACCAATAACTCTCAATTAACCTTAACTTAGTTTTGGAAGGATAATTTCCAATCTTGTTGGGAAAAACATCACCCTGATAAAGAGGTAACAAACCGTAACATATACCTGATACATGATACAACAGTGAGTTTCTTTAGGCAAATTTTCAAACGAAGGCAAAGGCCAACTTGAATGGACATGTTTGTAGAAACATTGAAGCCCATTGAGACTGAAGCAGGTTTTAGAGGAGAAGCTGATAATGAAACTCCCAGTGAGCCACAAGCAGGTACCGGTGGTTTTGAGAGACAACCTAGAACATAAAAATCTCCTGAAGACCAGCTACCTGATGTTATTATGGAAGCAATAACCCCTCTCCATTCCCTCCTCTCCCTTTACAGAAGGGTGCCATTAGGGGTCCTTGAACGAATTAATTCTATTTCCATTGTTTCTTACAGGAAAAACTGATGCATCTCATGAGTTTTTTGCGTCACGAGCTTTTCTCTTGAACAGCTTAACTCATGCCTTGAGGTATCACTGTATATTGTAAATTTTGAGGTCTGTAAGCTGATTTGGAGAAAAAAAAATCTCTCACACAAACAATAATTGCAGGAAAGGGGCCACTACAGGATCTGCGAGGAGAGTGAGGCATTGCTGGGGCCACTAAGGTGTCATTGACTTCCTGTGTTTGTTTTCAGATTGTTATCAGCACACTGATCTCCTGGTGGCTTGATTTGCACACCCGGTATGGAGTAGAGGTTGTCGGTCACGTGCCTTTGGGGTGAGAAGACAGACACATTGTGAGGGACTATCTGGTCGCTCTGGTTAAGGGTGCCTGCCAAATGCTGAAAATGCTGTAAATGTGCTGGGGATTTGTATGTTTGCATCCTTTAATACATGTGTTTGTCTGTGTAGAAATCATATGTCATATGTTTACTGTATGTAGAAATTCATATAGTGTACATTTCTGTGTGTGTTTATTTCAGTCCATTGATGCATTTAAAAGACAGACTAACTGAATCCCAGTACAACAAATCTTATCTTTATAGCCACTACAAGCTACAGGCCCTCCCACCCACCAGGGGGCGATCTTCTTGTATGAGCGATTAATGAAGTGAGTGGTACACTACAGCTGGTGGCTAGAATTGTATCAATAAACTGCTGATGGGAAGGTGCGGAAACGCAAGTCAGCCGTGTTGCTGTCCAGGGTGCTGAATGTCCCATTTTGCTGAACAGAAAACTGACCCCCTTGCCTTGCTCTTCCACAACTTCCAGGCCCCAGTTCTCCCCTAGGTGTCTCTCTTTGAAGAGGTTCTCTGAGATGCATTTGCCCTGGCTGTGGTTGGCTATGCTATAACCATCGCTATGGCCCAGTCCAGCGCTCTCAAATAAGGCTACAGTGTGGACAACAACCAGGTCAGGGTCATTATAACATGAATCAGTATAGCTCTGGGTTTCTGTGCGATGTGATAAGGTCCTTCATTCATAGTCCTGTAGGACCTGGTGGCTCACGGACTCAGTACCGTAGTTGGAAGGATCTTCCAGTGCTTTGCGGTCAGCTGATCCGTGTCACAATATATGGTGCAGGTCAACACTGGGGGTGACACCCAGGTACTATATGAATACACTAATGTACATGCGTATGTACATTGAAGGTGTATGAAGGTACAGTATGAAGGTGCTTTAGTCAAACAGTCTTAATTACAAGATTAGGGTAATGTAACGACTGAGCCTTTGTGTGAAACCAGACACTACAGTAATGAGCACTGGAAAAACATACTGTATAATAAGATAAAATACTCATTTGAATTGATGGAAATAATGTGATAATAGTAATTCAGTAGTTAGTGAGATTTTCTAAGCGCTGGGCTGTGCAACACTGATGGAGTTGCACTGTTCTGCACTTCTATTATCCACTTTCCAGCCTCTTGCTGTGTCCTTTCTGCCTCCCAGATGGCCAGTGTTGTCTCAGTTCAGGTCATTCTGGTTATTCTCCTGAAGATCGGAGAGCTTTTCCAGCAGCTGCAAAAGGTGAGGCTGGCATCCTTCCACATGGATGGTGGAAACTATGCTGTGTTTGTTTGTGTGCAATTGTGTCATGTATTTGGCTATGATGTCTGGGTATGTCATGTGTATTTGCTGTCCCCAGGCTATGATGTATGGGTATGTCACATGTATGCGCTGTCTCCAGGCCATGATGTATGGGTATGTCACGTGTTTGTGCTGTCCCCAGGCCATGATGTATGGGTATGTCACGTGTATGTGCTGTCCCCAGGCCATAATGTATGGGTATGTCACGTGTATGTGCTGTCCCCAGGTCATGATGTATGGGTATGTCACATGTATGTGCTGTCTCCAGGCCATGACGTATGGGTATGTCATATGTATGTGCTGTCCCCAGGCTATGATGTATGGGCATGTCACATGTATGTGCTGTCTCCAGGCCATGATGTATGGGTATGTCACGTGTATGTGCTGTCTCCAGGCTATCATGTATGGGTATGTCACGTGTATGTGCTGTCTCCAGAATATGATGTATGTATATGTCACGTGTATGTGCTATTTCCAGGCCATGATGTATGTGTATATGTATAGCCAGAGCTTTAGGATTTAGCAGATTAGGCCCATATGGAGGTTTATATTTCATATAATCACATGGAAAAATGGACTGATATAATCAACTGATTCACAGGAAGATATTTTCCGCATTGGATTTGTACTTGGACTGGTCAGACGTCAGCTTAGTCTAAGTAGTCCTGTTTGGAGCAATCACGAGGGTCAAAAGAGGGCCTCTCTGTGATTACTGATACAACTGGCCTTTATAATCTGATCACTATATCACTGCTTAATTTGATTGGCTCCTCCGGCCTGGACTCGTCATTCAGCAGTCTGATTGGGAGATCACTGAGCATCACTGATCATGCTGTGTGGGGCCAATAAGAAGCTCACTCATGCTGGGGTTTCTCTGACTCTCCTTGCAGCTGGTGTGGGTGGTGCCCCTCATCTTCACCTTGCTCCTGAACCTGGATCTCAGTTTGTCAGCTTCTGTTGCTTTTTCCCTTCTGACCATCATTTTTAGAACTCAACGGTGAGGCTCCCTGTCCTCAAGCCCAAATGTTGCCACTTCATCATGTGTCTCAAACATACACAGCACAGGGTAACCCACCTAAATACGCTTACAGTCACATGCAGGCACAGAAAGGCCCGTCATTCATCCTTGCATGTTATTATGGTACCAATATCTCTCAGATCCTTTTCAAAGAGGCTCATCATACATCTTACTAGGTTTTACCTGGGAGTTTCTTTTGAGGCTTGAACTGTCAGCTTTTGGCAACATGGCTAATCACCAACACCTGAAACTCAGATTCTTCTTCTTTGAGAAATGAATCGTAGATATTCACCTTGAACTAGAAGCTATGGTCTGACCTGCTTGTTTTTCTCAGACTCTCCTCAGCCCAACATACTCCATCCTTGGGCAGGTTTGAGGGGTCAACATCTACAAACCCATGGAAGTGGACTGCCAGGTAGGCACAACAGGCACTCCGCACACACCAAAAACATAGCTAAGAAAGCCAAAGAACCACTCAGAAACAAGTCTACAAATACACAAATGCATGTAAGGTATCACATCTAGACATCCACAAACCCCGACCCATGTGCAGTGCCTGCTTCTTCCTGCAGGTGGAGCCAGTGCCAGGCCAGGCACCCTCCTGTTCCTTTGCTATTTTCTATTTTGCCAACGCTGAGACGTAAGCTGAAGCCCAGGCAACGATGGCAAGAGCCCGTACCTGCATGTCCCTCCCTGTATCTGGCTATCTGGGCCACAAACAATGAACACTCCACCTTAACTGAGGCGGGATCCACTGGTTATTGTGTTTCTCAGTACGTAGCATCACAGTCTTATGTTTTATAATAAAATAAGTGCATCATCCCTATACAGAGAGAAGGTAAAAATGTCCCATCTTGCTCTACTGTGGGACTAACAGATATTCATATACAGCATGGGGTTAGAGCACAGGGTTGGCCATTTTTCCAGTTGGGGTTAAGAGCCTTGGTCAAGGGCCTAGCAGCTGCTGGACTCAAACTCCTCACCCACAGACAGTACACTGCATGCTACGTTAAACTACACTAGACTCGTTTAGAACTATAAACACATAAGGATGTAGTGACTTGCCACTTTCGCTTATGCGGAACAGAGTGGGATTAACATTGTGAGGATGCTATCCTCAAGAGGGAGGAGATGGAGTGGGGCAAAAGGGTGGCTAACAAGACGTCAAGGAGCACGGTGCAGCTGGAGAACATCGCAGGGCCAAGTGCCCACTTGTTCCTGGGTGTGCACTAGGGTGTAGATGTGTATTGCTCAGACCGAGGGTGTGTGTGTGTGTGTGTGTGAATATGTAGAAGAATGTGCATGTATGTGTGTACAGCTTGATCTCAGTCATGAATGACCAATCAGCA
>JAODKL010000128.1:7726857-7739748 GCA_026780765.1 Petrocephalus schoutedeni
AATTTCACAAATATATTAACCCATTAGGATACAAAATAGGCCTACATGTGGTTTCAGCTACAATTAGATTTTTTTTTTTAATTGTAGAAGCTTCAACGTTTTTGAAAAACAATGTGTTAAATCAGAAGAACTAGTATGTTTTTTGCCACGCTATATGTGAAATTTCGCCATATGCTCTAAGAGTTGCCGACATGGGCATGATACGCACATTAACTTTAAGAGGACGTAACCTTGCTGAGGTTCCGCGTTCCCCGGAAGTGCGAGTCTCCGTTTCAGCCAGTAGGAGGCGCCCTGACCAAATGTTTATTTCCTTTCTTGAGTTTGAGCAGTTGTAGCCCTGCATGTTTTTAGTCAATCCAGTGAATTGACACTTGCTTCACATACCAGATCCACACTGTAAGAAACAAATTAGTACCTTTGAGGGTACATTTTCTGTAACCTCAAGGGTCTGCCCAATGTACCCTTGCTGTAGGTAAATGTACCTTTTTGAGGTACAGAAATGGATGCTGAGGAACAGTTTTGTGCCACCGGGGGTATAGCAATTTTGTTTGTAAGTTGGGGGAAACGGCTGTACCCTCTTTTCGGACAGTGCACCAGGTGATGTTTCATGGGCTACTATTAATAATTAAAACGGCTTTATAAGTAGGTTTAGACATGAGATCGCGTTCAGCCCTTTGAAGACGTAAATTGCTCATCCCTGCCTTACTTACGCCTGTTATACAGTCATATACTATTGTTTTCCAGCACTGCAGAATTCTGTGGGTATTCCCCCAACCTGAGCTCCTTAATTGGTTTTTCCGAATTGTAACGGAGTCCACACCCTGCCAAGGTGGAGGGCGTTCCCGCCTCTGCCCTGTGCTCCCAGATCAGCCTCCCAACGTACTGTTTAAAATGTAAATTAGCTGCAAATGAAGTGCTTTCTTGACGTGTAGAGCTTTGATAATAAGAATTATGTAATGATGATGGTGATGGTGATGATTTGAGTCTGTATTTCATCTTTACTCCGTGTTAAACAGATATTATCTCTATCGCACGATGAATGGTTTTCCGTGTTGGGATTAAAGCGTGTATTTTATCGTGCATCCATTTTGCGGACCACGAATCAACGTGAGCAGCGCGCATGCAAATATAATTTAAAAATGCAAATAAGTCGAGATTCCTCATAATGACTTGTTATACAACTGTGAGCTTGGGTCTCCGGAACCACCCTCTCGCATCCTTTTCATAGATCACCTTTCGGAACCTTGTTCTAAAAACCACCCCATTCGGTCTCCTCGTAGGACTTAAATTATAGGGACCGGTAGAGCAGGGGGTTTGAGCAGAATGGGCGGGACTAAGGAAGCGGTCCTTGAGGGTTATCTGTCGGCGACTAATTCCCTCCGCCTCCAGTCAAGGCGATCCCTCCGGTCGCTGATCGCTCGGCGGGATCCCCGGCGCAGTGCGTGCGGCAAAGCGGAGCGTCGCGGACTCCCGGGATCACGCCAGGTGGACCATCCAGAAAGAGCAGGTTGGCCGTTTCCCTCGTAGACGCACAGCCGCAAATTCAACCTGTAAGAAACGCTGATGTGCGCCTCCACTTTCCTCCTGGCTGTCACATTCAGTTCTTTTTCCACAGAAGTTGCGGAACAGCTCCGTGTTCTCTAAAACGCGACATTATGCACGGGGTTTAATTCAATTTACCTTTAATTTAAGACACTCGAATTTTCTAGCTTTATGAGGTCGTCGCGGCTGAGTGGCATCTGTGTAGTCGCTGTGTAATTTGGAAAATAAGGCGTGTTTTGGAAATGTTATGCGTGCGTTATAGTGTGCATGAACTTGATGCATATGACAAACGTGCTTGTGCCAGTATACATTGTAAACATAAAAATGCATCATGTTGCTAAAATAAATTAAAACCGCTTTCCTTGTTTTTTTTGCTATCGTGTTACATCTTCAGCTCAGTTCAGCTGAGTTAGGACACCGGACAAACTGGTTTTCCTGACACGCATCACTGAGTTAAAATCAAACGAAGTGCTTGAAATGGAATTTGCTTGCATGGTCACCGTGTAATTGGCACTGTAGTATCAGAGGGTCTTTCTTTGTGTCTACAAGCTGATAGACGCTTTATATTGGCAGTGGAGCGCATTCCTGTCGCCCCTTCCCGTGTGACAGATCGATAGCGATCAGGCGTGAAGCGGCGACATGCCCGCTGTCAGGCACAGGAGGGGATCGATCTCCGCAGGAGCAGTCTGTACTGTTTGCCGTTTGATGCTGGCGCACCTGCGGCTAAATCTGCCGCACGTTCATCGGACACATCCCCCCCGGAGACATTACTGTATAGCGGGCTGCTGGTGGCGCCTACTCGCTTTGCACTCGCTTGCTGAATTAAGTAAGGTTTTGATGGATACCGTCATGTAACAATGAAACACTGAAAGCACAGCGAAGGCATATATTTAAATTTTTAAACAAATTTACGTAGTTTTTTCTTATTCTGCTAATAATAATAATAACAACTGTTATCTGCTGTTCTATGCTCCATAATGGATAGGCTAGCCCATGATTATCCAAATCGATCTCTACAGCTTTCAACACCCCCTCCATAGGCGTAGCTGCATTGTTTCTAAAGCACTTTGCCTCTGCTCCCTATTAGGCTACACATTAGTTCACCCTTGGCATTTAAACCTGAGATCGCCTCATGTTTGGCATCGGTCTGGCCTCACTGGAGTAAGTACGAGAGTGAGAGTCCGGCTCCTGCAACCGGCACCGGGGCCCGTGACATGCGGCGTCGTATCGCGGAGCATTGGAGCCGGGCTCGCCTATCGCGCCATAGGCGGACAGCTGAAGCGCCGCAGATTCATTAATCACCTTCCTTCCTGCCCCGATCTCTCATTTCAGGGCGGCGGACAACTGTTTTTATTTAGCGTGTAAATCGTACTCATCATGTCGGAGTCAGGGGTGACACCCCAGGGTGACAGGGGGCAGGACCATATCGTCAACGCCGACGGACAGCGCCTGTTTTGCCGCTACTGGGTACCGGAGGTACCCCCGAGGTTAGTGAGCATAGATATAAAAGCTGGGTTATGGATATCAAAGCGTGCCGACAGCTTTATAAAAGCGATCCTTTTAACTGTACCGAAGCTCTGTACCTAACAGCTTGTAGTAATAATTGTTTTACTTCCCAATGTGATAATCGTATTTATATTCAAGGCGTAAATAAAACCAAACACCCGTTAATTTATTTAATAAAAAAAAGCCCATGACTGAAGTGCCATGACTGAACTAGCCGGCAATTGATATTGCAGATATTTGCTAATCATTTCAAAGGGCGACTTTACAGATGTTACTTTACTCGCCACTTCAATATCTATGCATAAGCCTATATAAGTTAAATAAAAATGTTGCAGCGTTTGCGTGAGCATGTGGGTGACTTTTCATGTCAGTCTGGGAAGCCTGGGTGCTCTTTGCGGCTCCCAAATGTTTCACTGAAGGGTGACTGTAAACAGTATGTCCCGGCATCGTTCGAGGCACCCGGGCCGGCCGCGGGTCGCGGCTGAGACAGAATAAGGAGCAGAGTGCCGTCTCCTGGCTACAGTCTGGGAGCTCATGGTCAGTGTGCAAATAGGCACTGCGCTAACAGATTCCCAGCAGTTGTGCTGACAGTCCGCGTGTGTAAAGTTGGCACGTTCAGAGTCGCTGTACTGTAAACAGCCGGCGCATTTATAGTTTACAGTAGGGTTTTTTTTCCAGTTCAGCAATACCACTCTATCCAGGAGTATGAACTGCTTTATGGGAATTATATAGGCATTCCAAACGTACGAAGTTATGGACTATATGCCATTACAGTTACGATCAGAAAAAAAGACCCCAAACAAAGCAGCCTTTGTCCCCCGAGGGGTGACAGAGGTGCAGTGTGTCTCTGCACCCAGTAGACTCTGCCAGTGGAGCTTAATCTAGAGGAAGCCCCAACAGGGCTCAGTGGAGCATTGGATTCCTGATCTGACTGTGAAGCAGATATGCAGTGTGTCCCACTGGGTGTGTGTTTGGGATGGCCAGTCAGCCAGTGCCTGAGGGAGGGTGTGAGTGAATATGTGAATTATCTAAGCATGTGAATGGGGGGGTGGGTGCGTGTGCCTGACTGATTGTGTGGGCTAGCAAGGGCTGTGCGCGTGTGTCGTTCAGGGGGGGAGTCCAGCATCCATGTGAGTCAGTGAGTGAGCGTGTGTGTAGGGGAGAGTGAGGATGTGCGTGCGAGTGTACGTGACCAGGCCAGGGACGCCGGGGCTTCGCGCTGCCCCGTAAACATTCCCGCTACACAAAGCCGGCGCTCAGAGAAGCCTCATTCAGCTCCATTCAGGGCCAGCGAGCCCGCCACAGCGGCCAGGACGTCCTAACAGCCGAAGAGCGGAGGCCATAGCCGAGCGGAACAAAGAGAGACCCCCACCCCCAAACTGCCTGAGGGGGAGACGACTACATCGCTCTGCATGTTTAACACCCAGGGCTTCAGTGGAGGGAAAGGCCAACATCTTTCACTCGGCGGTATTCATAATCCTCGGTGAAAGCCTTCAAATTGACAGCCAGACACAGGCAGAGATGTACGCCGCTAAATAGGACAGTTTGTCTAACCAGAGTCGTCATGGCAACAAATCACTTCCTGCTGCAGAGCGTGTCAAACTGTTTTCATGATGAGTGCATGTGCGCGACTGTGCGCGGCTGTACACATCTGTGCGCATGTCATTTCTTAAAATTTTATTTTTTATTGTTTTCTCTGTTTCTCAGTGGGGAAGCCAGCTGTTTTTGATAGTCGCGGACACGCTGAAGGTTCATTTTCTTATTTCGGACGTGTTAAGAGAATGACCTAATCGTCTTCCTTAGTTTGCGGATTCGGTCGGCTTGCCAGCGATTTACCAGCCTGCGTGGGTCATGGCGGCGCGGGTGAGGGAGTGAGAGAGTGAGAGATGAGAGCACAAGTGTGCCTGTGGGTGGAGTTCCTGTAAATGGTTTTCAACAGTGTGCTTGATTGTGTTCAGCAGACTGATTCTGCTCTGACTCCATTAACCCTCACCGTGCCAGGACGCCCGTCTCCGCCAAGATCTCAGTGCTTACGGGATCCCGGTTCGGTGTGATGGGTGTCGATTGTGGCATCCAGGGCCTTGTCTTGCACAAATACTGGCCCACACACCCCGGCCAGCCCACCAATACACGGGGAGCAGATAGGTGGGCGACTGCCAGTGCAAGCCCATGAGAAGCCTAGGCAAGCTCCACCATCAGTGCTCCCCCCCCCCCCCTTCGAAACAAATTGAAATTGGCTCAGAAGATGGCATACTAGGTGGCTGCTTGTCTCACCTAATGAGGTGACTGGCACCGGCGATTGTAAGACAAGATAAGACACAGACAAACGAGCATAAAGTGCAAATACTGATTAAATAAATTAAAAGGAACATAGTACAAAAATAGGATGTATATCCTGAAACTATTATGCACTATTAAGGAAATGTATATGAATATAAATAAAGAAGTGATGTATGTGCAGTTAGAAAACAGATGGCAGTGGACTTGATTGTGTGTTGATATGTGTGCAGGTGTGACTGCACGCAAACATATGCGTAAACGTGTCTTCTCTGCTCTTTTCCAGAGGCCTGCTGTTTGTGGCCCATGGAGTAGGAGAACACTGCGGGAGGTACAGCTCCTTGGCCCAGAGCCTCAGCCAACGGGGCTTGATGGTCTTCGCACATGACCACGGTGACTGACCTCACTTCCTGTCAGTCGCGTCTGGTTTACGCGGTCTGCGGCATTAGCACAAGTACTGTGCTTGTTCAAATGTAGGGCAGCTGTAGCTGGAGCTGAGTTTACTGAGTTATAAATAGTATGTCTGGATCTATGGGAGTTTAATGAGATAGACAGGCAGACAAGTGGACAGACAAACAAACACATAGACAGACAGACAGATAGGAAGACAGACAGGCAGACAAGTGGACACACAAACAAACACATAGGCAGACAGACAGATAGTCAGGAAGACAGACAGGCAGACAAGTGGACAGACAAACAAACACATAGATACACAGGCAGACAGACATATAGTCAGGAAGACAGACAGGTAGACAAGTGGACAGACAAACAGAAGCATAGACAGACAGGCAGACAGACATATGGTCAGGAAGACAGGCAGACAAGTGGACAGACAAACAAACACATAGACAGACAGGCAGACAGACAGGCAGACAAGTGGACAGACAAACAAACACATAGACACACAGGCAGACAGACATATAGTCAGGATGACAGATAGGCAGACAAGTGGACAGACAAACAGAAACGTAGACAGACAGGCAGACAGACATATAGTCAGGAAGACAGACAGGCAGACAAGTGGACAGACAAACAAACACATAGACAGACAGGCAGACAGACATATAGTCAGGATGACAGATAGGCAGACAAGTGGACAGACAAACAGAAACGTAGACAGACAGGCAGACAGACATATAGTCAGGAAGACAGACAGGCAGACAAGTGGACAGACAAACAAACACATAGACAGACAGGCAGACAGACAGGCAGAAAAGTGGACAGACAAACAAACACATAGACAGACAGACAGACAAGTGGACAGACAAACAAACACAAAGACAGACAGGCAGACAAGTGGACAGACAAACAAACAAACACATAGACAGACAGGCAGACAGACATATAGTCAGGAAGACAGAAAGGCAGACAAGTGGACAGACAAACAGAAACATAGACAGACAGGCAGACAGACAGATAGTCAAGAAGACAGACAGGCAGACAAGTGGACAGACAAACAAACACATAGACAGACAGGCAGACAGACAGATCGTCAGGAAGACAGACAGGCAGACAAGTGGGCAGACAAACAGAAACATAGACAGACAGGCAGACCTATAGATTGTCAGGCAAACAAGTAGACAGACAAACATGCAGATGGACAGGTAGACAAGTAGACAGATAAATAGACATCTGGACAGACAGGCAGACATGCAGGTAGACAGGCAGACAGACAGAAACACATAAACACACACCTATCTTGAATTAACACAGTGTGTGTAGAAGTACAACGTAATACTCTGTTTTAGTTGTTTCCTGTATCTTTTTGACCAAATAAAAATATATCACTTCTCTTGTTATCCTCTCTCTCCCTCTTCTCCTTTTTCATCCCTCTCTCTGTCTTCCTCACATCCTTTCTGCCTGAACCAATATTCTTCTCCTCTTTCCCCTCATTTCCTTCCTTCCCTTACTTACCCCCCCCCCCCCGCCCCCAATCTTCTTTTCTGGTCTTCCTCTACCCATCCTCTCAATCCCCCACCATCCATCTTTTCTCTCCCTCGCTCTCAGTGGGCCACGGCCTCAGTGAAGGGGAAAGGGTGGTGGTTCGGGATTTCAAGGTGTTTGTCAGGGACTCCCTGCAGCATGTGGATCTCATGAGGGAGCGGTGCCCAGGCCTGCCCCTGTTTATCCTGGGCCACTCTATGGTGAGTGCAGATGCCCCACCTGCTGAATTAGGCATGCGCTCACATTGCTGAAGCTCTCTTTCCCGGATCAAATTAGTGATACTATCATATTGCAGTGCAGCATGGTGAAGATATTAACGGCATGTGTGGTTCATTTGTGTTGTTGTAGGATAAACATCTATTTAGTAGATGCTCTTGTTCAAAGCAACATACAAGTGAGGGGAGCTTTGGGGCAGAGAGCAGAATCAGCCAGCATCCCAGGAGCAGTTGGGGTTAAGGGCCTCGCTCAAGTACTCAACAGCGATACAATTACTCTGCCGGCCACAGGATTTGAACTCATAACCTTCCACACACAGATCTTTATCCTACTGAGCTACACTCTATGCTGGTACAGTTTATAGTATATATAATAGAGTGAAAAAATATACAGCATTCCCCATAACCTTGACCAGAATAGAAGGTTGAAAGACAGCTACACTGTTTGTATTACTGTTGTAAATCTAGCAGTAACAGCAGTAACTGTTTTGATGATTTGAGCCGTTCTTACCAGCCCTGCGAATTCTCAGAGCCTTCAGAATTTATCCCGAGACTAACAGATGGGGCTCTGCTTCAGATTATATTCAGGAGCCACCATGTCTGGATCAGACCCCACAGCTCAGCCAACACGCTGTCCATGTTTTATATTTTTTTTCTATTTTACTCTTTTAGCTATTACTATTTTTATGGTAGTGGAGTTGACCAACTTTCAATTCACTGCAGGTTGTAGTCTGACTGTATACCTTGCAGGTGACAAATAAAAATGTAAAGATGTGGATAATATCCATCTGCCTGAGAGAAAAAAATTCAGCTTATGTCTTTAATTGAAGTATCTGCCGGTGGATACACATTTGTAGAATGTCTGCCTCTCAGCTATGGGGCAAAAGCGAGTCTTGTGTTATTTTTCCGTCTGTCGTTCTTCTTCATCTTAAATTTAAAACAGTATTAACTTAGTAGGGAATTCATGTTTTAGGCCAAGCTATTTCATTGATAATCATAGTTATTTTGTTACTGTTATCAGTGTCACCAGAGACTTGCTAAGGTCGTCATACTTAATGATCATAAAATTTTTCCATGACATTGTACTGGATTAACATTTTGAAGGTGGATGGATGAATTTGTAGCATTTCAAAAAGCATAATATTTCTGTCATTTGCTCCTAAATGGAAGTTGATAACGATGGCAAGCTTTTATTTTAACGTGACATGAGGATTATATGACTTACCTGTAGCATTATTGGGCTTTACTTGACATGTGGAATGTGACACTGTGGTTCCCTCTTGCAGGGTGGGGCCATTTCTATCCTCAGTGTGTGTGAGAGACCCAGTGATTTCGCTGGAGTAGTACTGATTTCGCCCATGGTACAGCTCAACCCGGAATCAGCGTCGCCATTTAAGGTGAGGACAGGTGCTCCTGTTATACTCTGTGGGAAGCTGTTCCTGAGCAATGGAGCACCTCACAGAAGACCTATGTACTTCAGCAGAGAACATACTCTTTCATCATATGAAGACTTTGATGTTGCACAATTAAATTTCTATAGTTTAATAATGCGGTAGAATACCATATTTTACATTGCTTCCTACTGCAATACTGTAGTACTATTACTACATAAATACACTTTTGCATGTTGTGTCATACCTTACTTGGTTTTACGGCAGATGTTTATGGCAAAGCTCCTGAACCATGTGCTGCCCAGCCTCAGTCTGGGTTCGATTAACTCCAAGTGGATCTCTCGAGACCAGAAAGAAGTAAGGCTTGAGGATTACATGTCACAAAGTCCATGTCATGTATCTGTAGGGTTCAGGACTGAAATGTGCAGTGTGGGCCTTCTTGCATGCATTGTAGATTAGCAATAAGCATGTGCAGTGTAGCTCATATAGTTTGCAGTGTGGATCAGTGCTGAGCATATGCAGTGCAGCTTGTATGGTATGCAGTGTGAATCAATACTGAGCATGTATGGTGCAGCTTGTATAGTATGCAGTGTGGATCTATACTGAACACTTGCAGTGCTGCTTGTATAGTATGCAGTGTGGATCTGTACTGAACACTTGCAGTGCTGCTTGTATAGTATGCAGTGTGGATCAGTACTCAATGTGTGCAGTGCAACTTGTATAGTACGCAGTGTGGGTGAGTACTGAGCATGTGCAGCATAGCTCATATACTGTGCACTGTGGATCAGTACTGAACTTGTGCAGTGAAACTCATATAGCATACAGTGTGGGTCAGTAATGAGCATGTGCAGTGCAGCTCATACAACATGCAGTGTGAGTCAGTAATGACCATGTGCGAGTGTGGGTCAGCAGTGTCTGTCTCGCCCTGTAGGTGGAGTCGTATGACACAGACGAGCTGAACCACCACGGCGGTCTGAGTGTTGCGTTTGCTATGCAGCTGGTGGGGGCTGCCCGGCTGGTTGAGAGGGCGATCCCCACTGTGACCTGGCCCTTTCTGCTCCTCCATGGTGATGCGGACAAGCTGTGTAGCATCAGCGGCTCCTACATGATGCTGGAGAAAGCCCAGAGTGCAGACAAGCAGCTGAAGGTAGTGTGTAACTACCTGAACCACAGGCACGCACAGACACAGAAACAGACACACCCATGCAAACTCCAAAAGGCAGCACAAGATTTCTCCAGTGACATGCCACTGCACTCTTACCCTTGGCAAACCCCAGGGACTGCGTGGGTGTGTGTGTGTCTGTATTTGCCTTTTTCTGGTGACACATTGCCATGGCAGCAGGTTCTGTTTGGCTCTGGCTAACACCGGCTGGCAGTTGAATTGAATTGTCAGTAACTGTTTTTTTTTTTGATGGGTGGGGACCATCAGTTTCTTTCTGAGCTGGCAGGTGCGAATGTATAAATACACCCTGCGTATGAGATGTTTTTTCAGCCTTTCATCCCTAAATTTATGATACCAATTTCTTTTTCTAGTAGTTGTACGATAATCTGTCACCCCAGTGTGAGTATGGAATGAGACTCTGCTTCATTCCTTTTTAAATTCTTTTCTTCTCATTGTTAGATTAACTATGCAGTCATGGTACATAGCTTTGTACTTAGCCCTTGCTGTTAGTTTTTGCTGGGGGTATCGGTGGCAGACGTGCAGATTTACCGCCGTAAAGGCCAGTTGCTGCACAAGTACCATCAGGTTCTTAGACCTACCTCTTTTAAGTTCAATCCCCAATCATTCACTGACAAAAGTCACTGGTTGGTTGGTTTCCAAAGAAAAAGTCTTCAACCTTCCTACCACCGGATTGTTTGGTGCGACACGTTTAGAGCTTCAGCTGAGCTGACTCCAAGTATGGCCGGCCACTCGGCGCTGAATAAAACGTGTCCACGTGTTTTTAATAGCTAGCAAAACAGAAAATGCAGCGGCGCCTTTCCAGCACATTTGCAGCTACATTTCGGTATGGAGGTGGCCGTCCGTCCACGTTTCTGGCCGTGCCCACATTCCATTACCCCATCAAACATGCAGGCCCTGCCGCTGAGGGCTGTCTTTGCGAGAGTTAAAACCGGAATCGGGCCCTGCTTGATGTTTGAATTCCCCAGGGGAACTTCTGTGTGACTGAGACTTCAAAAGACTGTCTGGAATTTTTAAATATGCTCTACAGGAATGTGGAACAACCCCATGAGACATTAGTTTATTGACCCCAGTTCTGTACGCTGGTGCCCGTTGTTATTACACTTGTGTCGGCATCTTCATGGGTTTGACTGGATTGGATTCCAAAATAGCTATTAGTAATTTGTGCTGTAGTTAATCTCTCTGTCCTGCTCAGATTCAGATATACTTTGACATATGTATACATGATATATTTATGCTTAGATGCATTTCTTTCATGTGTTTCAGTTGAGTGCGTGTAGTTTGCGTGTGACTGGGTGCACTAACATTTGTCTCTTTACTGTTGGGTATTTAAAAGAGTAGCTTCAGTATTTATAAACTACAAAGTACATTTAAAAGTATGTTTACCAGGACAGTTTGTGCTGGTAGATTGCTGTATGCACCTGTACAGTGTTTGGCAATGTTTGCGTGAGTACTGACAGTTTCCACATTAGGATTTTAAAAGCACAGCATTCAAATGAAAAGCTAAACTCTTCCACTGTCGCTCACAGTAAAACGTATTACAAGGGCACTGAAAAAATGCTAAATGTTCGGAAAAAAAGTGTGAACACTTCATAAACAGTTAAGTGAGTTGTGTAATGTAATCATACATTTGTACCAAGTCTGGCTTCCAGATTTAGAATACCAATGTCTGTGTTTATACTGCACAGTCTTAAGGGTGTACTTGTATAAACTGTGACAGTGCTTTAAATATCAGCTTCTTACAACTATATTTGCATCAAAGTGCTGCATTAAGTCTTATTTAAGAATTATTCAGGAGTCCTTCCTGTAACTGTGGCCTAGCTAACTAGTTACTTAGCTACTTACTAACACTACAGGAACTTTCTTGCCTCTTGGCCAGCTGATGGTCAGTAAAATAGGACATGCATCCACACAGTCACAGGAAATAATAGTTCATCAAGTAAAAATGTCATTTTCAATTTCCCTTACAGGGATAATATTTAAAGACATTTCCAAACACTTCAGAGACATTAGATGTCCTGGAGATACATGATTTATACCAAAAGGTTTCTGTCTTTTTCCAATAAAAAACGATTCGTAGTCTTAAAACCTGGTTTTAATGAAAGGAACATGCTGTCAAGCACATTAGTGTGTTGTCAAATGAGCACAGAGTGAAATCTTTTCTAGTAGTAAATGCCGAATTCTCTAACATTACATACCCACCCTCCCCCAAGACTCTAAACAAGAAAAAAATTAATGGATTTAAATTGTATAACATAATATATAAATCAGATAAATTCTAAGCTTTCATTTTAACATTGCTAATTTGCCTAATTCTTTCTATATCCAGGGTATTTTTAAATGTACTCCTTCATCTACCTTAGACGGCTCTTTCCATGTTGTCTGTTAAAATAGTACAATATTAATAACTTTTTGGGCCACTTTCCCGGACAAGGATTAAGCCTAGTCCTGGACTAAACTGGAATTTTGTATGGGGATTCTCCATGTTTAGTCCTGGACTAGACTTAATGCCCGTCCGGGAAAGCGGCCCTTTGTGTCTGACTGTGCTAACCCTGCTTCACTTGTAGTAAATTGTGCATTAAGTGCTTCAGGGCAACTGTTCTTGCCAAGCGGAAGTGTGACGAGGATTTGCAGCCTTGCATCCTCGCTGTGCCCGCATGTGTATGCATTCTCACTGGTTTGTGTGCCCCCCCCCCAAGGTCTATGAAGGTGCTTACCACGTGCTTCACCGCGAGCTCCCGGAGACGACAGACGCCGTGCTGAGGGACATCGGCGAGTGGGTCATGGGGAGGATCCCAGACCAGGCTGCATCGGGCTCCTAAGCTTCTCATTT
>JAODKL010000128.1:7748639-7766023 GCA_026780765.1 Petrocephalus schoutedeni
ATGTGTTCATTCATAGTTTTGATGCCTTCAGTGAGAATCTACCAATGGTCATGAAAATAAAGAAAACACATTGAATGTGAAGGTGTGTCCAAACTTTTGGCCTATACTGTACCTCTAACATTACGATTTGCTTACTTGGTGCCTGAGTCTCTCGACCCCTCGTCACATGCTTTCTTGAAAAACCATTAGGAAAATAGCATAAGATGACGTTGTGTGGCTTGCCACATGAGTATTTTGTTACAGGCCAGGCAGCACTGTCGCCGGCCGCCTGGCCTTGCACCTCTTTATGCCAGACTGTGCTTTTCCCAACTCTCCCGCTGAGACCCTCGTTCACTGGCCATCTCTCCCCAGGTACCCACAGCTTTTTGCAGCAGGAATGCTGTCGGGGGTCTTCACTACCGCCATCATGGCTCCTGGGGAGAGGATCAAGTGCCTCCTGCAGGTGGGAAACCTCTGTCGCCATGGAGATCTCCTTACTGTCTGTGTGTGTGTGTGTGTGTGTGTGCATGGTTGGGTGTACCAGTGTGTTGCGTATGCTTGTACCTGTATATAAGTGTGCAAACCATTTAGGAACTTTATGGTTTGTCGATACCGTCTCCTTTGGGACTTTGCATTTCCAGTGAAGGTCACCTCTGCATACTGTGTGTGTATTTGCACGCAGATTCAGGCTTCATCGGGGGAAATTAAGTACGCGGGGCCCATAGACTGTGTGAAGCAGCTGTACAAGGAGAGTGGGATCCGGGGCATTTACAAAGGCACCGCGCTGACTCTCATGAGAGGTACCGTCTGTCCTCCTGTCCGTCAGCTGAGGTGTCCCACCGCTCTTAAGCAGGCAGGGACAGGGTGACTGACCCCCCGTCTCTCCGTCTCAGACGTGCCGGCAAGTGGGATGTACTTCATGACCTATGAGTGGTTGAAGAACATCCTGACTCCAGAAGGCCGGAGGTCTGTGTGATGTTGGCCAGCTTGTGCTGAAAAATGCCCTTTAGCCAAATGGCTTTCTTATCAAGGAGGCCACTCTTGGCCACTGAATGATGTGTAGGGAGGCTCAGAAACCGCAAGTTGGCTTAGGAAATGCATTCTCTAAATAGGGTTATGAACTGAATATGAGCTAGAAGGTAGTGGTAGTAGTAATTATTATTAATTATAATAATAAAAATTATACATTTTCTTTTAGTTCTTTTCAAGGATGCAAAGACATATATAAGTGATGGACAGTGGATGCTGGGGGGCAAATAAGTAATCGTATATGAAATAAGAATAATGTATAATGCTTCAAAATATTGTATATGAATTAATAATAGTGGAAAATGTATAGTGTAGGATAGTGCATATATGTATTGTGTGTGTGTGTGTGTGATGTATGGTGGTGTAGTGATGGTGTGCTAAAATGCAGTATGTCTCGTGGCGCCCCCTACAGCCCCAGTGAGCTGAGCGTGCCAAGTGTGCTGTTTGCCGGCGGCATGGCTGGGATCTTCAACTGGGCCGTGGCCATCCCGCCCGACGTGCTCAAGTCTCGCTTCCAGACAGGTGAGCCCCCGCATGTGCCTGGCTGAGAGAGCGGCCACACCCCAGCTGGTACCGGGAGCCCCGTCACAGTGACAACGAACACCCGTCTTTGCTAATGATGATGTGCACATGACAGACCATGTACAGCAGGCCGCTGGAAATGCCAGCACTGAGACGTTTCTCAAACCAGTCCCCAAGGTACAACCAGCTGCAGCAAAAACACTAGAAAGTGACAAATAGTCTGCTCCCACACCCCAGGAAAAAGAGTCCTGACCCTGATAGAATCATATCCTCACGCCGGGTGTCGGGGATAAATTGTCGCCGAACCATGCAGATTAACTTGTCGGGTCATGACTGGTATCTTTAGTTAAAGATTGCCCTCTTCTCTTCGGCTGGCTGTGATCATGACTCCATTAATTAGCTGGATTCTGTGATGAGCGGGAGGGAATTAATAACCTACTGAGGGATTCTGCAGCTCACCGGCAGTGCACAGTGGCCCGGCAGCGTCTGTCAGGTTCCCGCGAGGCGTGACATCACTGCTCCTGCTGCTGCCGCCAGACCCTCGTTAATTGGACAGGGTGCTCAGCGGCGGGGAGGGAGTTCGGAGTGGGAGGGGGGGGTATCTCTGATCACTGACAAATACCTGGTACCTGGAAGAGTTGCTGAATTGGTGGGAACAGAATTGGAAGTGTGTGTGTGTGTGTGTCGCATAGATCATATTTGACCAAAATGTCCCCAGAATGTGGTAAAACCTGAAATTTCCCTACTTTCAGGGACATCTATTCAGGTCCCCATTTGGATAACCTCAATCTCATAGAAATCTGTGAATGCAATCAAAAGAGGGAAATGCCAAAAGTCTTGTATTTGGGTTGGTTACTTATGGTTAAGGTTAGAGCTGGGTAGGGGTTAAGGGTGTCATGACTGGAATTAGGGTTTTTCCCATAGAAATGAATGGACAGTCCCCATTTAGGTAGGTGTGTGTGTGTGTGTGCGTGCGCGGCTTTGTAATTATTACAGCGTGGGGACCCAATGTCCCCAAAAAGTGATTAAAAACCTGGTACTTTTTACTTTGTGGGGACATTTTTTCAGTAACACAAGGATAACTTCAATTATATAAAAATCTGTGTCTGCAATCAAAAAACTAAAAATGCCTCATATCTCATATTTTGTTTGGTTACTTATGGTTAAGGTTAGGGCTGGGTAGGGGTTAAGGGTGTCATAGTTGGGATCAGGGTTATGCCCATAGGAACAAATGGAGTGTCCCCATAATGATAGGAGTACGTGTGTGTGTGTGTGTGCGCAGAAGACCTGTAGCCCTTGCTTCTTGGCCCCTGGAGTCTGTTTCACATGCAGCAAAAGGGATTAGCTGCATCTGTGCTACTGTCAGTTTATGGTGCGTGTTCTGAAAATCAAAGCTCCTTTCTGGAAGATGTCTGAGTATATTTAACATAATGTTAAAACAGACTGAGTTTTCCCCAGGAATAACCTGCTGTAAATGATGCTGCCCCCAGCTCCAGAAGGAAAGTACCCCAACGGTTTTCGAGATGTCCTCCGCGAGCTGATCAGGGAAGAAGGCGTGGGCTCCCTGTACAAGGGCTTCACGGCCGTCATGCTGAGGGCTTTCCCCGCCAACGCCGTGCGTACCCGTCACCGACCCCCGCACACAAATACACGGCGTCCCGTCCAAACGCTGCCTCTTTTTCACTGCGACGTAGCGCTGGAGACGGCTGCTAACACCTCATACTCATCACTGGCTTATAACCTGTGACTCACGTCAGTGCTGTTTACACATCTGCTGGTAACACTGTGCCGTTATCAGCACAGCCCCACTAACCCCCCACCCCCACCCCAGGCCTCCTGCCAACGCTTTCTGGTTACTCACCCCCTCCTTATGCAAGCACGCAAAAAAAAATAAATCACATTTCCAGTCCTTACTGCACAGATAACTTTCACATGGGGCACATTCTCGGGTGCACAGGCCTACATCCGCACAGCTGAGTCTAAGGCTCCTCTCCGTGTCCCCCCCGCCCCCCTGCAGGCCTGTTTCCTTGGGTTCGAATTTGCGATGAAGTTCCTGAACTGGGCCGTGCCGAACCTGTGACCCCACCTTACCCCTCCCCCCCGAACCTGCTGATTTGGACCGATTCCCGCCCAAAAAACGCACACACACCAAGGCTAAGACGGACTGCAGAGAGTGCGATGGCTTGGGCATCATGGCTGGAGTGATCTTGCTACCTGTTCTTGTTTTCTGTAATTTTAATTTAGGATATATTTTTTAAGAAGCCAAGGGAGAATCGGACACAGGTGCCTTACTCTGTCTGAATGTGAGTCTCCTCAGTGTACACACACTCTGTTTGTGCGGTTTAAGCTTATAGCTCCCAGTACCTCTGCGGTTTATAGTACGATTGTAATACCATCCCTGATTTCTCTGAGTGTGTGTGTTTCTGTGTCCATGTCACTAAATGTCAGGTCCTGTCTCTAAGGGGACAGCTTTGCTGCAATTCACTAAAAGGGTAATTTATAATTAATCATGCTGTTCTTGATTAATTCCAAAGATTGACATTTAATACATTTAATTTAAAAATTCATTCTGCAGGTGCATGTGACATAAACCCATAGCTGCCACTGGCCACAGCGATGCACCACCACATGTCTATACATATTAATAAATATGGTGACAAACATGCTGCTATGTAGTAACGTCATAGGGTCTGCAGTATTTTATGTCTTGAGTGCTGTGGGATTTGAAACAAACGTCTACATGGGAACAGAAAGCATCAGGGTCAATTAAATTGCTTTTTGGGAAGCAGTGCAACCACCTTATGGTCCTGGAAGACATTTTAGCTGGATGACTTGGGTACGTAGAAAAAGGCTTGTATTTGTAACCATGTCAATAAAAACACTCCAATGGGCATGTGGATGGATGGATGGATGGATGGATGGAAAACTGACTCGCCACATGGTGAATTGTTTTGTGTGATAGGGGTAAGGTGAGTTCAAATGTGTTGGGATTTATGGTCAGTCCTGTTGAATAACCTTATATTCACTAAAATCCAAAATACACATCCAATGGGAAAAATAGGGGGATGCGACTCCAAAACTTGAATTAAATGAAAACTGGGATACCAGTGGCCAAAATTACATGTATTTTAAATACAAAATAATACATTAATAAATTACATCATAAACATCTCCTATGAGGGTTATGAGAATTACCCAGTAGCAGCTTCAGTCGAACCTGCTGAACTCGCTAACTTGTTGATTACCGAGAGTCGGGAGTATGGATGGCCAAAACAATGCTTCATGAACCATTTGCTGTATTTTCTGACCCCACTAGATGGTGCTTTTGGTTTACGTACTTTGGGGCATGCGTTTAGTCCTAAGGGCACTGTTGAGTGGGATCAGAGAATATATCGGATGGTTCGTAAAGCATCGTTTTATGTATAATTAGTCAGCATTAATGAGCCACAGCATAAATACAGCGGATGTTATGCAGAGGGGCACTGAATGCAACATGGCTACAGACAGTCTACTAACAGCAAATGTAAGTGAATTAAAAAACGTTGCTTTTTGAATATTTTAGATTTTTTTAATCTAAGACTTTGATCTGCGCAATGTGTGGATGTACAAAAAGATAGATTCAGACTTGAAAATCGGTTTGACTGATTCGCTGAAAAGAACTGGTTCAAAACAACAATTAGCTGTTTTTACGTGCAAGTAGTGTTTCTCGCTAAGACAGTATCACATTGTAGTTTGTGTAGTTCTTTTCCTTCTAACTGAAAATCCCGCAAGTTCAAATGCAATTCTGCATTGTATTGGACTTGACATGGGTACTAATATATCAGTCGCGTTAGTACAGATTTGCAGTGTGAAATCACACATTGCTGAGGACTGACTCTTTTCAGCTGACAAGAGTCTCCATCTTCCAACAGCTTATACTGATCGGGGTCGTGGGGGGGGGGGGGGGGGGGGGGGGGGGGGGGGGGGTGCTGAAGTGGTGATCATGACAAGGCTCCAGAGGGTGCTGTATATCAGTCCATTTACTCTGTCATGTTCACATCACATAAGCATAAGCTTCACACAGGAAATCACCCTTGCAGGTAGGTGGGACCAGCTCCAACCCTGGTATTCTGCTAAATTTCTTTGTGCTGAGCTGAGATATCAGCCACATCAGTAGTCAGAATAAACAGATCAGAATAGTTTACCAGTTCAAATCAAATGCCAATTTTCATTTTATTTAGCAGATGCTTTTGTTCAAAGCATCATACAAGTGGGGAGAGTTTGGGGTCAGACAAGGGCAACCCTGCAGTTGGAGGGGATTTGAACCAACAATCTTTTAGAAATCACATATCAGAGCTGGCATTGACAGTCTAACCCTGGCTTCTCCTGCCCCACTGTCATTTTCTGTCCGTTCTCATGCCTCAGCACATTGGCAGAGCTTCTGGACAGAGCTGTTTAGAATTTTTACAGTTGTGTAAACTTGGGTAGGGGACAATGCCTCCAAAGCTTTGCCTGTAAATAAAGCCAAAATCGATGATGTGGCATAAGTAGCTAGAATGAGTGTTGTTTGTCAATATAATTGGGAGTTAAGCAGAATTTGCTTGTATTCAGGTACAGACCACAAGTAGGGAATTTTTCTTCCCGGTTTTAATCAATACGATTTTGATGGTTTGATTTACCATCACTCATGTGTCGCTTGGTACATCGTGGTTGTGGCAAGTCCCCACTTTGGTAGGTGTCCTTTATTTTTCTGCATCAAATGTGGCAACCCTAAACACAAGGGTGGTCTGTACATCCAGAAGCAGTAATATCGAATATTACTGCTCCGGGCATAGCCAGTGTTTGAAAAATAGTGAGGTCCGGGACCCAGGGGTGGATCTCGTCAATCAAATTATTGATTCCGTCATAAGCAGTTTTATTATTTTTTTTTATTAATTACGTTATGTGAAATGTTTTAATCAGGTGAATATTTCACTGCAAATTTTATTTTTAGCTCTTAAAAAATTACAATGAGGTCCCGACCCCGGTGACCTCGTTTCTGGCTACGGCCCTGCAGCTACTGATGGATCTATCAAGTGGCGTATACAAAGGCATATTTGCGTTTTATCTAAAGGCAAACAAACCTCTAAAATCATTTGCTTATCATTCACGAAACATATTTGAGACCTTCGAAATGTAAAAGAGTTTATTTGAGCTTAAATTGAGAGAAATGCTGCGTATGGTACAAATAAAATTATAGGATTGATAAGTGTAGTCAGTCTTTTTTTTTACTTAGGTAAATCTGTTTGCTGTAAATCACTGCAGTCTGCGTTAAAATCCTAAAAGACAATTAAGGCCCTTAACCTCAAGCCCATAACGCGGCTTGGGGACCGCACCATCCTAGCCGCTAATGCTTTTAAAACTACGGCTCACGAGTGGTCAATCCTTATTGGCCAGGCCGTGGTTGCCATGGCAGCCCTGCAGCTCTCTTCCTGTGACCACGCCTCTAAAAAAAAGGCTGCCATAGCGGGTATTTATTTCATTGACATTTTTTTTTACAATGGACATCAAAATTTGGTCATATAATTTAATCAATATTTAAATTACATGTTTTTAAAGTAAATCTTAAGTAAATCAGGCAGTGTTAAGTCTGTGTGGTATTATATTGACTCCATAAAATAAGTTTACCAATACAGGGACTCTATATGGATTGCTGGCAGCCCTGTTGCATGAGTGACTCACAAGCATGGAGTATCGCGGAATATCGGCAACGGTGGCCATCCAAAATGCACTAATAATTACACATCAATGCCAATTTATTAAATATTAGCGCATCGAGAACCTAACCTTCTGAACTTCCTTTTCTCCATCAAAGGGGATATATTTCGTGTTTAGATAACAGCCTGTCATTCATAGTGACTGAAGAAATACACCCGGGCTCCGTTATTGCTGGTTACTGGAGTGCAGTGCGTTTTACTCTTGCTGGTAGCAGATTGCATCGCATTCTGCGTTTTTGCAGCGATCGGCAAACCTTGCACCATCTGTATTTCCAGCTGCAACTAAATCGCCCCGGCGAGCGTCTTCTATCACGACCAAGGAAGCGACTGTTAGTTAACCCCATTCCCCGGCTCCTCGGGCTCCGGGTTGAATGCGATCTGCGGTCGGCAGTTGGCGCTGGCCTTTGGAAACGCCACAGTTAAACGGAGGCCTTCTGGCATGGACTGGTAAAAAAAAAAAAGATAAGGAGTGAGGAAGCCCCAGCCCGAAAAGGAAAAGGAAAAAAAGCATTCGGCAGGAAGCACCAGCAAAGCGAAACAGTGAAAATAACCACCCGCGGACAACGCTTCAAAAATACCAAACTTGAAACAAAGTAAACCACTTTCGCAGATAACAGTAAAAAAAAATAATGCGCGCTTTGATCGAAAGCCGCCGGTAGCTCACTGACTTGCTGGCTCCTATAATGAAGTTACCATGCACTTCGTCGTGCTGTTTGATTGCTCTGCCATCAGAAGGGTGTTGGCCTAGATACCCGTCTGCATGCAATCCAACTCACCTTACTATCCGCTTAGCTAGCTGTGCATACAGTGTATGCATTTGAAAAGACAAGGCGGCTTTTAAGATTGCATTTCGCTCGGTACGCGGTCAGCTGGGGGGTGCTGGTATGGTGATGATGCATTTCGGAAGGGAAAGTAAACGCTAGTGGATGATACGAAGTAGCGGCTGTGGGGGGCTGGCTGGGTGGTTTAAGTGTATCCGGTAACCGGCAGCGTTTGACAGGGCAGAAGTTCAGAGTAAAAAGTGATAAAGAGGGATCCAGTCCACCACACTATACTTGGTCTGCACCTTTGTACAGCTATATAGTGAGGAGGAGCTCCAAGGTGCCTGTATTGGCTAAATTACATGGATTGAAAGGGGATCGATTTTCTTCTTTTTTGCATTTTTAAAAACTCCGATCGGTGCTTCTAATAGGCGAGAACGAGAAATACATCGACAGACGCGCTGGCCATGAGTATCGAAATACCAGCCGGCTTGACCGAGCTGCTGCAAGGCTACACTCTGGAGGTCCTCCGCCGGAGACCGTCCGATTTGGTGGAGTTTGCCGTTCAGTACTTCACCCGTCTGCGGGAAAGCCGGAGCCAGGATGGAGCCGGGTCTGGGGGCAAGGGAATCGTATTCGATGGAGAGCTCACGCAGCCTGAGCCGAATGGAGATGAGGATGATGACGATGATGAGGACTCGGACTTTGAACGTGAGTTTTTTTTTTCCAGATTTGTCGCTTTGCTGCCTAAAACGAAGGCCTTTAATTAAATTCACAATGCTGCTCTTTTAATTTTCTTTTAATAAATTACATTACAATTATACATTCTTGCAAGCATCCAGTTGCTTGTATATATACTACTAGCATCATGCAGTATCCTTTTAAATTTGGCCAGTTCCCTGGGAAATTTTGTTAGATGGCCAGTTTTAATAAGAGATCTGTCAGAATAATGATATTCGAACTATGCACATACCTGTATGCACGATGCACTCTAAAGGAGGGTAGGTCTGACTTTCTCTGGTAGAGATCTTAATATAAGCACCATGTATCAGAGATATTAGTGAACTGAATGACATAACATAGCCTAATTATTTGCTGTTTGAAAATGTGAACATACTAAATTGCAGACTAAGATCGTGCCTTGCCCTGTTCGTATTATTATTATTATTATTATTATTATATTTTACTTTCTATTTTTTCACCGGTGTCTTTTCTAACAGGTTCGTTGTCTATGCCTAGTAATCCACCAGAAAACATTGCATAAGGAGAGCAGCCCGCACATGGCTGTGAGCGTTTTCGGTCCCATACAGTTTAATCCGCCTTCCGCCTTTGCATGGCGGGGGTCAGTCACCATATGATCGCTGCACTAGGCGCTAGAAACTTATTTTTCAAGCAAAGCTCCTTACTACAAGTACAAATCGCATGGCTCCATTGACGTTTCGATACACCTGGCACTGGTGATTTATTTTCTTCCAACAAATTTTGGGCAGATGGGGATCGCTTGAAACGGTGGCATTTTCCCCGTGGAGAAAAAGGGACGTGTTGATATGAAAGTCTGCTTTGAAGCAAAAACTCCCATTAGAAGCGGTGTAGCGACAGACCGGAACGGCTCCTATTATCTATATGCACCATAGTTAATATTATTCTTGCAGCTCTAATGACTCACCAGCATCGTGGAGTTTTTTTTCTTTTGCGTGTGTAGGACCTGAACCAATGGCGATCAGTGCTCATTTTCATGTTTATTTCCATCTACTGTTGTATTCATGTATTCGTGCTAGTAACTCTAAGCATCCCCATGAATGGTGGGACCTTTGACATGCTCCATGCTTTGCCTGCGGGATTCTCACTTGTTTCATTAGGAGATCTCATGCTCCCTGCAAGGCTAGCTTTAGGCGACTTTTATGGCCATCGTCACTCGGTTCCCAGATAGGCAGCACTGCCGAGCTGAAAGTCTGCCACCACAGGCAGTACTGTATGTGCGCTCACACTTTCACTCACACATATAGCCACATACGGGTACATATAGCCACTTCCTGATGCTGACACACCCCAGGCTAGGGTATAAGCAAACATTGCGGGGTAAATGTGTCCTTAGCCAGGCCTGTGACGGCCGGAGCATAAAGGATCCGCAGTGAACCGTCACACAGAGGCTTGGTCCCTTGACTCCGTGGCTGTAATACTAAGCTAATTGCTCACAAAGCCCCTCTGCGGGTAAAGTGGCTCTTATCGCTACCCCGATAGCAAAGGTGGTTTTCACTCTGAGGCTAGTCTGCTTCATCCTCATACTTCTGCATTTCTGCCCATGCTTTTTAAAAAATGTATTTTATTAATTTATTTTTTCTTATTATTTTATATACATCTAAAACTTTAAGAAGGGTTCCTCGACCGGGTTACATTTCCAAGTGAATAATGCTCAGTGCCATAATGATTATACAATTGATCCCACAACCAAGGGTAAGCAGTGAGAAGATGGATGGATGGATAAATTATTTATGATTCACCACAGACAAATATGTTGGTGGAAAAACCGCTCATTGTAGTCACTTGGTTACTAAAAACATTCTTGATTAAATTTTCATTATGGTAGAGAGCATTTCTTTATATTGGACGTTCATAATTGTCTGCTCTGGTGTTAGTGGTTTTCGAATCTATACAACCTCAGATGTGGTAGATGGGTGGGGGGCACAGGCTTCTCTAGGCCAATGGTGACACCCCTCAGTGATCGCTCCTAATTGCCCAGTTTGATAGCTGTAAGCCATAGTCAGTTTGCATTGTCCAATCACATACTGGCCAGGCACATTCTCCTAAGCCCTTGAGTATGACCATGCCCTCATCTCATGGACAAGAATCATGTGATCAGGGGCACCGCTGGCTTCATTTATATTGTGTGGCAACATGGCCTGGAAGTAAAAATGGGAAATGCTGACCTAATTACAGCTGCGAGAGCTTTTTTCAATGCCACTGTCGATAATCAAATGGTTCTTTCCCATAATCCCGAGCTGCTCTTTGCTTTCCAGCATTCACAGTTGATTTGTGTTCTTGAAGGCAGGTATCCGTTGCCGTATTTATCAGGTTTTGTCGTCACGATGGCTGTGCCATTTACACACTAATAAATCCCGAGCTGACTATGGGCAGATGCTTTAGAATAGCAACATTTTAAAGACATTTAATTTTTTTTGCAGTGAAACCCAGCTTGACACTCGTGACGCTAATTGTGACAGCTTGCTAACGCTCTTAACTGGCCATAACGGCAAGGTAACGGGGCTTCTTCCAAACTGCCTTTCTGAATGGTGACTGGCTCACACAGAGATTGGAGGACAATGACTTGCACCGGTAATGTTTTAGCCTGATTTTTTGTTTTATTCTTTCATTAGATTTGTTTTGCAGTTGTGGTCAGCTGCTGCCTTTTGAGGGGTCAGGCTTGGTTGCGGGGTCTGTGTTTCTGAGCAGTCGTTAAAGGAGTTGTTGTTATGGATACACTGAAAGAGGTTTCTCTCCATCTTTTGTCGCCTGGCAACCCGACCCACTTCACATGGCACTCCTAATGCACGTCTGAGGGGGAATTCCTCGCAGGAACCGTGCTGAATTTTATTCTGTTTGTCCCCAGATAACGTCCTATATAGCTGAAGGGAATTTTACTGAGGGCACCTGGAACGGCAAGCTAATCCTTCGCCTTCACTGGGACGTTAAACAAAAGAGCGATTTGTAATCTCTGCTGTAACTGATGCCACTACTATTCCCAGTTAAGGCATTCATCTCAAAACACCATTATATATATTATAGCAATTTTACAAAGCTTTTCACATTTCTATGATATTAAAATTGAATGTCCCTATAGTATTTTTTTTCTTCTAATCCTCTATTTCCCATGAACCTTCAGTGTCACAAAAAAACTAATCCATGCTGGAATCCTATTAGGCAGCCAAATCCCAATTAAATAAGATGTGAAAATGGAACCTTTATTGAATGCAAAAAATAACCAGACGAGCATGTGGTTTCTGTCTTTCTCCCTGCCTAAACAAGCTGATTGCTTTTCCGTTGGGGCTCCTTGAAGCCTGAAGACTACACATTCAAGCCCCAGAAAGGGAACTGTTGTTGAACTCTTGAGAAACTACACTTTGGCATGGTGCCTCTTTGAGGCCCACTTGTGGCCTGGGTTCTGGAGAATTCTATCTGTCATTCCTGCCACAAAATCCCAGCGCTTCTTTTTTAGCTCTGGTTCCGACTCTCTGGTTCTGTGTTTTTTGACATCAGGGGCTGCCTCATCTGGCCTGTGGTTGCCACATGGCGAAATTCCAGTTATGTATGAGATTTTGCCTTTCCGGAAGAAAACTCTGGGAGACTGGGCGGGTTAGGACTCTGTGCCGATGATGGGAAGGTCGCTGGTTCAAATCCCAGTGTTGGCTGGGCGATGTCGCTGCTGTACCCTGGAGCAAGGCCCTGTCTGAGCCTGCTTTCTCAAAAATTTACATCGCTTTAGATAAAACTGTCTGCTAAATAAACACAATGTAGAAAGACTTGCACAGAATACTATGAAACACGGCCTGTGGAAACCCAAGGGCTAAATTCTCTGAGCGACAAGTTAGACACACAAAAGAGAACAACACCAGAGATCCGTTTCAGTGCCTTTTAAGTGCTTTCGAGAGTCTCAACAGTGAGGTGTGGGAAATGAACACTGCGGCGTGGGAGCTTAATGCCACGGTGAGGGAACTTGAGAGGGTGATGATTCATTTTTGGAAGAGGAGTTGTTCAGTTGCGTTACAGGCACCACTGTGGTGGCACTCTGGGCTTGCCGTCGACGTGACTACTCCTGGTCTGGTAGTGACACGTGCGCGTGTGGCCTGATTCACACACCCCCGTATGCTGATACACACCCAGACACACTGCGACATGCCTAAAGGCCTGAACATACACACACAGTAGAGTTTAGTGCCTTAATATAAACAACATAAGGAAGCAGAACCAGAAGAATACAACCGGAGTAGGATTCATGCAGGCTCGGGTTAGAAAAGGGATTGATTCTGTTTAAATGGGTTCCCGCATTGACTTGTCTGTAATGTTATAAGTGTGGGTTGAGAGAAGTCAGGACTGACTATTATATGGCCCCTATTCCAGGCGGTTTCCTGGATTACTTCATCATGACTACATTTCGCATTAACGTTATGAAAGCAACAAAACTGTGCAGTTACTGAAGACGTTTATAGTTTTGGGTCCCTGGAGGGAAATGTACTTCGCTCAGTGCTGTTTCACCAGTAGTGATCATTAATATCTCTCTATTTCTCTGTCTCTCTAGCACCCCCTCCCAGTCGATTCAACCGCAGGGTATCAGGTAGGTACGAGGGCATGCTGTCTGATTGTCATTGTCTCCTTCTCGTATTGCAAGTTAGAATTAATGCATGAGCCGTACAGTACATTACAAAATATTGTAAGACACTTACAGATGAGCTATTGGATTCAAAACTACATGAAGACTTGGTTTCTGCTAGACAAGTGCAAAACATAAGAAAAGACCATACAGGGTTGCCAATGTCAGTGGTAGGTCGAGCTGGTTGAAATGGCTCTCGAAGGCATGTCTTGAAGGTCGAGTGGAACCTGTTAATGGAATGTGGATGGGTAGCTGCTTCCACCACCAAGAATCATCTACACTGATGCTTGTCATGTGGTGCAGTGGTCACTAGGAGGTGCTGGATGACGTTTGGGAGGTCAAAGTGTGTGTTTGCATGTCCCCAGTGTGTGCAGAAGCCTTTAACCCTGATGAAGAAGAGGAGGATGCCGAGTCCCGCATCGTCCACCCCAAGACAGATGAACAGCGTTCTCGGCTGCAGGAGGCCTGCAGGGACATCCTTCTGTTCAAAACCCTCGACCCGGTATGTGCAGAGTGACTTGGCGTCAGGTCCTTTTAAACAGCTGCCCGGCTGCAGGTACATGTGCAGGGTCTGCACAATCACTCCTTGTTTAGCGAGTACCATGGTTAGTGATCATTTGCAAATATGACGGTCATAAAAAGAAAGTCACCTTCCCAACAGTGCGTGCTTTTATGACTTGTCAGAGTGAGGTCTTTGATGTAGAATGAACAAACTCTTGCTAAAAATGCCCACTCTTTGAAGAATAAAAGAAGTTGAGTATGGAATGCTGATGTAACATCGGAAGCAGAGTCACAGTCTCACCTAGGATACCGTGATTTTCACTCCGTCTCGCTTAACCACTTGGAGAGGAACTCGTTTGTTAAATGAGGGATGGTTGTAGTCACTAATCAGTAAAGATTCAGAGAGATGTATTTAGAGAGATACATTGTGTAAATCAATACAGCACTGCTACAACCCCGTTTGCTAAATTAACAGTTAGAAGATGGATTGGTGGGTGCTATATTAGCTGTGTTGATGATTAATTGTATAATAACTCTAAAGTGATTTATTATGATGTTGCCTTGGACTAAAATTTATTAATATTGCTCTTAGCAGAGCTCACCTCCTGATTTATAATAAGGAACAATAGGCGCATAGAAATGGTGTCAGACGGTTGTTGTTTCTGGGACCCAATACCAAAAGTTACTACAGGGCCTTAAACGCCCCCCAGATGTTTCAAATACTAAATAAATAGCTAGTGAGTATAGTCATGATTTATCGCTAGCTAGCTGGTCAGTAGAATATGCTGCCTCAGCATCTCCTAAATAAGTAATGCATTTATTTAAAATGTAGTGTAGTAAAAACTCAGGGGCCCCATGCAAATGCATGGTTTGAATTAGCATTGGACCGATGTGAATATTTTGACAATATTGATAACTGAGATATTTATACATTTTTGCCTAACATCGCTGATATCAATAACCAGTTAACCACTGAGCCAAGGGGCGGGGAGCCTTGCCAATGAGGATGAACGGAATGACGTTACATGATTTTTAATTTTTTTTTATTCTGTGGAAAACTAAAGACTGATCTGCGGGCCGGTTTTACATTTCACAGGCCATGTGAAACGCTGGCAGGTACTTTGTGACCCCTTCTAATTAGAGTTGCCCCATATTCTCCTACCTCTTCCCCCAGTCAGCAAGTTTACCATCAAGGAAAATCCCCCCCCCCCCCCCAACACATTTTTCATTGTGGACCTGAGATGACAGTGTCCCGTTATTTCTTGAGATTGGAAATGCCGACCCTACTTCCAAGTGGTGAATGGTGAATTCCCAGTATGGAAAATGGCTGATTGTCCACTGCAGTCCCATCCATTATTTTAATAGTTGTACCTTTCGCTCTGGTGCTGCTAGCTTTGATAACATTTAAATGTAGGCTGGCTGTATCAGCTACGATTGGTACAACTGATGGATAATGATATCGAGGGAGTGAACAAGTATCAGCCAATACGATACGTTAACCGATATATTGTTCACGTAATTGCTTTTAAATGCGCTGCTATTATTCTGTTGGTGAGGGTAGTTTTGTAGAGATCTTGTTCATGAAAGGTCTTCCTTGTTAAACAAAGGTAAATAATAATAATAATAATAATGTGGTTCTCTAGTTTTGTGGTTAACGCTGCTGCTGCCTGCTCATATAGAAAGGCCGAAATGCAGTTCATAAATCCTCAGTGACATTCCCTACAAATCTGCTTTTATCCTTTACAGTGTGATTATGCTAAACCAGTTGTTCCTCTCTTTCCCATATTTGTGCCAAAGTCCATTCATTCGAAAGCCGTTAAACATTTCCATTTATAGCGAAGCTCTTACTGTTAAACTTTCCGGCTCTTACGTGAAGTGAAAATGAGCCTGACATTTTTGAGATTCCTAAACCGTATTACTGTTGACTTTGACCATTGATAACATCCGTGCTCGTTGAACAAAAATGAGTCCGTCCAAGGACATGTTTTTACTTGTGAAAGCTTTGCTATAGTTTTCATCCAAAGCAACATAACATCTGTCACCTGTATTCAGCTTTTTCATATCTATCCTGGTCGACATTTTACTGCAGCAACTTGGGGAAACCCCTTTCTAGGTGGAAAAGTGACCATTTTTGGGCCTCCCTCGGTCACATACGCGCAGAGCTGCACACTCTGACCCCTCTTCTGCTTCCACTGCTCGCTGGGGGAAATGACTCAGGACCTCAGTTAGAGAGGGACAGCTCTCCACATGACTGTAATGGACCTGGCCCTGTGTGTGTGTGTGTGTGCATGGTGTATTCTTGCTGGCTTGCAGTGGGTAGGTCATATTGGTTTATTTACGCGCTGTTTGGCAGTGGTTTCGTGCCTGTGGTTGTTTCACAGTGTCTGGCATTGTCCTTGGTGTGGAGTTCCTCTTGCTTGTATGTCTGTAATGACGACTCCCTTGCACATCTCTTGACCTGTGACAGGAACAATTTGCAGAAGTGCTGGATGCCATGTTTGAAGTCCGGGTCCAGACCCAGGAGCACATAATCAACCAGGGCGATGATGGAGACAACTTCTATGTCATAGAGAGGTGAGTGTTTGTGTGTGTGTGTGTGTGTGCTGTGCATCCTTGTGCGTGCAAGTCACTGCACTGGTAAGTGTTTCTGTATTTGTTTTACTAACTTACGTATAAAACGTCCAAGGCATCGTGGTGCTGTACCTTCAGCTGCAGGGCTTCTTCTCTGTTAACTCTTCTGCAGGGGGGTGTTCGATATCATGGTACAGAAGGACGGCGTCGGCTGCTGTGTGGGAAAGTACGACAACAGGGGCAGTTTCGGGGAGCTGGCACTGATGTACAATACTCCACGTGCCGCCACCATCATCGCCACCACCGAGGGAGCCCTCTGGGGGCTGGTGAGGCTGCCGCGCTCGCAGGCTGTCACTTCGTTAACCTCTAACATGCTGTTTAGTGGCGTGTGTGTGTTTTTTTTTTTCTTTTTTTAATTGGGTCGCAGTGAAATGGCGCAAAGTGCAACCACAGTGCCATCTTTTGGTGGCTAAGTGAACAACGTCTCTGTTGGTCCTGTCTATTCCATGTGCCTCTGCTAGCTTAAGAATCACACTTATCATTATCATTAATGTTGTTTTGTGACAATATTCAGTAAATGAATATGTAATTTAAATTATTGTTTAAATTGTCATTTCAGTGATTTATTTAAATAATCATTGAAAATGCTTTTTAAATTACAATTTAAATGATACCAGCAACCATTAAAATTGTCAGTCATCTTTCTAAGTCAGCGGGAGGGCTCTAAACAAAGCCTCTAATTGGTTACATTGCAAACTATGACACAACAGATTGATCTCGCAATGGCACCAATCAGATATTATGTTTAAAATACTCTCAGTATAGAACAAAAGTATACAACCGATTAAAGAAGAACCATCTTTGAGATATAGTGAAGCTGTATAAACATCCATCCATCCATTTTCCAACCCGCTTATCCTG
>JAODKL010000128.1:7783521-7870847 GCA_026780765.1 Petrocephalus schoutedeni
CCTCCACAGTCACCAGATCTCAATCCAATAGAGCACCTTTGGGATGTGGTGGAACGGGAGATTCGCATCATGAATGTTTCCAGTACCTTGTTGAATCTATGGCACGAAGGATTAAGGCACTTCTGAAGGAAAAATGGGGTCCAACCCAGTATTAGCAAGGTTTACCTAATAAAGTGGCCGGTGAGTGAATATATTATATATAATGTGTGTGTGTGTGTGTGGGGGGGGGGGGTTATATAGCAATAAACACTCAGAAAATGCTTTATTTGACACAGAGACACAGATACACATATACAGGTGAGAGCAAAACTAGGGTCAGAATGCAGGCGCAGTCATTTATCCAGCAGAAGCAGTCAAACTCACCGTTTTGCTGAAAAAAGAGCCCAGTTGCTTGTGTTAAGGGTTTAGCTACACGGTCCTGCATATTGGCTGCTGTACTGCTGGTGTTTAATCATCCCGCTATGCCCCTTACACCGTCTCTCTGTCTGAAGGGCATCATAAAGCTGGAGCACCCTTGCATCCATGTAGATTTCCCCGTCGTCCTCTGCGAGATCTGACGGAGTCCAGGGCATTCCGGGACGCTGTGTCGAGCTTGCCCTCACCATCCACCCTCTCACCCCTTCCCTGTCACCGTGGGCCCCCTCTGCGTCCGTGTGCGACCTTCCAACACCCCCCTCGGTGAGCAGGAGTCCATACAGCGCTCGCTGCTCTCCTGATCCGGGTGCTGTGATCTCATCGGTGATGGCAGCAGACCAGAGGAACCTCAGCGGAAGAGAGCATAGCTTCACAGGGTGGTTTGGAAGTGGAGTTTGGTGCGGTTTCCTGTTACTGGCCTAGGAAACCACCTCTCTGTGGACCATCTACAATGCAGTCCTCTCTGCAGTGTAGCGGGCTATGTCTGCCTTGGGGTCAAAGGTCATGGGAGAATCAAAGGCTTAATGCAGATGACGGGTGGGGTTGGGTGGGAGACATGCTGTATTACGGCTGGCCTTCTGCTTCTCTGTGTGCTTCTCATTGTTATGGATGTGTAAATGTGTAAAGCTGAGACAGATTACTCACAATCCAGTATGTGTTTAGGTTTCAAATGGTTGGTAAAAATTAGATATCCAGTGGGACAAAAAAAAGCTTCTCTGTTTATGCTGTGCATGGAAAGGTTTTTGTTTAAGACATTGGTGGCCAGTAGGTGTAAGTTATGTTAGACCTGGAAACACTACCCTCCTACTGTCTAGATCCACAGAGTAGCTGTGATTTCACGTGGAATAATTCTTCTCTCATGGTACTATGAGGTTTATTTTATTATTAATTGAACACTTGATTTTTTTTTTAAATATAAAATACTGGAATAAATGTATTTGTTTGTGTAGTTCCTTCCATAAATTAGAAGGACATGATCACTGTTGTGGTGAATCTGTGCTGCATAAATCGCCACAAAGGCTTTGTGGGCTGGACCCTTCATCTCTGTGCTTAAAACCCTTATAAGAGACCTTCCATCTTCACAGAAGGCAGCAAGTTGTAGCAGCTAAAATCAACCACTAGGTGTCAGCCTCTTCAGTGAGTGCCGCTTTTCTGCTCCAGGGCCTCTTTGTTCCTACTTACCACCTGCCAGCTTCCTAAGGCACTGCTCGGACATACTGTGGGTGACGTGGAAGAGATATGGATCCTTGTGGTGTTTCCAATGCAGCACATAATGGAGAATCATGCTTAGCTTATTTCTCTCAGAATTATGACATTGAGGGCAACAGGTAATGCAGAGATTAACAATGGACTTGTGTTGCCAGACCATCATCTTGGAGGGATGTCACTAAATAACGTCCAGCTGTGTAAACCGATTAAAGTTAATCCAAAGCCCTGGCTGAGTGATAAATGTCATATTGCATCTTTCCGCATTCCGATCCTACTCAGTAACATGGTTAGAGACATTCTCCTCACTGTAAGTAGTTACCGGTCTTTTGGCCTGAAGCCCAGTTCCTTAAAGTTCCTATAAAATAAACCCCCACTGACTCGTGTTGTATATTTAGTTTTTGATGGTGGCTTAACTGCAATTGAAATGGAGTTTGTTAGATGCACACAGTCCTGTACTTCGTATGGCAGTTTATGAGTGGTTCATTAGCCTGTTCCTGTTAGTTGTGAGTTTATAAGGACTGCTGTGAGGGAAATATACAGCTTGTCTGTTGTCTTGTGGCAGAAATATCCTTTTGCGTGTGGGAGTAATATCTGTCCTTCCTGATAAACAAGAACGGTAAGTGGGGGAGATAACAGAACATCTTTTCAGGAAATTGGCCAATTACCTCTGATCCGTGCTAAGAAATCCGGGGGCGGTGAGGGCATGGGCCTACTTGTACCAGCCTGTACGTCTTTTGGAGCTTTTATGCTTTAAAATGAATTTGCCTGAACTAAGTGAAACTGTTCCCCCTCCTTTTAACGGAGGCACTTCCTGTTTGTGACACTCCTGACTGACCATTGTCCCCCCAAATTTCCTGTGCCAGTTGCCTTGACGTCCAGCATGGTAAGTTCCAGCACAGTGAGCTACGGGGTTGGTTTGAGCCTGTGAAACCACAATGACTGTTTTCCTTGTAAATGAGTAACTCTTGTCAGTCTAGAGGGTAAATGTGCTTGAGCAACAGTGAAGCAAACAGGCAAGCCAGGACCAAAGGCTTCATGTCACCCCAGGGAGCCTCATGGACAATTAAAAACGTGATGAGAAAACCTTGTGAAAATGGGTGTATGTTGTAGACGTTACTGTAAAATACAAACTTCAACACTGGCTATCCTGGTCCGGTACAGAGTAAAGATGCCTTGCTACCTCGGCAGTACCGCAGATGGTGGCTTAGGTGGCCACCCATGTTTGTGTCATAGATGCAAACACTCCTGTCAGTGACAGCTGAATGCAATAATGGCTGGAACAGAGCAACTGCGAAATGCACATTTTGAGAGCCAGAGCGGTCCCCATGCAGAAAGTTGAAACGTGTTACGATGGACTCTTCCTCTGCACGTTACTGTGGTGTGACGCATGTGTTCTTGTAGTCAGCGCCATCTCCACATTTCCTGACTTCTAAGTCAAGGCATCTCCGAAAAGTTCAGCAAGGCTAGGCGGCCGTGCAGAGTCACATGGCAGCTGCAGAGCGGAGGTCAGAACGCAGCTTTGTGCTGAGCATCTGTCACTGCTGACAGAGGAGCCCACCGTCACCCCTGCCAGGCCTCGTTTGCGTGCTTCCTCCACTCTGGGGTCATAGGCCTCGATTAGCTTACTGTAATTTCAGCTGCTTTCTCTTTCAGTGCCACTGTCAGCACAGTAACTGTCTTATAGATGTTTGTGTCTTGAGAACATTGGTCAATGAGGCTGTGTACCTCATTGACTGTGGACTAGGCTTTAAAGCATGTTAACTGGCAGTTAAAACATGATTACAGAGAGCTGGCTGCAATGTATTACTCATGTTAACTAACTCATGGAAGAAATGCATCCAATGGTGAAACAATATTTGTTTATAAACATTCACTTTTCATCTCTTAAATGAATAATGCAGATTTGAATAAATGTTATTTCAATGCAGTAGTCATTCTTAGCATAATTTTAGCCTTTATTTAAGTCATGTCCATGATGTTAAATGTAACATTTAAAAAATGTATTAGTCAGTATTAGTAGTAGTTTTAGTCAGATTGTTAAAAAAAGTTATACTCCAATTTAAAAATAATTTATAAAAATAATCTTCAATCTTTAATGTGATTTTATTGATATAATATTAAATTAACTGTTCAGACATGGCTTAATAAGAGCTTAGCTGCTTGGAAAACCAGTTTACGCAGATCTGTAGGGATGAGACTCCTGATCCTGCAATTTTGTGACGGAAAGGGCTGTGAGATTTAGAACGCGATGTCTGTCTGCATGTCTGGTTCTATGTTTTGGCTGGATTTCATCAGTATAGTCTCATCAGTGGTCATGTTTACCACCACTTAATCCACACATTTGTGTGGGGCCCCAAACTTTGGGCCCCCTGTTGGCAGTTGCTACACTAAACATTAAATAAACATACTTATTTACTTATTACTTATTTATGAGATGTTAAAACAGCATGTTCTGCTAACCAGCTAGCATTTTCTGACTCTATGAGCTAACTATTTATTTAGTTTTCGCAACATCTGAGATTGGTCTCATTACAGTTATATCATTGAGACTGAATGTGATGTAGAGATAATTGCTCTAGGGTGCGTTATCTGCTGATCTTACACAATGCTACACTCTTTGACCCAAAAGCCATCACAGGTAGGCCTGAACACCTAACTATGCAATTGAATTCTGGGCATTTTTTGCAGAGAGACCACAATCAATCAGGGTTGACAATGATGCGTGATGTACCATCAAACTAAAGGCAGGTCTGCCACTAAAGGTGAGTCCGCAGCCCTTTGTGTTATACTTGTTATACGGTACTCCATGACTCATGCTTGTCCTTGTACATAACGATTAAGAAACCGAATTTAAGCAGGAAGTTGAGCAATTAGTAAACTTAGAGTCATGGTAGTAAACTATTGCTCAATGATAATTAAGGAGATAACAATAGAGTTCAGGAGAACATGACAGCAGGACAAGCCACAGCACTTCAGCAGCCCTGTGTCAGACAGAGTAAATGGCATTGCAATTCTTGTAGATCCTCCCTGGCCAAGAAGGCCCCTCAACGCCTCCACTTCTTGCAGCATCTCAGATGAGCAGGACCCCCCCGCCTCCAAAAAAATGGTTGGTTTGGGAAACCGTCCAGCTCCTGGACAATCTTTTTTGATAAAAGGTGTGACAACCTCCCCTAACCTCCCTCCCAATCAACTTTATTTCCCTCTGTGGATATTTACTCTCATTATACTGGATGTATTGAATGGATCTTGTATTGCATTTATCTCGTCATGTTTACTGGCTTTAATGGTCTATGGCCCTTTATAACTGTTTTATACACCTATATTTTACATTTCTATGCACCTTCGTAATTTTTATTTCACTGCAATGCCATGGGCTTGGTGAACTGAAATGTAATTCCACTGTGTGAACATACGCGTTTCCTACAGCTGCGAGTCATGTGAGTAATGTGAACTTTGACTTTGCCTTGACTAAACAGCAGGCACAAATGAAGCCTGACAGCTGACCTGCTGACTACAGTGTGTCATATGCTTCCTGTTAGTGACACCAGTGCCTGAGCAGTTTACAATCAGCCAGAGGTGGGCAGCTCACAAGTCACAGGCACGGTAGGATGAAGCATGTAGCCTGGGTGAGGCAATTCCTGTGAACCTTCTCCTTGGCCCGGACAAAGGACAAGAGCTCTGGTCTAAGTCTTGTTGACAGAGCACCTGAGAGAAAAGTTCTATGTGTGGTATTGTCTAAGAGAAAAGATTAAACGATTACTTACCGCATTTAATTTCACCCACTTAACATGTCTCGGCAGGGAGCCATAGCTGCTTCCTGATTTCCCAAACCGCAGTCAGGTACCTGGAGCTCTGCTGATCCTGCTCTGCCACATAGACTCTCCCAAAACCGGGTTCACAGTCGCAAAGTACTTCAATTCATGAAAAAGTCAAACGGCTGACTGACTAATCGCCCATGTCTGTCAATAAAGGGCCTTGAAGATTTGTCATTAGACAGCCATTCCACTGAGAATCATCCGGATGGAGCTGAGCAAGAAAACGGAAAACCTAAAGGACATCAGGTTCACTTGACAAGACCACCAAGCACTACAGTATATTCCCCCAATACTGAGGCTCTACAGGAACTGACATAGCAAACAATGCGCTTCCCATCTGACTCTGTGTGCCTTGTTTGGGCAGAATGTTGGAGAGGAGAAGGAGCAGGTCAAGTGTCAAGTTCATACCGGCCCTCCCTGGATTCAGAATGTTTGACTTACGGACAACTTGTACTTAAAAACAGACAGCCATAAAGTCTTTTATTTTAAAAATTTGGGTTACATACAATAGTTTGTAATAATGAACGCATGCAGTACTTTGCGACGCTTCTGAAAATATTACAGGGCTTCAAAGGTCTGTTGGCTTGAGGTACAGTACAATACTGTATAATAGTTATTATTATTGTTATTATTATGTACTGTATTATTATTTTTCCGACTTATCTATAAATTCAACTTAAAGACAAACATAGGGAATGGATCTCATTGGTGGCCTGGGGACTGCCTATATACCATCCTATCAGTCTGGCAACATGATAGTAGATCTTTAATACCTGTATGTCCCTTTCCTGACACTCACCTGTGATCTGTATGGGCCATGTGACTTCTTTGTAAGATTTCAGCCTATGGGAGCTTAGCATAGCTTTTTTAATGATAAGTCAGGTGGGCTTAATTGTCATACCACCTATGTATAGGTATACAGTGGCATGAAGTAATGTTCCCCCAGAACCACAGTGTGGCATACGAACAGCAAGTGATAAGAGGAGGAAATCACAGAATATTGCGAACCACATTCACGTCCAGGGTGAGTGTTAGCTCGGGTCAGGCTTGTGCTACACGTCCCATGGACAATCCTCACTGACTTGCTAACTCATTGGTGGTGTTCGTCACAAACCCAAACCTCCATCTTGCCCAGGATGCAGTGCTTGTCTTCAACTCCAGAGTCCAGACCTTGAAACACACTGAGGGTCAAAAGGGCTTCACCCATAGACAGAATCTTTCACGTCAAAGAACAATAAACCCAATAATCACACATGTGGCCATATTGCTTCTGCTAAAATAATTAAAACAATGAATACACGCGCATATGCCCTCGATGCCAGGGTACGTTGTGTGGCCTCCTGCCAGAATCTTTCCCACCCATTCCGCTGACCCCCCTGGGAGACAGGGGTAGGAGGCGACCATCTGGACCTAGCAGGTATAAATAGAGGTAACTCAGGGTTCTGTGCTGCTTGTGAATCCAATCACCTCAGAACTAAGTCGCTGTCATCCACAGGAAACTGCCTGATGCCTGGCTCCCTATTGTTTACAGGAAAAATGCTGCATCTGCCGTCAGCTTCTGCAAAAAGTGTTGTGTTCAGCAGATAGGAAAGAGACTGACTAGTGAAAGGAAGGAGATCCCTGAGTTGGTGAGTTTTTCTTTGTTAATTTGCATCATATCCTACAAGGAGGTCAACTGATAGTAAAAGGATGTATTAGGTACTTTGTAAATCCTGTGTCATGTGTGTATGTTTTCCTAGGAAGGCAATAATGATGTGACAACCAGCCCTTCATGAAAGCAGGGGACTTAACAAAAAGGCTGTAATTATGTTTATTCAAAACAATATATTTATTCCACCCCATTTTAGTGCAGTATTTATTGTTTGCACAAACATTGCACTTTATATATAAGCCATATATATGTGTGTGTATAGCCCCTGTTTCGGCTCCTTGGATCACTTGATGTTCATATGTTGCACCATTTGCCTGGGGGAATGTTATTTTGTGCCATTGTATATGGATGATATGACAATAAGGCCCAATTGCTTTAGTATGCATTCGGGTTTTATAAAGTGTTTCTTTGTCTTTAAACCATTTTAGTGAGTTGGCCTTTGTTATCAGTGTCCTCTTCTGACGGGGGCTGTCTTCACGTCTCTTCATTGTGTTAAAATTTAAAGTAGCGTTTGTCCTTTTGTTTGGTTGAAGCTGGCTTATCGATGCCTTTATTCAGCCTTTGTGGCAGGCATCAACTCTGCAACCGGCCACAAAATTCCGAAAAAGCCCTGTCACTGGTTCACCAATTGTTCTGCAACTTGTTATTGTATTTACTTATTAGATACATTTTTTTTTTTATTTACAAATGGATGCATAGAGGTACAGTATCATGATTTTTAACTACATTAGCTCTGTGTTGTCTTCTAAATGTACTGTTTCTTTCTCTTTTGTGTAGGAATTTCTATACACACAGAAGAACTGATTCACATTAACATCTGTGCTTCTGAGGCAAGTCCCCAAGAACTAGGACCAGTAGTGCAGTAATCCTGTTTCTTTCTCTGAGGTAATTTGCTGACCTTCTCTGACTCTGTTCTGTATTAGTCTTCAGTATAATTATTTAAGTTATAAAGAGTGACCTGGAGGTTCAGAGACCTGGGACAGGAGCGCTTTCTGACTGCACAGTGACAGCTAAACTTCGTATAGGAAGGCTGACTCCACGCTGACATTGCATGGGCATGCGCAATGAACTGCAATGTCAGTTTCAAGAACAATGAAAGAGTTTTTTTTTTCTAAATCAATATTTGTTTTTCCCCACAGGAAAAAAAAAGTGAATTATATAGTACGCTCTTAATTCTTACAATCAAAATATATAAGACTAGGTTTAATCAATATCTCAAGACAAAAAACATGCAGAATCGGAAAGGGTTAAACGATGGCATCTTGGGTATTTCGAAATTATGAGCCTAATATACGCGTGCTGCTCGAATGTACTGTATATTCAGCAGTTTCTGCCCCCGTCCCTCCGAGCAGCAACGCTGAGATCCTTCCCGGCCATAAAGTCACGTAAGTGGTACCAGCTGTATGTCGCAGATGGCGGACGCGGTCCCACTCCATCCACGCCACCATAAAGAACACTTAGAGGTACGTTTTATGAGCGCCAGCTAATGGATCATCGATGACCCATTCCGAGGTTAAAGTTGAGGCGTCATGTTTCCAAATGAGACTTAATGCATCCCTGATGTCCGGCAGTCAGATGACGCTACCGACACGGCGCGTTTTAAACCCTTGAAACAGATAAATATTGTTAATGAATTGTTACATGGTGTTTCCAGAATAATAACCGGACGTCTCCGCATATATATACACACTGAAGACTAGAATACTTCTACAACTGAAGGAATAATACTTCGATTAAAGCGGAAGCCATAACCAACTTCATCTGATCCCAAGGTAGCGGTAGCCAAAGTGCGATTTCATCCCCAACAGCGAATTCTGTGGACGGAACGACTATGTCTTAGCTGGGGGTAGATGTGGAATAAAGTATTAGTGAATTGTGGGAAGCAGTAGTAGTTTTTATATCATTAAAGACAAACACGTATTATTTATTGTAATACGAAAGAGTGTATGTAAAATGGAAAGCAGTGGCGATATTTAATGAAATGGTTCCCGCATGTGTTCCATCACACCACCCCCATTTCCTAGAAGATGGGAGAGGCCCAAACCCGACTCCCCGCACATTGAGTTGCCCCACTGAGCGAAAGGTGGCTTCATTACTGTGCTGGAGTTGGACTTCTTGGGAAGTGAGGGTGTGTCATGGTTCCTGGCCCGCTGCCTTTGACGAAAATGCAGAAGAGGGCGGCTGTTTCGGTATTTCGCTTCTGTGTAGGAAAGCAGCCCCGCAAATAAAACATGCCGCGCTTCTGCTTGTTTGAAAGTGCTGGGACTTGGCGGGCGATACACCGGCATTCTCCGGGAATATTTTTTTCCCCCGATTTACTGGTCAAGTTTTTCTTAGTGGAACGAAAAAGCCCAGAATCGCATGCTCGTTTTGACGTTTAAAGGGGGCTGGATGGTCTGGCTGAAGAGGACACTGTGTGGAACCTAACGGCATAATTAACGCCGGCTTGTTTTTGTAGTTTTGTTACGGATAAACATTCCGATTGAGGTGGATCTCAGGTTTCCGAAGCGAGCCAACCACGTTGAGATCTCTGCTCTTTACTTCTTGTAGCGTTGTCTTTCAACTGTGCTTGTGGTCTGGCACTTTGTGTGAAATACGAGACGTAACGCGGCTAAATCGCTGCTCGGCAATACCTGCAGGTATAATCACAGGCACAGGTTATCTTGGAAAACGTTTCTTAGTGTTTTTTTTTTGCAGTCGTTTTTGTAGCTGTTTTGTGGTTATTCCTCACGAAATGCGAACTACACCGGGTGTACAAGCAAGGTAAGAATTGACACTGGTTAAAATGCACAGTTTTGTATTCCTGTATGAACTAACTCTGACACTTTTTTTTTTTTTTTCGCAATTTGATGAACCTTCTTGCATTTGCAGGATGAACCCCTGTAAACGTGAATCGCCACTTTTGACATTGTGCATTCTCCCTGTTTCAGTTCCTTATTTTTTGTGTTATCTTTGTATACAATATCTGTTTTCCAAAGGCTTTCAATGCTTTTGTCTCTTGGCACTGTGTAACTTTTTTTATATACTCTGTCCTTCTCTAACAGGCTGACACAGTAGCTGGGTGAGCCGTGTCTGCCATCTGCATCCAGCAGTTATGTCTCTCTGGGTCTGGAGCTGGCCTGACGGGAGGCCCTTGCTGCTCATCTTACTGGTTTGGGACTGTCTCTGGGCCCAGGTGCTTAAACCGACCCAGTGGCCCCTGGTTTCCGGGAAGCCCGTGCTGCTTGCCTGGAATGCCCCCACGGAGGAGTGTGGGCCTCGCCATGGCGTCCGCATCGCGCTGGACCTGTTTGACATCGTGGCATCGCCCAGCGAGGGCTTCTTCAGACAAAACCTCACCATATTTTACAAGGAACGGCTGGGCCAGTACCCTTACTTTGAGAGCTCTGGCACTCCGGTGCATGGGGGTTTGCCCCAAACTGCCAGCTTGACCGAACACCTAAGGAAAATGTCGGGAAATATTACTAAGTACATCCGGGACTCCAGTATCCGGGGCCTGGCCGTAATCGACTGGGAGGAATGGCGCCCTCTATGGATCCGCAACTGGGATGCCAAGGACATTTACCGGGTCAAGTCACGTCAACTGGTCTCCCAGAAGAACCCTAACTGGACCCAGGAGGTAGTTGCCCGCGTCGCCGAGCAGGAGTTCGAGCAGTCGGCTCGAAGGTTCATGCTGGACACTCTGAGGATGGCCAAGAGCACGCGGCCCAATCAGCTGTGGGGCTTCTACCTGTTTCCCGACTGCTACAACCACAACTACAAGGCCGGCTTGGCCGGATACACGGGCCGCTGTCCAGACGTGGAGGTGAAGCGTAACGACCAGCTGGCCTGGCTGTGGACAGAGAGCACGGCGCTCTTCCCGTCTGTCTACATGCCGGCGGTGCTGCGCTCCACGCCGTCGGGCCGCCAGTTCGTGCGGTACCGCGTGAGGGAGGCCATGCGGCTGGCGGCGGTGGGCGAAGGCCTGGCCCGGCCCGTCTTCGTCTACACGCGGCCCACTTACACCAATGAGATGTCCCTTCTGACAGAGGTAAACCAACATATGAAATAAAAACGACAGCAGCTGTGTGTTGTTCAAAGTGGCCTGCGGTCTTGCCCGTCGACATACCCAGATATTTTCCTGGAGGGATTGTGTTAAACACCATGTTTATGGTTACAACTTGAAGGCGACTTCAGGTCACAAACTCATGTTCACGGCTACCTTATACGCTACTCAGGATGGCCCCAGTCACTTGTATTCAGAGAAAAACATGCTAAAAACATGAGCTCCACACCAGTGTTATTTTTCCTCCCTAGAGAGCTGCAGTACAACACCCCTCTCTCCCTCCAGTGAATTCATTATGCATTTATGCATAGTTATGAGTTTCCACAAGAGAAAATATTAGTGGGATGCCTAGTTGTTAAACCCTGATGTCATCTAGGATATCAACGTAATAGATTCCATCTGGCAGCTTTAGCTGTGATTTCAGTCTTGTAGGCTGCATGTCTGTTGATTTCACTTGGCCGCTGGACTGCGGGCATTGCATAAATCAACCTTGTCGAGGTCTGTGCTCCACTTTGCTTGTATATTTATGAATTCATGCAATTTTGGATAGGACGCTGTTCGACGTATGAATGGGGCAACTACAGTTATTGTCAAGTAGGTGGACTTTCCCTTTTATCGAAAGGGATTCTGGGTGATGTCATGCATTTAAGAAATAAATGATTTATTGTGTATATGGTGGATATATATAGCCAAGGCGGGGCTCTGATTGAGCGCATATCTTATTTAGTGGCTGTATTTCAGAGTTTAGATTCTTGGATACCCTTTCCTGGCAATGTCAGGCCCTTTGGGAACCTGGCGGTAAACATTGTCTGACTGCCGATACGCTGGGGCAGATTAAACTGGCATTGAACGTGGAATCTGTCAGACAGTGAGCCCTTTGTTCCTCTTAAAGATTCTCCATGGCCTTAAAGAATGACGCTACCTGTCACTGACCAGTGCAGACGCCCACGCCTGTAGATGGACTCCGATCTCGCATTTCCCCTGAAAACGGGGATCTTTTTTGTGGCCCTCGTGGCAATCTGCTGGAGAGCTTTTCCTGCTGGCCTTCACAGAGAAAGGCCAACGACAGCAGATGCAGACCTACCAACAAGGGAAGCCAAGGTGCTCTGCAAAAGATGGTACAAAAAAAAGGTTAATTTGCATTCCAGCTGATATTTAAAATGGCATTTACTTATGGAAAGTTAATCTTCTTTATGAACACCCTAGTTGGATTCATGTTTTGAGGTCCTAGAGTGAGACAATTATTTTGAAGAATGACTATTGAGAGGTGGACTATATTCCTCTTGGATTTCCATGTGGATGCACAGAGGCCCCAGTTTCCGCCTTCCATTCTGCAGAAGCATGAAACGTGTGATGGGATTCCTTCAGTCATTAAACCCAGAATGACAGCTACTGCATATCTGCTGCCATTAATCACACGTTATAGGTGGCGAGGAGCTCATCAAACTCATAATACACCTGAGATTAGAAAATGAGGAACAACATCTTAAAATATAAAAGTGAAATTAGAAGTTAAATGGAGCCTTTCTGCAAGAACATTTGTTGCCAGGCTGGGTGGGAGAGACATGGAGAAGAAAGATTTGTAGGGGAGAGGTCGGCCACTGGCATTGGGCTGATACTGTGGCAGGTTAAAGGTTAAAGATCATATCTGGGCAGACTTGGGTCAAGTGATTGACTGAGTCCTCCTTGAAACTTTCTGTTTAATTCCCTAGGTAATCTAGGGGTCAGAGTTCGACACTCTCACCAGCATGGTTTGGATTTAATCCCTAGTCAGGGAATATATTAAGTGTCAAAAAAGAAATGATGTACTTTGCCCTAATAAAGAAGGAATTCCATATGTGGTATATACAGCCCTGGTAAAAATTAAGAGACCACAGCACAATTTAAAAAAAATAAAATCTGCATTTTTAAAACCTGGTTCTACTGGCAGAATGCTACACTTAGCGCCAGGCTGCTTCCAGGCTAAACGTTTCTAAGACAGCAGTAGCCTACACAAGAACAATGTGAAGCAGGACACACTGGGAATGCCCAGAAATCAGCCAGGTAATGGACTTTCTAATGCCAGAGATGACTGTCACCTTATCCAGCAGTGCCTCATTAATTGGAGGATGACATGACCTTCATAAGGAATGGGAAACATTAAGTGGTGTGAAGTGCACTGCTAGGGCAGTTAGTATCAGGCTCCTAGAAGCAGGACTGAAGTCCCATAAAGCAAGGAAGAGAAACGGAGAAGAACCACGCTGCAGTTTGCAAAAGAAAATGTATATTTTATACAGATGCATAACCATAAAATGAGAAACAAAAAATCGTGCTGTGGTCTCAGCTTGACATACAGAGCTGTATGTGTCAAGCTTTTTCCTCTTCTGTACCACATACGGACAGTTTCTTCTTTATTAGTGCAAAGTCTGTAATCTGCATAGAGTACAAATGGACGTAACTGTGTCTCTGGGACAGTGAGGTGTAGCACTGGAGTCCCACAAGGGACAGTTTTAGCACCATTCCTGTTCTCACTCTACACAGCAGATTTTAGATACAGCACAAAATGCAGAAATACTCTGATGATACAGCTATTGTGGCATGTATCAAGAGTGGTCAGGAGCAGGAATACAGGGACCTTGTGGAGGCCTTCAGGAACTGGTGCTGTAGGAGCCGCCTCCAGCTTAACACCACCAAAATCAAGGAGATGGTGGTGGATTTTAGAAGATCTAGGCCACCGCATCTGCCAGTTTCCATACAAAGGCAAGACATTGAGGTGGGGGTCATATTGGATGGTAAACTGGACTGGTCCCAGATTCTCTTTACAAGAAGGGGCAGAGCCACCTCTTCTTTCTGCGTAAGCTGAGGTCCTTTGATGTGTGTGATGAGATGTTGCACATGTTTTATCACTCAATGGTAGCCAGTGTCCTTTTTTATGCTGTTATATGTTGGGGGTGCAGCCTGACTGATAAAAACACCAAGAGGCTGGACAAGCTGGTGAAAAAAGCCAGCTTAGTGTTGGGCAGAAGGCTGGATTCAACTAAAACAGTGGTATAAAGGGCCACATTAAACAGATTAAAAGCTATAATGGACAAGAGTGGAGGCCGTCTCCACTGCCTCATGGTTGGGCAGAGGGGCAGCAGTGGCAGACGGCTCCTCTCACTGCGCTGCAGAACTGAGCGGTTTAGGAGGTCCTTTGTCCCCACTGCAATAAGACTTTTCAGTAATACTGTCTGACCTCATCCTCCTATTCCACCCCCCCCCTCGTTTATCTATTATAATTAATTGTGTTCTATTTAATTTTTTTTATATGTATTTATTTATATTTTAGTATGATATTTATTTTTATTATTTTTATCAGTATTTACCATTTTATTTATTTAGAATGAGCTACGGGATATCTGAATTTCCCCCTGGGGATAAATAAAGTATCATCCATCCATCCATTTATCTAATCTATCTTATCTAATCTATTTTATCTAATCTATCTATCTTATCTAATCTATCTATCATAATTTCTCCACAGGGATGAATAAACTGTTTTTTTGCTTTACCTGAATGGTCACCAGCCATGCTCCTGGAGATCTATCACCCTGCAGATTTGAGGCGTAGCCCTAATGTGACACACCTGATACAGATAATCAGGCCCTTCTGTAGCATCTCAGTATTAGTCAACTTCCAATACTCCAATACTTATTTGTATCAGGTGTTTTAAATTGAGGCCGCACCTAAGCTCTGCAGGGTGGTAGATCTCCAGGAGCAGGATTGGTGCCCACTGATGTACCACCGTCCTGCTCTCCATAAGGCGTATATATAAGTGAGAGCAATTTTTGGGGGGAGAGGGGCAGCACCAGGTCAAACAGTGTCCAACACCTCTAGGGCGGCGGGTGTTAAGGGCCTGCTGCAAGGGCTGAACAATGGCATCACTCTACCAGCCACCGGATTCAAACTGACAACCCTCTGCTCAAGGCCTGAGAGACCTTAACCCACAGAGTGACGCACAGCATTGCCAATATCTGACTAAAGTTGCTCGTTTGCAATACTTAACATAGCGAAATTCGTGTTGCTTTGAAAGGGGTGACACTGTCAGTTGCACTCACCTGTGAGTCTGTGTAGCTAGACTGTGTTTGCATGCCCTCACCATCCTGCATGACACCCTGACCCTCAATAATACCTGTACATCGTTAGCCGTATAGCTTCCTGGTGAAGTTTCCTTGTAAAAAAAGATGGAGGGATGCACAGAAATAGCCCCCTAAAAGGCATTTTCTGAGCTTTGTGCGTTTGTCTGCAGGTGGACCTGGTCTCCACCATTGGGGAGAGCGTGGCCCTCGGGGCGGCCGGGGTGATCTTCTGGGGAGACACCGCCTATGCCAGCAGCAATGTAAGTCTCCTCATCTCCTCCTATCCTATGCTTCTCTTTCCTCGTCACCTGGGTCATTAACGTGAAGTTCTGTGGGTCTCATGTCTTCCCCCTTCCCAGGCCAACTGCTCCAGCCTCAACTCATACCTGCAGGGTCCTCTGGGCAGGTACCTGCTCAACGTCACCACGGCGGCGCAGCTCTGCAGCCAGTTGCGCTGCAGCTCCCGCGGCCGCTGCCTTCGCCGCCTGGCGGACGCCGACTCCTACTTGCACTTGAGCCCAGAGAGCTTTTCGCTGGTGAGTGACGGCGGGCGGCTGCAGGTGCGGGGGAAGCTGGGGGCTGCGGACAGAGAGACCTTCAAAAGGGACTTCCAGTGCCAGTGCTACAACGGCTACAGGGATGACTCTTGTTCCAAGGAGACCGGCCCACCGGGGGCCTCCTCTAGTGTGGGGGCGACTTGGGTGTGGGTGATGTTCTCTCTACTCCTCTTGCTCCTCCTGACCTGACCTGGAGACTGACAGTAGCTCAGGTCCTAGTAGTGGCCTCAAGCTCCATCTGGATGCCATCTTTGGTGAGAGCAAGGGGAAGGGATCTAGGGAATGACTGAGGTGGTGCATCCAACCAAAATGGAAATGGGTAGACCCCGCAGGCCACGGAAAGAAAGGACCTCTCAGTTTGTGGTGCACACCTGACCTTTGCACCGTCATCACGTTTTTTTACGAGACACTTTTATCCAAAGCGATGTACAGTTTTGAAAGCTAGCAGGTTGGACAGTCCCTGGGGCAGCTGGCGTTGCTCAGGGGATTCGAACCAGCGACCGAATCGCAAGCACAGCATCCTAACCTGCTGAGCCCCACGCCGCTCCCCAAATGTGTGAAGTGTCTTTGTATCATTTCGGCAGTCTCTCCTTTGTCCATCAGACCTCAGAGGGATGGCACTCCGGTTCATGAACATGCACGCAAGCCTTTCTCTTGGCTTCTACTTTAGATTACTGAGTCATCCTAGGAGGTTCAGAGTGGGTTTGTGCAATTCCTAATGTCCTTACAGCAGGACACTGTCTGTTGCTGAATGCGAGACTGGATGGTTTTGATGTTTTTCTATGGGGATGGTGATTTTCTTGTCTTAGGTAAACTTCGGTTTCCTCCACCTCCGTTTCCACGTGTGCCTGTATGGCGTAGCCTGTGAGTCAATGTATAGCTAGCTTGTGCAAATATATCGCATATGTCAACCTGTGTGTCTCTCTCTATCCAAATTAAGCGACGGCCATGTTTTTTTTGTCCTATGCAAGTGTGGGATCCCTCCACTGCTGCTCTTCTGGGGATCGGTGGTTCCTGGAAAATCTTAAGGGATCCTGATAATAAGATAAAGTACTGTGCTCTTTTATATGTTTCCGTTTGTCTTTTTTTTTTTTTAAATATATTTTTGCTATTTTAACTGGAACAGTAACAGAATACTTTGCGCTTGTGTGGTACTGTACCCGTTTCATCCCTTTCTTGCCCCTGGGTTTATATAAGCGATACTCAATTCAGTGCATAGTTAGGGAGTAATTTAAAAGTCTGTACACTTGGAAAGGTCAAGGGAGAGAAGGTCCAGCTGAGCCGTGAATGAAGTACTCTGTTGGGTGGACTGAAGGCTGAGGAACAGAAATTTCCCTTTCTCAACCCTGTTCCCTTGGCCAAATGTGGTACAGAGGTTTTAAATCAAAATTTTAAAATGTGATTCTTTTTCCATGTTTTAATCATAAACTTTCAGTCCAGCGTTTTGAAGATGCATGTGTTTGTCTTTAATTTGCATAACTTTCCCCTTCCTGAGGTTTCCACTATAGTCAATGTTTCAGTTCAGTTTTATTGATGCTGTCAGTAAGCTATTCACTCCTTACTTAACATGCACTCCCGTGCATTTTGCATTGCTCACGTGTCTGCTGGCTGGTGGGTGTGACTAATAAACCATGATTTACTCCTCAGTTCTAGGCTAGGCAGGGCCTTGGCAGCACTGCACCCCGACCGTGCCCAAAGGTTTCTCCAGGTTCTCCTGGGAATTTAGACCACAAAAGCTACCTTCAGTCCCAGACAGATTTCCACGAGGTATTTGCTGGATGCACTAATTACATGGAGCTGCTTATTTTTTAATTATATTATTATTTTTGACAAATTAAAAAGATTTTGTAAGTAAGCCGGTTGTTGCTGGTTTCTCTGTCACTGAGCATGACTTACATTAAGGTCAGAGCTCACTTCTGCCATAGCTGGCGATGGCATCTGCAGATGGTGTTAATAGATTGCTGATGTTAAACGCACCAAATATGCGATATTCAACCCAAACCGTCTTTGTTTTGTCTACCCAATATCCCTCTGGTAGAAACTACACCTGGCATCTTAGCATGGGTGAGAGAAATGTCAGACATTTCTGGGTATTTCTGGCTTTGAAATCAAATGTTCCATCACTTGTGGACCTCCCCCACGGGACCATCTGTCACGGAGTTAGGATCTGTCTGCTTCCTTTAATCTGCCTGGTTCCTCACAGCAGCTTTTATCTTTATAAACACAAAAAGCTCCACTGATTATAATTAATTTCATTCCTTTGCACAACTGCCTTATTAACTGAAGAGGTAAGTACCTTTCTTAAAAAGAAAAAAAAAACACCACCACCCAGGATATTTTCCTAGGGCCTAAAGCCTTAAGCTTTTAATATATGATGTTCTCGTGTGCTTCCTGAACTGCTCAGAAATGGAAAAATAGAATATTCCTTAATGCCTCCTTTTTTCTTTAGTGGCGAATGTTAGACTACTCCTGTCCAGCTAGGAAGCTGCAGTATTTCAGCTGCTATGCGAAGTAAACTCTAAGAATATAAACTATGTGCAGTTGTTTCTTTTGAGAGATAGTTGCTACTATTATTAATTGATGTCAAATGTATACTTTGATGATGCATGTTTGTATGATTTAAAAATCTTTCTGCTTAATGATAAGCACAGAATGTATACAAAAGACAGGAATGATGTCTCACCATTACGTCTCCCGCAAGACACTTAGCTCACTGATTGGTGCAAAAATCTGTGGTTGTCTTGCCGTGAATCTTTTGATTGGCCCAGTGAGATGCTGGGGAGATACTATAACAGTAGTTGGAATGTATCCCCCCCGTGACTATTTGAAGAGGCCCCAGGTTCCCCTGCCTTCCAGCAGGTTCCTGCAGCGTCTTCCTGCTGACTGATGGAGCCGCGCTGTTTTTCTTCTATGGGATCCTTTCCAGTTAGAAATGGTGAAGCACTGGTGCCAAAAGCAATATTATTGGCCTGAAAATACAGAGTGAGCCTTGTTTAATAAGTTATTCCAGACACAGGAGCTGTGCTTCTCAGGGTCTCAGTAGGTTTTACTGCCACCCTGCCCTTTGACCCTTGGTGGGGAAAGACCACACTGCGGTAACCTACTGAGAAATGAATCTCCAGTGCGCTCCTGACATATCTGGATAAGAATAAACATAATTGTGGTATAGATAGCTTTTAATGAAAGTGATTAAAGTCTAGAAATACATTATCTAAATAAATTATCCTGCCTTCACATTGGTGAGTCTCTGTGACCATGACTGAATAAAGTGGCACTCTTATTTATGATAGGAAATTTTTATGAGCTTGATTAGGATATTGTGCCAAATGACCACATGAACCTATGGGAAGTGTATTACATTTAGTACCAGTCATGTACTGAGGGGCACACTGAATATCTCTCGAATTAAATTAAGTGTTGTTGGGGACGAGTGGCAAAATTTCTTCTGGAATTTAATTACAGCCATATGTCTACAAACCAAAGTTACATGTCAGCAAATGTTCCTCAGGAATGCAAACATATAATTGAAGTAATACATAATTAGGAAAATGGCAAGTTTAAGAATAAATATTCTATTAATAGACTTTACAGCAAGTGAGATACTGTGATTACACCTGTTGGCAATTGTTTGTCTTTAACTATTTACATTTCACACATTTAGCACAAAGTGACCTACAAGTGAGGCAAATAGCACATTGCAAACATTCATGCTGTCAAGATTCTATAGATGCCAATTATTTAGATTTAGGATGGATTTTACTGAATTTTGACTGCACCTGTGTGGGTGCATGAAGTTTCAAGATCATCGGCATGCAGTCGTTTGCCAAATATTTTGCAGAAAGTAGCAAAACCATAGACAAGGTCACTAGTGGGATAGTATCTCATACGTCCAGGGTCGGTTTCCTCCTGCAGTTCAAAGACAAGCAGCTACTGTAGATGATTTGGCTCCCCTAAATTGCCTGTGAGCGTATGTCCGTCCTGCAATGGACTGGCATCCCGTTCAGGGTGAACCCCCATCATTGTGCCCCATGGAGCCTGGGATTAGCTCCACCACCATACAAACTTGACCAGGATTAACTTTTGGAAAATTAATGGTGGTTGTGTTAATGAGTAACATAGCCAGCTGGTTGCTTGCCTGCATTATCTCGATATCTTTGTTTCATATGACTGCCTCCAACATTATAGTACTCTAACGAAAGCGGGCCATACATCTCCCACAAATCTGTAAGTGAGGCCATGACGATGATGCTGTACGGTGAGCCGGGAGCCGCCTCCGGGAAGCAGGGACAACAAGGAAGTGAATGTGTTTATGCTGAAACCATCACATGCCTAAAACCAGAATCATCGTAATATTGCGGCCTAGATTATCATCAACAGATCGCGCGTTTTACAATCGCGAAATTGCACACAGAAGGAGCGTTTTCTGGTAGTATGGTGCACGGCACTGTTACTCTCAGCACTGCGTGACTTGTCGGGGTAAGGCGAAAACAAGAAATGTCACTTTAAGTTTAAGTTTAATGTTCTAAAATTAATTGTTAATAGTTTCCAGTCCTCGGTGTTTTGGATAAAAGGGGATTACAGATCGGACAAACATTGCTGTCCATTTCTGTATGGGAATTACAAGCGATTGCGAAACCTAACGCACATATACGGGTGCAGATGGTCTTTGCTTCGCACAATCTACTCCACTGCGTCTTCGTCAGCGGTAAGTTACAAAGCAGCGATGTTCTTGGGGAGGCTGAGAAACTTTAACGCCGAAGTTTATCACTGGTGGTAATTCCGGCGACGATCATTTTGCTGTTGATGCAGACTCTTTACGGGCTCCGTGTCTGTTTAGAAACGCCTGACAGCGCAAATTACTGCATCCGTCCCCATAACGATGAGCTACGTATTACTGTAATTATGATAAGTATTGATAATTATAAAGCCGCGGTCACATAGTAATAATAATCGCGTGTCTCAGTTTGTTCATAGGTGGCACGCCTTGTGATTTTTTCGTTTGAGCGTATTTTGTGTTTCTTTCTGCCTTTCTACTCTCATTTTTCTTGTCATCCTGCGTTTCCTGGATTGATAGCCGAAGCTAAATCTACAGGCTTTGTCTTCGCAATACAGCTTTAAAATGTAACCCATACAAAATGTTAAGTATTTTGCCATGGCGGACATAAGCAGGGTGTGCAAACAAATGCAAACAAAATTACTAATGTATGTCCTGTCCAGGAATGAGTTTTCTAAACTAGCTAGTTAGTATTATATAGTTGAAATTTCACGCCGAGCGAGTCAGTATTAGCTAGGGTGACCAGATAATCCATTTCAAAAAAAGGAAACAAACCAGTTAACCCTTTTCCCGTGATAATTTCCCCATGTGAAATTTGCCTACCGTTTAATGATACTCTGGGGTCAGATTGACCCCAAACACGGGATAGGGGTAAAGCACAAGGAGAACTGAACTGTTTAGCCAAGCACAGGAGCCTTAAGACTTAACGTAATTTGTAAAACCTGAAGTAGCTCAAAGCATCCAGGATGACATGGATTATCTGGTCACCCTATATCAGGGGTCTCCAACTCCGGTCCTGTTGAGCTTTGTACTACCCAGAAGGTTTTCTGTCCTACCTGACTTCTGATGAGCCACAGCTGTTCTCCTCATAAAACCTCCTGGGTGGTAGCTCTCCAGGACTGGAGTTGGAGACCCGTGCCCTATATTGACTAGTAGTATATTGACAGTAAATATTTAAACACATCCCTGTATTTTTTAATAGTCCAATAAATGGTTTTATATTTCATAATATAATGCAAATTTGAATACTTAATTTAAATAAATTCAGTTTCCTAAAAAATTTCAACTTCACATTTGCAGGAAGTAGCAAAACCATATACAAGGTCACTAGTGGTTCTGGATTAGGATAGTAATCTCATGTGTCCAGGGCCTGCTTAACCACATACAGACTTATTCCCTCAATAGGTGAAGGAGCAGCAGCATGGTGCGTGTAATCCTTTTCTTCCTGTGGATTGGGGTACCCATCTCCGGGTTGTTCAAACCTAACGCCTCACCCTCTCTGGCCAGTATCCCCTTCCTCACTGTCTGGAATGCCCCAACAGAACCTTGTATGTCCAAGTATGGCGTGGACCTTGACCTGGGCATATTTGACATTGTGGCGAATGAGAACCAAACGTTCATGGGTGGAAACATCACCATTTTCTATGAGAGCAAGCTAGGGCTCTACCCATACTACAATGGGCAGGGCGTGGCAGTCAACGGAGGGGTGCCCCAGAATGCCAGCTTAGAACTTCACTTGCAAGCTGCCCGGGCCAACATCCTGACAGACATCCCCCAGTCTGACTTTTCTGGATTGGCTGTGGTGGACTGGGAGAGCTGGAGGCCCCTGTGGGCTCGAAACTGGGACTCTAAGAGTGTCTACTGGGAGGGCTCCAGGATGCTGGTGAGGGCCCGGCATCCAGACTGGAGCCCGGCGCAAGTGGTGGCCGAGGCCCAGAGGGAGTTTGAAGAAGCTGCAAAGGCATTTATGGATGACACCCTTAAACTAGGCCATAGCCTTCGGCCAAGGGGGCTGTGGGGTTTCTATGGCTTTCCTGCCTGCTACAACTATCAGTATAAGAATGCCACAGCCAACTACACAGGGCTCTGCCCTCTACAGGAAGTGAAGAGGAATGACCAGCTGGGCTGGTTATGGAACATAAGCTCCGCCCTCTACCCTGACATCTACTTGGAGTTGATGCTGCAGGGCCGGGGGGATGCCATCCTCCACTACACCCGGTACCGTGTGCTGGAAGCCCTGAGAGTCGCGGGTCAAGCTGCTGCAGCAGCTCCCCTGGTGCTGCCCTATGCCCGCATCGCCTACACCTACTCCCTCGACTTCCTGTCTGAGGCAGGTCATCCAGAGTCATGCGAATCACAGCCACAGGGACCCTTATGGCATGTTAGCAGATTAGTAGTACGGCTAAAATATTAATGAGATGCATTTTGTGACACCCAAAAGTAAGTTATCTGTATAAACTTGACGTATCATTATGTTTATTAAATTCGGTTAGTGGAGTACACCACATAATGCTGTTTTGGTGTACTATGGTTTGGCGTACTTCAGTGGCGGAGAAGAAAGGAACAGCTCAGCAGCCACGACATCCTTTAAAAGAGGAGATCTTGTGGATAAACAAGGTAAAAAGATATAGGTGGCATGGTGGTACTTTTTGCACAAGGATATGCCAGGTTTATACTGATTACTAACTTTGGCCATCATAAAATGCCTCATTAATATTTTAGCCATACTACTAATCTGCATAACATTGTGGGCATAAATAAACACCCGTATCGTACCGAAATGCTGATTCGCCCGTCATCTGAAGCCCTGGTGATTACAGTGCGTGCACAACATAGTCGCGATGTGATATCGCCCAGTCCTATTATGGGGCTCTTCTTGGTTGTTGTGTCCCTTCTCAAAAAAGGTGGCTGATGGCTCTTCTGGCTCTTTGTGTCGCAGGAGGACCTGATCCACACCATTGGGGAGAGTGCCGCGCTTGGAGCTGCTGGGGTGGTGCTCTGGGGTAATGCTGATTTTGCCAAATCACAGGTAGGCAGCAGCAGGGACCAACACAGTTGACATGGAACTACCTGTATCTTTGGGCACTTCCTGTTGACTCTTTTGAATTCAGACCATTCATTATTTCCCCATGTGAGCAAAGGAGATAAAAACATATAAAAATAAGTAATACTTTTTTTGTGCGATAATTTTTGAAGGCATCTTGTCAAAATTTGTCACAATAAATCTCTCTGCCTGTTCAGAGGCATGAACACACTCAGCAGTTCTATAAATATGTCATTCAGGGGTGCCGCTTAAGTTCATTAGTTGAACTGGTCTCCCCACAATAATTAAGTCAGTCTTTGCTGTATTACAATGCATTCCCTGCTAGACATCTGGGAATTTTACCCAGATTTCACTGGATCGTCTCCCTGCTGCACAAATACAGTTAGGGCGCAGTGCTTGCAGTGCCCAGAAATGGGCAGCATCTGTACAGGAATACCAGGCGTGCAGCTTCCTGTTATGACGGCTAAAGTGACTCGGGAGGATGTGACGGTATCAGTCTGCAGAATAGCTGTAAACCCCAGGTGCCGAATTCACTGGGTACGTCTGCATTGTGTGAGAACGCAACTGAAAGGCCCTGAAATGTCTGTGAAGCTGGTCTCTGGGCATCAGACTTAAAAAGAGCTGCCAGCAAACCGCTGAGTGTCAAACGGTAAAACCTCACATACGTGCCACTCGACCGTAACATCATAAACCCATACAAGAAAAAGAAAACATTTTTTTTCCAAAAATCAGTATTGGTGCATCTGAAAAAATAGTGCTGCCATTGAAAATATGAATGAAGGAACATAATGTATATCCATAGGCAAGGAATTATCCTGTATGGGATGCCAGACACATACCCACAACCCAAACACACTGTATAGACAATGTAGAGGCAATGGGTTGCCATAGATTTTCAGCCAGGGACTCCTCTACCCCTAATGGATGACTGGGGGGTGGCTTTTATGTGTCCCACTAAACCAGTAAAGTCACAAGCAGGAAGTGGGCTACCCCTTACTCCTGACACCAGTACACAATGCGGAGCACATTAGCTACATTTGTATTGTATTGTTCGCATGGTAAAGAGCTCCCTGCAGCACTATCATTTTCCCATTTAAATTCGGAGGAGCTCCCTGATGGGCGCGCCTGGCGGGGGTGGATGACATAAGAACAGATGTGCATTGACGCACAATCGCTGCAACAATTGTCGAACAGTGGAACAGAACTGCATTGTTCAATTACGTTTTAAAACAAACTGGAGCAGAAGTCATTGCACAGAAAAGTCATAACTTGCTTTGAAATTTTAAGAAGCAACCAGCTGTGGATGTAAGCCTCCTGACCTGGCTGCTTTACATATGCATATTAATAACTACATTTATCAAATATGTTAATGCTTCTGTAACAGTAAATGTTTTTTTTTTTTTTTTACAGTTTTTTTGCTGTTCAGCAGTACAACACAGTACTCACAAAAAACAAATATTCATTAACAAAGTGCATAATACATTGCAGGTGGTTTCAGCTGAGATCCAGCATGCCTCGTTAACATGAAAAGTGAATAATTTGTTGCAGGTGGAACAATACAGTAATGCGTCAGAGAGTTGAAATGGTGTCCGCTAAATAAATCTAAAGTATGTATTAATAAAAGAATAAATACTGCATTAGTATCACCTATACCACTTGTCCCATACAGAGGTGTGGGGGTCCAAAGCCTACTCCAGAAACAATGGGTGCCTGATTCATTAATATTTAACAAGACTAATTCATAAAAATCAAACAAAAATTTGCCTGAGTGTAACACAATGGTAAATTGAAAGTCAAGCCAATGTCAGAGTATATAGGGGAGGACAACGCCCTGAGCAGGATGTCAGACTGTTACTGTGCAACCACATAGTTGCAGGATGAAGGAGCAGCAGCATGCGCACGTTTGAATTGGGAGAGGAATATGCAAATCCCATACACAGCCAGCCAGAATCAAACCCACAGCCCGGAGGAGAGAGGTCACTGTGCCGTCCACTAAGCCAACCATCCAATTATGTAAAGAAGCTGGGTCACAAAGAGACGCATGGCGGAGCTTGTCACCTTTGTGTTTCTCATCCCAGGCTGCCTGCGTCGCCATCAAGAGCTACCTAGACGGCACCTTGGGCCGCTACCTGGTCAACGTGACAACGGCTGCAGCGCTTTGCAGCGAGGCCGTGTGCTCTGGCCGGGGCCGGTGCCGGAGGCGAGAAGCCTTCCCCGGAGCGTACCTCCACCTGGACCCGGGGAGCTGGAGCGTGGTCCGGACCGTGGGGCCACACGGGGCCCGCTGGCACAGCCTGAGAACGCGCCAGGACAATGGCTACGTCCGGGACATGCTGGTGGAGTTCGACTGCCAGTGCTTCCCCGGTTGGGGAGGGCCGCGGTGCACAGAACATAGGTTATAGGTTAAAGGTGTCCAGCAGAGGGAGCTGTGCAAGGAGACACAAGCCCCATTGCTTCCATTGTAAGAATTAAATTGTGACTGAGCTAAGCTGAAGGGAAACAGAGATGGCTTGTCTGAGCTTGCCCACAATCCGCAGTGGACCTAAGTGGATTGAGGGACAATGGGGGGGGCGTGAGTGAAGGAGACCATGTGATCTGTATTATGAATGTATTAATGCTTTTCACTGAAGTGTTCTGAACAGTGCCACTGCATTATACTTCCGCATCTGTGAACTTTTAATCTTTCTGACTACATCCGGTGTTTCCCTCAAGATATACTAAAAGTTTAAAGGGCCGGTTCTGTTTTGAGGAAAAAGTATGATAGATGTTCCCTAATATTCCCTGGAATTGACACTGGAATATAGGCATAATTACAGATGCTTGTGGTATACAGTACGTGCTTTCATTGGCAATTGTTATGACACTGCAAACAGTATTAGGTTTTGGCAGAAAATTTGGCACGTCTGGAAATATAAGCCAAATAAAAGTACAAACGGCTGCGGTCATTATCAAAAGTCAGTCTGTGCTTGATATTTGTTCACTTTTTCCATCCCATCCCATAAGATTCACTCCAGTAAGATTCTCACTTTTTGGGGTGTCCTCCAAAGCCCGTCCACATCTTTTACCTGGGTGAATGACATTTTCCTTGACTGTTTCCGTAAAATCTAAAGGACTTGAATCGAAGGCAATCAGACTTCTTTTTTCAGTTTCTTGTAGACATTTCACTTCTTGTCTGAACGGCTTCTTCAGGTCTTCTTTCAGGTCTTCCAGACCTGAAGAAGCCAGTCTTCCAGACCTGAAGAAGCCTTTCGAATGAAAGATGAAACATCTTAAAAAAATGAAATGTCTTTAAAAAGATGGCCAGTTGCCTTTGATTCAGGCCCTTTAGGTTATCACGTCCCAGATGAGAGTCTACACAGACATGTTTCCGTCAAATGTTAGGAAATGAATCCCTGTGTTGGTGGGGAACAATGGAGTACATATAGGTCACCATATTACATCAGCCTTCTGAGTGGTTGCTGATTGGCTGTTTACTGAAAAGCTTTTTAAATATGGTTTGTAATTGAGTGATGTCCTCAGTCAGCATACTCTCATGGCTGATTGGTTGCTCAGCACCGGCAGGGTCCCATTCACTGTAACAGTGCACCATGCAGCATTAGTCATAGCCCTAAGTCCTCATCAGGAGCATGTTGACCCTGGGTGCAGTTAAAGGGTATGTCAGCTATGAGGGGACCTACGTGCGACAGGTACTGAATACCCAGAGGTTGCCTTGAAGGAGGCTCCACTCGCCTGCTACCTGAGATTTTCCTACAGCAAGCTGGTGAGATCAGTTACCAGTTACGCCGTTTACCTGGGAGGTCGGAACTGGGAATGACTAGTTGTGTTCAAGTTAACCTCGGAAGGCCATTTAGGGACCGGTTTCAAAAAGCAATATTTCTTGCTTAGCTGATAACTTACTGGATTTAATTTACCCCAGTTTAATTGGCCATTATCTTCATTCACTTACATTTAGCCTATACAACCTTAAATCCGACAAATTAAGAAATCCTACTTTCTGAAACAATTCTAGCTCGGTTAATTGTTAGCAATATCGGTTGATAACGACACATTACGCAGTATTTTGCGCAAAAACACCGTAGCCACACGTCCAGATATAGTGATTGGACAGTAGTGTGTGTATGAGCGATTTAATGAGTCAGAAATAAGACAGTAGCTTGAACTCCTGTTGACACAGGGCGCAGCCATCTTGGATTCTGAGGTCGGGGCTGTGTGTAAATTCCCCCGACTTGGCGAGTCGGTCTTCCGACGCCAGGGGGCGCTCCAGTTGAAATGCTCGTCCTGCCTGCATCCAGGGCTCCCCGTCCGGCAAGCAGTAGCGCTATCCCTCCCCAAAGTTAACCCGTTTAATCCCGATTTTTCCCCTGCAAAATAAGTGCATGCATTTCACTCCCTAGACCTCCGTAGCGCACAATATGTATGAATTCTGATGCTTTCATGTTGGTTATGTTAGCAACAATTGTTGCCGGTGGGATTAAACGGGTTAAAACTCACAGCTCCTATGTTCTTTATTTAATTCTGGATCTCTTAAAGGACCAAGGATTGGGTCTCTGTATTACCCACTGTTTTCCTATCTATCATCTCTGGGAATCCGGGGGATAGATTCTTGGAGGAAAGAACAAAAGACTATATAATTAAGAACGACATTTAATTGAAATTGCCTGTTCTAGATTCTATCCCAAGTTTACCATGTGCTTTTCCAGTCTCTAATTTAGACTGACATGTCATCTAGTATGAATGTAATAGAACTGGGGGAAGTGATCGCATGTTACTGCTTAACGGTTAATTTGGTTTTACTTAGGTAAGAGAATACAAAGTAAGGAAAGGTGTCTTTATTGTATGTTGATCCTTAAACGAGAAATATACGCACTGCCGGCGAACTTTCTACATTCAGCCGAGACTTACAGTATTAAATGTTGCCGCGGATGCACGATGATATTTCTTCGAGGTTCAGATAGAATAACTTCGATAATGTGTCAATCGATAATCACAGATTATTGCTTTATTGTGTTGTTTGGTTTGGTTTATTAGTTAGCGGATGGCTGCGGGTTTAGCGGCACCGACACACGCAGCTGGGCGCCTGGCCGGCGCCGCCGAACACCCCCGGCAGGCTGCGCTGTGACGGGCCACCGGCTCGGTGACGTGCTCCGGATCTTCGCCGCGCCTGAGCAGCCTGACCCCGCGGGCGATCACCGCCGTCGTCCTGCGGATTAGCGAACGGAGGGCGCGGTAGCTGCCGAGTGCGATAATCGCCGACATGGCGGCGGCGGCGGACGGCTGCCCGGTTTTGGCGACGCGTCTGCGGGCGCTCCGAGATAACTAACGCCGAGAGGCGCACCGATGGGTCGGCGCACGTAATAAAATACCGCAGGTTTAGTGCTTTATTTCCGATGCACGATTCGCCCGCCATCAAAAGCTGATATTCTCTGCTTCCTCTGGGTGTCCCGTTACTAAGGTTTTCGTTTTTTATACGAGATAAGCGGCTTTTTAACTATGAACTTTCTGCGCAACCGGCTGGTGGTGCTCGGCCTGGTGCTGCTGGCCACCCTGCTGTTGTACCTGCTGCTGCCCGCCATCCGCCAGGGCAGCATGGAGCCGTCCCTGGACGTGCAGCGCGTCGGGCTGCGGGAGAGGCTGGCTGCGGCCGGCCCGGCTTCGCTCGGCCCTCCGCCCGCCGTCAACGTGACCGTGCGCACCGGGCAGCTGCCCGGAGACCCGCCGCTCTTCTTCAGGGAGGCGCTGCCCATGGACGCCGCGGGGAGACAGATACTCCCCAGGTGAGGCCATCTTCGCGTTCTGAGTGTATAGCTTCTAAGCTGCAACGTTGTTATGCAGCATCTTTTTATGCATGCATGCATCTATCTATCTATGCATGCATGCATAAGAAGATGCTTCTGTCTTTTATGCATCTATCTATCTATGCATGCATGTTTATGCGTGTGTGTATTTAACGTGATTGATTATTTTGGTAAAATTATCTCGATAAAGAAATCGGTGTAAGACTGCCAACTTGACGCCTTGCCATTTCTATCAAATCCTTCACATGCATTCGTTCCTCCGGTCCCTAGTTACATGTGTGCCAGTTTGTTTTGTGTGCTGCTCTGTCCAGTTCTGTTGCATGTGTTACATTTACTGACCAGATGGCGAGTTCTGAATCATAACCAGCCACGACATCGTCTTTATCACTTGTCTCACTTCGCCAAACAAAGCTCGCCGAAGCGGATAGTAATGCACTTTTAAAGGACGCGCTCGGTACCATCCGTCTTCTCCACCTTTCTCAGGCTGCAGGTGGTTCTTCTGCATGGCCAGGCTTTCACCTCCAAAGACTGGGAGGACCTGGGGACCCTGGCGCTGCTGGCCGTTAACGGGTACCAGGCCCTGGCGCTGGATCTTCCCGGTGAGGGCTGTGCCTGGTTAGGGTCGCCAAAACGCCTCTACAACAAAGTACTTACCCCCATATTCTATGTACATGAACATTTAAGAAGGATACGAACATGTGTGCCTATCTCGCATTGTGGACAAAAGAGTGGAAGTTAATAGGATTAGGGGTTGAGCTGTTATCTGTGATGTCTGGTGGTTAAAAACAAATGTAATGAATAGCTGATGTGCTGAAATCCTGTAGGTAATGCTGTTTCATTGGGGAGCATCATTCCTTGAGCCTGCATATGTGGAGTGTGTGTCTGTTCCTGACGAGCTGCGCCTGCCTGCATTCATCCTGCAGGGTTCGGAAATTCCCCCGACTCGGAGGCGCTGAAGACGGACGAGCAGCGCGTGGGCCTCCTGCAGCGCTTCCTGGAGGCTCTGGGCGTGCGTGCGCCCGTGCTGCTGAGCCCCTCCATGAGCGGCCGCTTCTCCCTGCCCTTCCTGGTTCAGCGTGCCACCCAGCTCCGTGGCTTCGTCCCCATCGCGCCCGTGGCCACCCGCAACTTCTCAGCGCAGCAGTACCAGGCCATCCAGGTGACTGTGGCGTTGCATGCATCACGTCTGGCGCAGTCTCACGTTGATGACATGATGCTACTGAAAGCTCGTCTAGCACTGGTGACATCACCAGCACCAGTCTAGCACTGTTGACATCAGCACCTCCTTTATTGTACCACTGGCTGAGGTTTCCTCCCTCAGAGACATGGGGGGGGTTTGTGCATATGCGTACTTCACCCTAAACAAGTTCTCGCGTACCTGTTTCATGCTATCTTCCATTGCTGAACCGCTTCACTCCAGTTTCTGCCAATTCCACAGCACAGAAAGCGATTTAGTTAGTTTTAAGTTATCTGCTTGTTGCAACTGACACTGGTGTACCCCCTCTTGCTCAATTTGCAAGTGCGGCCTTTGATACTCTCACTCTCTGATACTCTATTCTGATCCAGAGACTCCACAACCTAGGAGATTGGGGGCAGCACTGAACTGGTTTACTTCATATCTCACTGACAGCAAACATTTCATCAGCCTATCAGGTCTCATCAGCTCTCACGCGTGGCTTCCCCCCAGGGCTCTGTTTCTGGTATCACTGCTACATCTCTCCATAAACTTCTGACAGTCCAGAATTCTGCTGCCCGCCTCCTCACCCACACTCGCTCCTACCAGCACATCATGCCCATTCTGCAGAGCCTGCACTGGCTCCCTATGAAAGAGCGCATGCACTTTAAAACAGTGCTCCTGACATTCAAAGCTCTTAATAACCAAGCCCCATCACAACTTACTGAACTGCTTCTTCCCTACCACCCTCCCTGCAGTTAGATCTTCCTCTGCTGGCTCTCTGAAAGTGAAAGGTGATTAATCGTCATTGTTGAGGCACCACAGCACGCAACAACGAAATGTGTCCTCTGCATTTAACCCATGTGACATTGTGACACAGCAGGGGGCAGCTACGTGAGCGCCCGGGGAGCAGTGCTTGGGGACGGTACCTCAGCGGTATTTTGCGGGTCGGGGACTCAAACCGGCAATCTTTCAACTACACAGTTGCGTCCCTAACCACTACACCACCTGCCTGCCCCATGCCCCCCTTCCAAATCACACGGCTATGGTGACTACTCATTCTCCCGTTTAGCTCCCCGACTGTGGAACTCTTTCCCCACTGCCATCCGTCTATCCATCTCTCTCAGGTTTTTAGCTTGGTTTTAAAATCTTTTTGTCTACTCAAGCTTAAAATCTTCCTTATCCATAAAGGTTTTTAAATTTAATTTTATTCTCTGTAAGCATCTTTGAGTTCTTGTAAAAGCACCATATAAATAAAATGGATTATTATTTTTACTCTAGAACAGAAGTATGGAGAACAGTAAAAATATAAAGGATGCATCGGTTGCATCCTGACCAATGAGAACATTCTCATGATTCATTGCATCCCGAGTTTGTTGTTGTTGGCAAGAATGCTCTTTACAAGAACACAAGCAATTCCTTTGTGTTCTTGGTATTGAGGAAGACCCAGGATGTTAGGATAATTGGGCACTTGAATTTGCCCTTAGTGTGTGTGTGTGTGTGTGTGTGTGTGTAGTGCCCGTGACAGACTGGCATCCCGTCCAGGCTGTACCTCTGCCTAGTGCCCTATACTTCCTGGTGACCCTGCACTGCTGAAGCCGTTTAAAGATTTTTTTCTTTCATATCCAGCCTAAATTTGTGTAGGAAACATGCATCATATTTTAAAACCAGCTCCTGTCGGGGGTTTGTTTGGAGGTTAGGGGGCTATGTGTCTACAACCACTGGTGGTGCAGAGCCTTAGGAATTTCTTCATCTCGTTTGTTTGCCAAATGATTGTTTTTATCATAATAGACAAAACATATTTGAGAGATATAGACATGAGACTATAGTCATAATGCAATAATTTGAGTATATACAAAATATATGTCAAAATTGGTAATGGCACAGGTTATTCTTGAGGAAGACCTCCGATGTGTCACTTAAAAGCTGTACTTTGCTCCAACCCCTGGACAGACTCCAACGTTGATTGTCTATGGGGAGCAAGACACCAACCTGGGAGCCCAGTCCTACAAGAACCTGAGCCAGCTTCCCCGGAGCTCGACGGTGCGCCTGGAGGGGGCAGGCCATGCCTGCTACGTGGACAAGCCCAGGGAGTTTCACCAGGCCCTGCTGGACTTCCTCAGCAAGCTGGAGTGAGAGAGGAAACCAGAGACCAGAGAACGATGACAGGCCGAGGTTTCAAGGGGGTGGATTTGGACTTTCTGATTGGCTTGTGGGATTGGGGGGAGGGGATACGGTGTGGACCTTATTGACTGTGAGATAATTGGTCATTTAAGTGACCATAAGGTAGTTGCCCTAGCTGGATTAGAGCTGTGTACCTGGAAATTCTGGGATTTAAATATACCTGGAAGCTGACAGACACAAAGGGGCAGTGTAATGTAAGCACTTCACCCATCCTGCTTGCCTCTTAAAAGTAAATTCCTGCATCCACATGCCATAGTGACAGAAGCCAAAGGAAAGATATTGGAGCCTCATATGTGTTCTCAGGTTTGGGTGTAAAGATTCTGTCCTCCTCACTTTCTGGTTTGTTATAAGCTTCAAATCAACAGTTGCAGTCTTGGTAAATCTTCAAGTATCGTCTTTGTATTTACTGTACTTGGGATCTAATTTAGAAATCACCTGCTATTGCAGAGTAGCTCTGTTATACAGTTAGAGTTGAAGGTGCACGACTTAAATGTAGTAATTACCATTTCAGTGCTTTGGTATTGATACAGTACCGCTGGTGACACGTCTGGTTTCACATTTTTACAAATAAGTTTGTCAAGAAATATTGGGTGACAGAAAATGTGTATTTGAATCTTTGGCTTATACTAGCTGTATGACCACTATTTATTTGTATTTATGTTAAGTACAGAGCTATATATATATTATTGGGGTTACATTGTACATCTTTTTTGCTGTATTTTTGCATTTTTCGCCATTAAATTAATACTGTAAATATCTGAATAGTCTGTGCATTTATAATTTATAGCTATTAGTGGCACTTTCATAAGGTGTAGTCTCTTAGACATCCCCCCACTTTAAACCACGGCAAAGAGTGACTGCAGACAGCACGTTACCTTTTCTGTCGTCTGATGGTTCTTTGCTTGTATATAGCTGTCTCCTTGGTGATTTTAAGTGTTTTGATCTTATGCTTGTTTTGAATATTAAGCAAGTACTGGGTGTGTAAGTGTTTGAACACTTGCTTGCGTTTGTTAAAATGTGCTGACCACAAGTCATGAGAACTGGTTTTTGTTTCTCCTTTGAAATTTGTCATGCCCCGAGTTTGGTATAGCAGGTAAGGTTTAAATACTTATACGGCATATAATATTGGTATAAATAATGCATACATTTCTCTTTGTACACAGGGGTAAAGTTGTATTGATGAGTCTAGTCACTTTATGTGGGCAAACATGTCAGTGTCCCTCAACAGAAATGTAGTTTCTACTGTTTTCCAAGAAACTGGGAGACCAATGGATCACTCCTCGACAGATACGTGAACACCTAATGAATTGTTTAAGCACTTGCTGAAGGTTCACACGGTGTGCAATGTTCAAATGATCGTCAATTTCTTTGAGTTGTCTGTTGTAATAGTTCACTGTCATGTTTCAACCACTGACTCTTGAGCTACATGCCAACGTACTTGTAATAAGGAACAAGACAATGTTTAATTTGCACTCTGAAATGTGTGGTCGTGTGCTCTTAATGATATTAGTGATTATATGATTTTGTTTGCCCTATGGATATTGAAGCTGGGTGTGACACTGCAGGTTAGGATTCTGACAGTGATTGGAAGTTTGCTGGTCTAAATTCCATGGGTGGCAGAGTGATCGTATCACTGCTGGGCCCTTCTCAATCTGCTTCAGGGGTGCTGGATAAATGGCAAACCTTGGACTCTGACCCCAAGCTTTGCTCTCACCTGTATATGTGTGTCTTATGGGAGATGATGACTGGATATATGAAAACTTAAAGAATAATAATATTGTTACTAGTTATTATTTGGGCATTTGGATTTCTTTTCCTTTTTCTTTTCACACATCCCATACTCATTTCACTTTTCTATTGGAAACTTATCTTTAAGGAATATGAAACATAATGGTAAGACTTTTAATACAATTTGTGTATTCTTATTGCAGCTCTTATTTAATTTGATTCTGAATGGTTTTATGTCAGTCTGAACAGCCATCAGTAACCAGAAAATCTTCCGAAACCCATTGAGTCTTCGCCATCATTCAGTTGAGCTATACTACACCCTTGTTTTTCCCTTCAGACCTACTGCCAGCCATGTGATGTTTAAGAGAAACTTTATTTTGTAACGGTAAGACGCCTTTCTCTGTGGTTATGGGCACCAAAATCGTATTGTCACGGTTGTTTATTAAGCAGCTTTCAGTATTACTACCGCATTTCAGTATCGATACTGCCGCATTTCCACTTCTGCCATTAGGTGGCAGTGTTGCGCACCGCTAATGCTCCTCCCACCAATAAGATATACCGAAGGAAAAGGCAGTAGCGTGATTGGAAAAAGAAATGAAGTTTGCACCTTTCGTATTGCGGGACAAGGTGCATCTGGACGGGACACGCGTGTGATCGTTTCTCCTCCTGCAGCTGCCGCCCGGGCCGCGTTTCCCGGAGCTCTCGTCATTTGATCCGCAGCTCCGTGCCCTGGGGAACAGGTAGCTTAGCTATTGACAGCTCACTGTGACTGTGACTGTGCCGGGCCGCTACTCGCGCCTATTTTTGGCTTATGCCTCCGTACTGGAACCGGCGCGGCTCGGCTCGGCTCCTGCTGATATTTGGCCACTTGTAGTTTCGCTGACAGCTCGGAGGAGCGAGCCTCAGGCGACATAGGCCATACCTGTACGTATGTACCTACCAGCTCCGCCATGTGTCACAGCTGCCTTCTTTTTTGCATGCAGTTTACATGCTGTTTTCACGCTCCTTTCTTTTTTTCCGTGTTAAGTAATTATTAAAGCAATCTTTTGTAGTTGATGTATCAGATATGATCTCGTGGTGGTCGTCTGTAATTGTTTTTTTTTAATGCTTTGGGGCTGGTATGCTTGACATTTATGTATGTGTGTCTCACATAACCTGAGACGTGCTTAGGCAATCCGTGGGGGGGCGGGAGATGGGGAAGGATAAGGAGGGCTGTCTACTTAAACTAGTTTTTTTCCATACTGTACATGAGTACGGTGCAGGAAGGAACAGCCTGTGTGTGCATGCAGTCCGTTCACTCCGGGTCTCCTGAATGAACAGAGTAAGCGATATACTTTCACTTTGACCCCGCAGCGTGTGTAAACGGCACACGGCATGCTGCCCGACAAGGACAGGCCGGACGGAGCCGGCGGTGGCCAGAGTGGCCCTGCGGGGTCTGAGGACTCCGCTGTGACGCTCTTCAGGGAATACCTGCGGCTGAGGACCGTTCACCCGGAGCCTGACTATGGTAGGGGGTCTGATACGGGCAGGATGGGCGGTGCCCTGTAGGGTTTATCACTAATGGGAGTTCAGAGTCCCCTTAATGATGTATGAGGACCAAAGTGTCATGAAAGACAGAGAATAAGTTACCATATAGTGAAACTATAGAGAAATGCTTCTGGAGGTGAATTTTTACTGCCGAGAAGAGGACTAAAGTTAAAAAACAAATTTTTAAATTCTACTCATTATTAAACCATTATTTCAGCTTGTAAATAACTAGTCCTTGGCTTTAAACAATTAGATGCATTTTGCCTTTTAAAAAAGCAAAATTTTCCCCTTGTAAATTAACAGGCTTATATAGACAATATTCATCTTTTTATTTGTGCAAGAATTCCCTTTAGTTTCTGTCAGCCATTTTTCTTAAGACTTTTACTGGAACAAAAGCTTTGATAAACAGGAATTCTCAGGCACACCACTTTTTTAAAGGGATTTGTTCTGATTGTGTATGCTTGCAGTTTTTCATTCTACCTGCACTGTAATCAGATTATAGCTTTCTCACTCAATTTTGAACTTTAGGGCCATTTAAAGTGAACCTAAAAGGCTATATTCTCCAAAGCCTTATGAATAATGGCATTGACACCTGAATTTCAATATATCTGTGATGCCCACATTTCATTGTGGAGCCAAGGAATGTTTTGTATTCAGTAACTTATGTTGACAGACACAATGGCAAGATGACGGTGGTGTTTGGGGAAACTTTTGTCCTCTTTGGTACTTAGGTGTTATTTTAAGGTCTTGAATACTGCCTCTAGCTCGTTGCTTGTCTCACTTTTTAAGCATCGATCTGTGACCCTTGTTTGTTTGCAGATGCTGCTCTGAAGTTCCTGGACCGTATAGCCCTGGAACTGGGGCTCCCCATGAGGAAAGTGGAGGTACCGTGCCTACCCTGTGGTCAGCCGGCTTCCACCTATATCCTCATGGCGCTTCTGGGGCTCTGCCTCACATTGGCCACTGCTGTTAAGAGGTAGCAGTGCATAAGAGTGTGTGATTGGTGCTTGTGTGTGTGGGATTTCACAGACGTGCCCAGGGAGGGTGATTGCCATCATGACGTGGCCAGGCACCAACCCTGCTCTCAAGTCAGTCCTGCTGAACTCCCACACGGATGTTGTCCCGGTGTTCCAGGTAAGGCCCCCTACAGGGTGACACGCAGTGCCCATGACTCCTGAATATATCTTTTAGACAATTTCTGACAACTTAAGGAGGAAAATGTAAACTTTTATGTCCTGCCTCCTCTTTTTCTGTTCCTCAGGAACACTGGAAGTATGATGCCTTTGCTGCAGTCAAAGATGAGGATGGAAACATTTATGGCCGGGGGACCCAGGACATGAAGTGTGTGACCATACAGTGAGTGAGACATCAGTGCCCTTTCTCAACCCTGGCTGCTTCCTCTATAGATGTGTTCACCAATCGCCTGTGTTCTGGTGGCCTTGACAGTACTGTGAGAATCCTGTCTTTGTGGTCCTCTAGGTATATTGAAGCCATTCGCAGACTAAAATCCCAGGGGAAGACTCTGTCCCGCACCGTCCACATGATGTTTGTTCCAGGTGCGATCCCCCTCGCTGCTAAAGCCAGCCCCCAGTAAATGTTATTGGTTAATCAACTGCCGTTCATTCTGTTGTAGGTTAATCTGACCATCGGCTGGTTTGTGAATGGTTAATCTTTCTCTCAACCATTTTTTATTTTTATTTTTTTATGAACAGGGCTAATGTTTAAATTTATATTTAAATATTTAAAAATAACTGTTGCCTTTCCTAAGCTACAAGGTCTGGGCCATATCAGGACCAAGACCTCTGAACTAGTTTCCTGCCCTCATCTGACACAATTTAGGATGATGGAATTGTGGGCACTCAAGTACTAGCTACAGGAGACCAGCATGTACATCACGAAGGGCCCTGAGTGTCATATGGCTAGATTTTGCGTCTGATTTTGTTCTCAAGTTTCTGTGTGTTGGTTCTGCACTCCTGCTTTCAGATGAGGAGGTAGGAGGTCACAAAGGGATGGAGAAATTCGTGGAGCACCCTGAGTTTAAGAAACTGAATATTGGCTTCGCGCTGGATGAGGGTGACGTTTTTTTCTTGTTCTTGTTTTTGTAGTTGTTTGACATCCAAAGCAAATTGCATTGCATGTACATAAATTATACACAACTTGACCATATCTGCACAAAACCTGGTGGCTGATGTCTGACTGCATACGACCTTGCTACCATGTCAATGTTTAGATTTTTAACCCTTTCACAAGAAGAAAACAACATTATTTTCCATGTCCTTCCAGGTTTGGCTAATCCTGGGGAATCATTCACTGTGTTTTATGGAGAGAAAAATCCATGGTGTAAGTTTCAGTCTGCGTGTTGTAAACTTGGTCTCTCACACCTGTCAAAGTCCTTTCATGCCATGGTAGTGTCTAGAAATAACATAAGCCAGTTTAGTGACATTTTGGTGTTATAAATTTATTAAAGATCTTGAACAAATAGATAATGTATGTAAATGTTGGACAAACATCAAAGTCTTGTTGGAACGTAGCTGGCAGATTGCAGATAGGAGATGACATTTTACTTGTATTTCTCTTATGGCATACATTCATGAGAACTGGGGGGTCCATAAGACAATGATGTTAGTTGTTCATTTCTTCCTCCCGTGTAGAGCACGCATCACAAGGGCTTTCTTATGATCCTGCACGAGCTATTTCTCCACGCACACATGCCCACACAAAGCCTGCTCTCATGCTTGGTTTGGACTTTTCTGGTCTCCCTAGGGATTACTGTGACGTGTCCAGGGAACCCAGGCCACGGATCTAGGTTTGTGGAGAACACGGCGGCTGAGAAACTGGTGAGTCCCAGAAGACGAGGACCAGGAGGGTATTGGCGTCCTTCACGGATCCAGTAAATTTTGAAAGCTGTCCGAGTCTCATAGTCAAGCTCATCATTGTCTCTCTCCTCAGCGCCGAGTGATCAACACCTTCCTAGGTTTTAGGGAAACGGAGAAGAAACGGTAAGCTCCCCCTCGTGCATTTTTGTAAGACTGAAGTTGCGTACACACAAAGTCAACAGTAAAAAACTATCTACCAACTAACAAAATTTGCACTGAAACACCGGCATGACTAGAGGGGACTTGATATACTGCCATGTTGGATAGCGCACTTTCACCAACCAACTTTGACGGCAATTCAACATGCTCAATCTGCCAAAACATTGCCAATGTGGACCGACCATATCTGGCTGTGCTGCACACACACGATCTAGATGGTCACTGACAACTTGACTGACACTCCCTGGCAGGCCGACAGCTTTCCACTACAGAAAATCGGCTTAGTGTGTTTGAAGTGAAAGTGTTTGTCAGTGTTGACACACCACAGCACACAGTGCAGAACAAAGAAATGTGTCTGCTGCATTTAGCACCTGGAGAACAGTTCTTGGGGGTGGTACCTTGTTCAGGGTACCTCAGTGTACCTTGCTGGTTGGGGTTTCAGGGTTAAAGATGAGAATATGCTAATATTTCCAGGAAAGCTTGTGTCTGGTGGTGACAGGAGAGAAATCGGTCCAAAACCTTCTCTGCATTTCTTAAACTAGTGACCCCCCAGAGGACCCCTCTAGCACTAATGTGTGTTTATTTTTTTTTTACTTTTACTTCTGTTGCTGAAATATCTTTGCAGGCCCCCTGCAGTAGCTGACGCGATCTCCCAGGATGTACCATTTTGTGTGTAGGTCAGCACTTTGTCTCCCTTGCAGGCTTAACACCAATGAGTGCTTCACTCTTGGTGATGTCACCACTGTCAACATGACCATGGTGAAAGGTGGTTTGGCTTATAATGTGGTGCCCGCTGAGATGGACGTCAGCTTCGACCTGCGCATCCCTCCCACCGTGAACCTGCAGGTGCGAGCGAGCCTGATGTGCCTTTTTCAGTGACACACATTCAATCTACCCATACATCGTCCAGTACCTACCCAGCATCTCTAACAGTTTCTTTCCTCTTCCTGCCGATCCATCCTTCATCTTCTCTTCCAGGAATTTGAAGAACAGATTAAGCAGTGGTGCAAAGAAGCTGGAGATGGCGTGTCGTACAAGTTTGCTCAGGTCAGTCTATCCACTCACCCATCCATCCATCCACTCACCCATCCATCCATCCATCCATCCACTCACCCATCCATCCATCCATCCACTCACCTATCCACCCATCCATCCATCCATCCATCCACTCACCCATCCATCCATCCATCCATCCATCCATCTATCCACTCACCCATCCATCCATTCAGCCACTCACACATCCATCCATCTTCTCACTGCATATCATAGACAGGATGCAAGTCGATCATTATTCTTATTTTTATTCTTTTTTTATTTATTCTTTTTCTTTTGTTTATCTTTATAGTATTTCTAATTTCAGTGGTTTTAGTCCCATTCCTGGTGCACCATGTCATCTCTCCAGTGTGGATATTTTTAATAATTACAGTATCACAACATACAATTACTTCTCGACTGAATCAGTTTCCGATGACCACTCCCTAAGCAGATTCGGTCGTGATTCGAACATTATGTATTAAAATGTAAGCAAATCTTACTACCAGAACTTCTGCTTTTTCTCTCACTTGCTATTTTCTGATGGAGTATCCAGTAACCGGCACCATAAGCACTGCTGACGCTCTGTGCACGTACCACGACATAAATACAGCTGCCAGGCATTATTTTTTTTGTCGGCTGTGGCACTGCAGGCTACTGCGTTATCAAAGCACTCGCTGAGCGGCTGACATTAGATCCAAGGGCTGAGCACTGTGACTCAAAAATAACTAAGGTTAATGGGATGTTGATGTTGATCGTATGTGTGACATGTTACATGTCGTGTATATCGAAACCTGAAATGGACAAGTATAGTCAAATTTAGAATTGAGCCCTTGCCAAAAGTGGCCCCAGAGTGCTTAACATATACTACTGTTATGAATAAACTTAAAGATCAAGTGTATCCAAAAACCAGCTCGTAAAAACGAATGCGGAGGAAGCCAGGTGACATGAGAAGACCCTCGTTGGGCCCTTAAAAGTGAAAATAAAACCTGAGCCTGGATGACCAGCTGTTCTGACCTCATCAAATGGCGGTCGGTTAAGCAAGTTTAAATGATGATTTCTGAAGAAGCTGTTCCTGGTCTGTTGCCCACTGATGTGTGCTGGGGGTCAGCTAGTGGCAGGCAGCTCAGCATCTGTTGTCTGGTCTGAGTCTCTCAGCCAAGGTGTGGGGCAGTTAGGGATTTCGCGCCTATCGTACGGTTACTGGGCTTCCTGGGTCGACATTCAGTTTGGGGCAGAGTGGAATCTGCCTACATTGCGGTTTTGTTTCTGCTTCCTAGAAACACATGAACCAGTCTGTAACCTCCACAGCAGACAGCGACCCCTGGTGGAATGCCTTCTGCACAGCATGCAAAGCCATGTGAGTGTCAGGCCTCCTGTCAGGCTAATTACCACTCTCTTTTCAGTTCATCAGTAATGTCATGAACATATTACAATTCACATTACTATCAAATTCACTGTAGTGTTCCGTTTAATTTTATCTTCAGCTAATTGTTCAGTGACTGCCCTCATACTCATACTTTCATACTAATGCATCGATAAACTGCCTTGGATAAACTACCTTGGATAAACTACCAGGCCTTGTCTTGCTTCATTCAGGGAAGCACTAGTGCCATGTTTTGTCCTGATGTCCTGTGATCCAACTGCAGGAATATGAAGCTGAAAACTGAGATTTTCCCAGCTGCCACCGACAGCCGTTTTATCCGGGCTGTAAGTATCGGCCCCCTGATCCGTAACGGGTACCAGGGTGTGTCCAACCAGGCTGCCTCCCTCAGTTGAATTACATGCATTTTAATTGCGTCTTTATGTTAAGAAGGTTAAGTGTTTCGGTATGTGCTAATCACCCTTTGTAGCTTTAAACCAGCTCATGTCAACTTCCAGCTGTGTGTGTATGTAAATGAGGGATGCAGCTAGTGGATGAGAAAGAGAGAGAGAGAGAAGGAGGGACATTGTTTATAAAGGCAACCTTACAGGTAGCAGGTGACACGTAGCTCACTCCCCGTTTCCGCCCCCTGTCCCCCATCAGGTGGGCCTTCCGGCCATCGGATTCTCCCCAATGAACCGCACGCCGATCCTGCTCCACGACCATAACGAGTTCCTCAATGAGGACGTGTTCCTGCATGGCATCCAGGTGTATGAGCAGCTGGTGGCCGCCCTGGCCAGTGTGCCACGTCTTCCAGGAGAGGCCTAGGTGCGACAGTGTGCTCAGCGCCCTCACTCGCTCACCCGCCCGCTTCTCCCTCGCTCGCCCGCATTCCCATTACCCACTCCTGCTCTCTTTCTCTCCCGATGCCTCTCCGACCATCTGACCTCAAACATATATGCAAGAGGTGCTACTTGGCTACAGACGGAGTTTCCGGAGGTGATTCTCAAACACGTGATAAGTGATTAATGGTTGTTGACAAATAGTGCAGCAGAATCAGTGAGTGATTATAAACCCACAGTACAAGTGGTACATCGCGATGGAATTGATTGTCAAAGTAGTGATTAATTGTGCATCGTCTATTCCTTTGCTTTCTTTGCATTTTTTTCCTTTGGTTTCTTTCTGCCTCTCTGACCACTAACTCAGGACATGTCTGACCAGCTCGCGTTTACTGTTCCTGTTCTGTCGCGAGAGTGCCATGGTGCTCCCTCACAGCCAAAACAAGGGCTGCACAGCTCTGTGCTCCGTCCTCGTTGTCCTCAAACCAGATCGGTGATTCACTACCATATTTTTTTTTCCCTCGAAGGATTAACCAGCAGAGCACTTAGTTGTGTGAAACATCCGTATCAGGGCTCCTCCTTGGAAGTTTTTGGAAGTGCGTGTTTGTGAGTTCAACTTTGGGTTTGTTTAACGGGTATATAGTAGGACTTTTCATCTGTCTGCCTGCTGCTTTGCTCCCTATGTCAAGGCCAGCTCAGCAGTTTGGCCTTGGGGCAGGTTCAGAGCCCCCCCCCCGGGTGATGGGTCACCAGTCATCCTAGTCATCCAGTCCAAATGTCTCAGCCTGGCAAGGCTTACAGTTCAAACTGTAGCTTGTCCAAGCTGCATAATCTACCCACGGTTTCTGGGAGTCCAGCAGATCCGCCCACAGCCTGCAACTGGCGGTGAGAGAGATGGCGATATGCTCTTTGTCATGTGACCTAGAGTGGGCGGCTACCAGAGTCATCTCAGATGTGCGTGATTATTAGGTGCTGGGGGGGTCAAGGAACCCTCATAACATGGCTATAATCCAAAGCTTATATTTACTGTATCTTTTTTAGGGGTGCACCGATACCGATACTAGTATCGGTATCGGGTCCAATACAGTGCTCATGACCTCATAACAATGCACCGATACCCATAGCATATACAACATGATGACATATCAGCGATATTGTTAACGAGCGAAATGAACCACATTATATCTGTGGTGAGGTACTTCAAAATTAAAATTAAAATGTGTTCTGCTAAAATATCAAGAGGAGACACAAAACAAGTTAGACATCACTCAGTCCTAATTGGTATCTGTCAGTACCAGAAAGTGAACATCGGTACTTGTGTTCGGTCTGAACAAGGTGGTGTTGATGCGTCCCTAATCTTTTCAAAGAAAAGGGACATTTTTGTAGCTTTCAGATAAGTAATTTTGAATTATTTTTTTTATGTATCACAAATTACACTATTTCCTTTAATTTTATAGCACTGATCTGATGATTTGAATAAACCATTTTCTTTCGGAAACTTATGTCTGTGTTTGTTGTGGGAAGCTTGGAGCTCGGGTGTGGACTTGAAATAAGGCAGGGCTGCCCAACTCCAGTCCTGGAGGGCCAGAACCCAGCACGTTTTGCAAATTTCCCTTCTCAAACATCTTAATCAGCTAATTACCAGGTTTAATAAGTATATTTGAGCAAGGACAAAGTGTGTTTGATTCTGGCCCTGCAGGACTGGAATTGGGCACCCCTCGTGTAAGGTAAAACTTTCAGTGCTCCATGTTGCTGTTCTTCCCCTTCCATGTCATAGGGGGCGTTGTAGTGCCATACGGTGCAGACTGTATGTTTGCTTGATGTTGGCTTGACAGCTTTGGTCAGCTGTGTTTTTCATGGCGACCGATGACTTTTGGGCAGAGGTGGAAAGTTTATGTTCAAGTACAAATCCAGACCATGATTTTGTTTCGACCAACCCGGTCAGTACTCTGACTGTGACTCCTTATGCTCACCTGGTTGGTTGAAACAGATCCTTGGTCTGGATTTGTACTTTCGGTACCTGAACTTTCCACCTCTGCTTTTGGGCATGAATAAAAACTAAAGTGAGACGACGTGATTAAAGCAGTCGCACCCTTTCCATTTCTGCTTCCGTTATGAAGTGGAGAGTCGGAAAATAAGCTTGAAAACTTGAAAAGTAACCATCCACCTCACCCGACGCCTTCCGTATTTTTGTCCTTCCTTCCTTCCTTCCCCTCCTGTGCAGGCAGTATAAGGTCCACCTTCTGCAGAGCAGCTAAAACATTCCCTATGGTTGGCTTTTTATAGTTACAAGACAGAATATCAAGATACACAAGATACATAACCGTCCCACACAAGCACCCCCATGGATGGCCCCTTAGTCACTTGCGGAACAGAGGCAGCGTTTGCGCTGTCAGGCAAATGATGGTCGTCTTCGCTGGCGGTAAAAAGCTTTCTGCCTGGTGACAGGGAGGCACCCTGCACACTCTCTGCCTTGTGGATGTCTCTAAGCCACAAAGCAGGAATGTTTGAGAGTAGGTCCAGGTGAGTGTGGTCATCAGCTCTGCCTTCCCCAGCAACATGACCCCAAAAATCACTCTTCAGAAAAATCACTAGGCCACATAGGACGTTAAAAAAGAATGCTTTTTGTGCACAATTTGACTGTTTCTTATTTGTTAAAGGCTCCGTTTTTATCGTTTATTTTTTTTACCTTTCTAGCTTTTATTACCTAACGGTACCACAGTGGTGTTTGTAAAAATAAATGTCACCCTGGATATTTACTGAGTCGACGAAGTTCTGCTTTTAAACCGTGCACCCTGACAGAACCACGTGATGCCTCACCTCCACCTCTCTGTTTGCTGTTCTCGCCCTTTGTCTCTCTGCGAGGAAAGGTTCCTGTCGCTATGGTAACTCCCACTGGGGTCTGTTTTGATTGCATTTTCTCTACTCTCTCTGTGGTCGCAGAATTAAAATCCATTCGGTGCTTCTGTTTATCCGTCCGGTCGCAGTGTGTGACAAGAAATAGTCACATGTGTTTTCCCTTCTAATAACAGCTTGAGATTTGGGGGATATCTCTTCCCCCAAAAGCGTTGCTATATGTTCCTCAGCAGATGGTGTCTAGTGATGAAGTGATTTGATTGTTGATTCAGAAGCCTCTCAAGTTTCCCGCGCCATACTACCCTTGTGTGATTGAATTTTAGCATCCAAGAATGTTCAAAGGTCATGTATAATGCAGTGTTTGTGTTGGATAACCAACACTGACTGTTAAATTTGTATTATGTGTTAACACTGATAGCCCATAGACCACAGCCATTCTTGGTTTTATTTAAGCTTCAAGCCTCTTTAGAGGAAACGTAAGTATGTATACAAGCATGGATCTAGGTTTTTAGCTGAAGTAAACTCCACAACTTAGTTCTGAAGGAAAAACACCACTGGAAAAAAACAGCCCCCTGGGAAATGGTCTTTCCTTGACTTGGTGAAAATTACTTTAAGAAAACCTACAAATGAGTAGTGTGCACACCCAGCCTTTGACCCTAGAATGCTGCTCCCATGCATCATAACCCAGTGCCGAATATCTGAGTGAGGGAGGTTGGGAGTTATGTTTCCCTGCTCATGTCGTTGCCATGCAGATAAACATTGACTATAAGGTTAATGGGGCCTGAATAGACGGGTGATTCAGAGCAGCTATCATTACCTAGAATGCTACTTTGTAATGCTGTCTGCTGAGCAGCCAATAATATGCATTAAAATGCACGGCCGCTATGACAAAGGGATCTCTGTATGTCTGCACTAGCCATCAGCCAAGATGCAGTCAATCTGATAAAAAGGGTATTATTTCAACCAGATCAGCCACACAGACACACACAGGTGCATTCATATTTTGGATGCATCAAAGAATGTCACGGATCTCTTTCTGTTGACACGGGCGGGCAGGAACACGAAAGTACCACCATAAATCCTGAGGAATATAATGAGGAATGATATCAGCTAATATGAACCTGCCCTTTGATTATGTATGAAGGAGTTACATATTTAGCATTGCTGAGGCTGTGCTTACAGGCAGAGAAAAACCATGCTGTGTTTATGAAGCTGCACATGTCACCACACCGCTGAGATACGCTGGTTCCTGCCTACACCCCCCCCCCCCATCACAGAGCTGGGCTCATCCCACAGCCTGAACACCCCTGTTTCAGGTGTGGTACAGCCCATTGGAAGGAGGAGGAGGATCAGTCTCCTCTGGAGGCCCAGGATCAGATGCAGTGAATCTGCTTGAATCAAAATGGCCTAGTTTGGCGTCTGTGGAATGATCTGGAAAATGTACCTGTAGCTGTTTCACTGTGGTCTGTTATATATTATTTCGCTTTTCAGGAGGTGCTTGCGCTAAAGGCTAATTGTAGCCTGTAGTTTGCAGATTTTTATTGACCAGGCATATTCTGTAAGGCTGGATAGTTCGCTCAATGAAAAACAGCCACCTTTCTGACGGGAACAATAGCAAAGCCCTCACCCCTTGGGAATATGACCAGCCGCCCTCTCGGCCACATCTGGCTTAACCATTTCAGCCCCGACGAGTTGGTCGCGTCAGCTGCCACGATTCCGGCTTTGTTTGCTTTTGAAAAGAAATTTTGCTTTATTTTCCATTTGCACAAGTATGAGTACAGACCCATTTTGCTCTAATTGCTGCCGTCCACCCCTTATCCCTATACCCTGGTTGTATTTAACTTTTCAAAATGATCTGTATCCACTGAAATTTTCTTTGGCATGTGCAGGAGAGAGCTCCATCTGTCTGGATCCACTCTCAGACTTCACACTCCGGTTTCCCTGTGATCCAAACATCGAACTACCCATTTCTTATTTAACACATCACATCAGAAGGATTTAATTTAAAAAACAGCCTGCCTCAGCAATAAGAACATTATGCTGGGGTTTTTATTGCTTACTTGAAATGGACACCTCAAAAACAGTGACCTCCTGTGGTTATAGCATTTTTGTCCATACATTTTCCTCCAGAAATGTCATCACTCGTGCATCTTTCTCGTGAGGTAATTGGTGCACATATACTCGCTTCTGTCCCGGTCTGTTTAGGGGAGGCTTTATGTGTTGGCTGACAAGCGCTTTGCCCTGAAAGCAGGACGTGAGTGGTGATGAACCTGCAGCCACTGACGAAGGTGGAGAGACACGCTCAGTGTCGCAGGCTCTCGGGGGCCCAGCTGTGAACAGTGCTGTGGCATTCCGTGTTTGCGTGTGAAAGTGACTCATGGCTGCTGAGGTGAGAGCACGGAACCTGTCACTTTATTCAGACCTGGAAACAGCCCAGCCTAATTATTCATTGCTCACATGGTGCCCGCTGCCCTCAGCTGAGCCTCTTCTTGATTTAATGGGTGGCGAACGTCAGTTGTTTTCCTTCTCCAGCATATTTTGACAGCTCCATGTCACATTAAACTGCAGGATGATTCGAGGTGTGTGTCAGCCACGGGTTCCGTACATCTCTCCTCCCGTGCTGGACAGAAGTGGACTTTGACGTCTGCCGCCTTGCTCGGTTTACTGTGCACCTTTTTGGGAGGTTACCGCTGATATAGTCACAAGGACAAAGAGCTACTGCTCTTTCAAAGGGGGGGGGGGACGTTAAATTATCACGTATTTGTTGTTTCAAATCAAATAATCCGAGTAAGAATCAATATACAAAATAAATGCAAAACAGGTTTCCTTTCAGCATTTGTATTTGCAGTTGATACTTTACATACTATGTGCACATCTCGAAGAAACGACTGACCATACATTTTTACAGTTGTATGTATTTTAACTTAACTTTAAAGCGCCTATCATCCAAATGATCAACGATAGATAATAGGTGTGATATCTGAATATTCTCGCGGCGATTTTTCGCGTGTACCCGGTGAACGGGACAAAGGGAATAAGCAGAAGGGAAGGAGCGGGGAGGATGCTGGCTCCCACTGTCATGCATAAAGGCCAGGATAAATCTCGGGATTTAATGCTCTCGGGAGGCTCGCTGCTGAGGAGAGAGAGCGAGCGCGCAGGCGGATGGCACAGCTCGCACACCAGCATCAATGCATGCACACGTCGTCCTGTAGGCAGCCCACAGCGCCCAACCTGCGCCATACGGATGTCAGATTGACAATTGATGCTCGCACCGATCAGCGTGATCTTTGATGAAGTCAAAGCGGCTCCCGTTTCTCATCTAAGAAGAATCTCATCCAATAGTAGCATATACTAAATTCGATTTCTTTCTTTTTTTTTTGGCTAATGGAAAAATGGCGATCTCTACTCAGTCCCGCAGCACCTTCTGCTTGGTGTTAGTGCAGACTGTCTTCATTATTAGTGTCACCTCACCGGGGACAGACAGCCTCAGCTTTCCTCAGCAATATACGTGAGTATGCAGCCGGACTGAAACCTTACGGACCGCAAGGCTCGAACCGCGACCCTGCGGCACGGGACAGGTGCCTCCAAGTACGCCGTTTATTGGGGTCGGGTTTTCATAGGTTGGGACCTTAGATGGTGCTGGGTCTGTGCACCTTCTGCTCTGTTACGGCGATGAGTTTTGCATACGACTGACAATTAAAAACGTGTAGTATCGGTGATAGGGAGGGCTGGGAATGTGAGGATCTTCACGTGCTTCTCCATAATGCACTATGCGGTCCACTCGTGGTTCCGATCAGTTTCCATTCAACACACCGTCGTTATTTAAATCTCACCACATTTATTTCAGACATATATACGTCTTGACTGGAGTCGTGTACCCCATCTCATCCAGTCTGTTCTCCTACATCTGAAAAACTCCCAGCAAAGTGGCGCTGTTTTCAATAAGCACAGTGTTACTCTCCACCTGCAGTGACTGTGGATGGTATTAATTCCATTGTGTGCTGTGTTTCCAATGGCCTGTGAAATAATGACAGTAAAGGCAAAGGGAGCGTACGCAACATCATTAGTAGTATTTCTGTTAAACAAGAGTTTTCGCAATAGATAGTGGGAGCATCAATCTGCTACGCATATTTTAATGTGGAATGTGGTCGACGGAAGGTTTATGTGGTGATACATGCTAAAATGCTAAAATAACCACAAACCAATAAAAAAATCAACCAACTGATTATTTAATTATTAATCTGCAATTTATGGACTATTTCCAGGTGATTTCTCACTGTAAGCTAATTAAAAAATGTACGTATATTTTTATTTAATTTTTGTTTTTCATGACAACTGAAAGCTACCATTTATTAATATCTCCTGGGAAAACTGCATCCCTTTAATCACTGAGTGCAGTGGATGCTGTAAAAATAAGTCACGCTTTAGCCGTACTTTGAAACGTGCATTTATCTAATGAGGATTGGAGATATTCTTGAATAGTGATGCATCCTGTTGTAGTCCTGGAATTGAGCAGGTGGTGTTACGTAGTTCCATCTGTCTCACGCAGCGCGACAGGGGTGTTGCTAACAAGGCCCAGCCTGACCTTATCAAAGCTCCTATGGCAGCGCTGGAGGAGGAAGTGTGGGCCTGACTTGTCCGGGGAAAGGTGTACGGAAAGAACATGGGAGATGGGCAGGTTCTATTGCCCCAGCTGGTGATATTTGTGTAGAGTAGAATCAACAGGATTTGCTGCTGGTTTGTCCCAGAATTCCATGTTTCAGTGGACCTGTTGGATACACACCATTTCCTTTCTGTACCATTTCAGTATCAGGATGCACATTTAATTATAGCTGTATTTTATTTTAGCACCACTCTCTGTACCCACCTCATTACCGCCCTCTGTAGCCCCGCCCATTTTTGTATGTACATGTCACTATTCGCACCTTTTGCGTAGGTACTTTAACGCTTGTGTTCTTTAATTTCTGATCCATTGAGTCTTGTGTTACTTCAGCTTGTCTCTGGTGCTACATATGGCTCCTTTGCTCCTGGAAACCCAAAAACTAAATGTCCATTTAGAAAGCCACGATCTGGAAAAACACTCCGCCCATTCCCAGCAATCGAGACCTTCACCTTTAGCTCGCAGGGTATGCCACGGAAGGCAAGTGTAAATAACAAATCAATAGACAATATGATTCAATCTGCCAGCAAGTCTGACAGGAAGTCTGACAAGATAAGCAGTCTGAGCTGAAAAATCATATGGATGAATTCATCATTGAGGAGACCTTCAACATGAGGATCTGGTCCATGTTCTGTCTTCAGCGGTTACCATGGGAATAACTGCAGGCTATGGTGAGATCACCATCACTGCAGGTCATTAGTGCCAGAGGAGTGGAAGGTCATGATGAAGGTCAAGGCTTTGAAAGGCTACTGGTTTGCCAGGTGTCAGCAATGAGAAAAGCGGTGAGCTTAATTGAGACAACAGTCTGTTTTCCCAGGATTGTACAGAAGCAGCACATCCTGGCTTTCTTTCTCGAAATGCTCTCAGACCTTCGGTAATGGATATGCTTCATCTGAATCTCTGTGCTTCCAGATCTCTATGACGCGTACAACAAAATAGGAGTTTTGAGTACAAACTGTTTGGCCGATGCATCCGACTTCGTGATTAATGATAATTCTTAGCATCCTTCAGTCACGTATCATTCTCAAGCTTGGGTTCAAAGCTGGTAGGAGGGCCTTAAAAATTTCATGCTAGAATGGAATGTAAATGGACTATATTTAAACTATGTGCTGCCGCCACCTTCTAGAACTTTCTCTCTCACTTGCTCAAGTCTGCTGCTTTTTCACCTATGTTTCCTTGGCTTGCTCGCTGGAGACCTGCACTGTTGCCTTCCTATCAATATTAATATAAGATAATTAAGATAATATAAGATAATATTTCTTGATGGCGTCTCATCGTCATTCTCTTGATAGAATGCCATCTTGTTTTAGTCCATTTTTGTGTTGTTTTCACACTGAAATTTTTGCTATTGATTTGGGCCCTGCCTAACTGAGGGAAAATGTTATTGTGATATTTGGTAAAATACATTAAGTGGCTCGGAGTGTAAAATCTGTTTTGGGCTTGCTGTACAGGTGGAATGAAACGGGTTTATCTTGGCAGTATTGATGTGGTTTTGAGTATCGAGCTGAGACCGTGACAGGGATGTCCTGCCAGAATTTACTTGAAACGGGAGCAGGAGGTGGGAGTTGGAGCCCCCAGATTCCTGCATTGGCCTTGCCATCACGCCTGCTGTTGGATGGGAGAGTGGCCGAGATGAGTGCTGTCACTGGGAGCCTCTGACAGCTTTACCGCCTGCACGGAAGCCACTCAGATTATATATTTTCTGCTTGGAACGCCACACAAGGGGGGAGGGCAGGGGTGCACAATGTGTGGTTTATGAATGTCCCATATGGTATCTGGTGAAGATGACTTGGACGCTCCGGGGAATGTATAGCTTAGTGTTTTCACCGAGAGGCAAGAAAGCAGGCTCAATAGCACACACAGCAAGAGTCATATTACAGTCACATGCTTCTGCGGTCTGTGGGAAGAATACTTTAGTTAGCAAACAGTCTTCAGAGGTGTCCCAAACGTCTTGGTAAATTTGCCAGTAACTGCAATGCGTATATTTTGTTTAAATGGTACTGTCAGACACTTATCTGACCAGATAGGGATTTTGCATCTTTCAGTCTGTGAATTCGCTTCTTATAAATTGTCCTTTTATTGCGACCATACAAATATTTTATTTTACGAGTAATACTATTGTGAGAAATATCCTGGTGATTTAAAGGAAGTCGATTAGGTTACTGAAATGGAAATTTCCATGGCCAATTTGGAGACACTATGTTTTTTGTGCAGATGAAAATGGGCAAAATGATTGATTCAGCAAAGTTGGCCTGCAACAAAATGCAAAAAGGAAACACAGACCAGAAAGGTGATGCTTCAGACTTAACTGAGTGTTCGACAGGAGGACATTCTGACCTGTCAAATAAGTTCTAGCAGTCTTAGTATTTTAATTTTAGATCCTGATCACCATCTGCCAAAAAAATTCAGCTTTGCCCTGGTTTCCGAAAACCTCGGTGGACGGCATCATGATGATCGGTAACCACAAGAAAATTTCTTACCTTTATGGGTGAACATTGCTAAGCATGAAAAATTGTGAACGACATTTACCGCAATTTAACAGCATCATGCCATTCAAGTTACTGTAAATATTGAATGAACAGGACCTGTCATTACTCCAACTTACTTAAGACCAATTATTATGAAAATCTCCTCTCTTCGTGTCTAGCTGGGGCCCACACACTGAAGCAGCCCACTCTTTTCCACTCTGGGAGAATCTGAAAAAAAATATATATATATATTATAACCCTTATAATCTTATATAACCCTTTAATCTTCCAGCCATTGGAGTGCCAGCTTTTAGTCTGAGTAATTGGAAGTAAACTAAACATCAACAAACTTCCACATGCTGTGTACACAGTACAGTTAAGGCCCATGATGCACTGTATAGCTCTGTTTACAGTATAAGTAGCAAGTATAAGCTCAATCATTGTTAACTTTTTCCTGAATGCAAAAAAATGATGATGCGAATTAGTCTTGCATATGAATAATTATAATGTGCAATTGTAAATGCAGTTCATCTACCAGAATTTAATGAATGCCACAGTATATAAACTATAGTGTACAGTGCTCTATGATTAATGCATTTCCACTGTATATTATACCTGGATATAAATACATACACTGGCAAGGCTCAGGAAAATGGCCCTGTTATTTGAGAACCAGTGTGAGAAGATGACAGCTGATTTGTTTAAAAGCCAACAGGGGATCAACAAGACAGTTTTCAATTTTTTTCCCATTAACGGAAACAGATTTTGATACTTCGTATTTACGCTTGATCTGGGCAGAGAAAAAAAAAGATTTTAATGGTGCATTTGAATGATATGTGGTTTAAAAATAGGGATTTCTTGCTTTTCGGCATTTTCAGCTGATCGCCAGTGAATATTTCCTGTTATGGTTTTCTTCAAAAGGTAGCTGGTGAGGAAGGTAGCCTTTTTTCTGATGAAGTATCTGGATAGTAGGGGTGAGGTTCTCCTGTTTTGATGCCAAAAAGTTCTGCAGTTAAATCCCCTTCTTGGGAATGTTGCTCTTCCACTTTGTGTGCTGAGGATTGTGGGTAGTTTTTAACAGTGGGCAGATGGCTGTTCTTTTAACTGTGGTCGTTTTCTCTGTCCGCGAACACCATTCATGATTGGTGGTCTTCTGACGGTTGAGCTGTGAACACTCACATCAGCTGCAGCGATAACCACAGCAGATCCCTGTATGGTACTCTGGGTTCCGTTCTGTATTGAATTTGTTCCTTTAGCAATTTTGATGAAACGACTTTGTCTTGATTTGCATCTCAGGTCTCTCGAATGCTTAGGAATGGTAAACTGGTCACTGTATTTTTAAGAGGTTTCGATTCAAATAGGCAGTAACCTGTCTGTAAGTAAGCATGTTAAGTGATAAAGTCTGTTTGTATACAGAGGGAATGTAGACAGATTAAGACTTTTTCACACCACTGGTCCGTAGCGGTTTGTCGGAATGGGCCGGCGGTAGTGTCTGTTTCTATGTAATCCCAGACATTCAAGATGAGCAGCCGCAAGTCTTAAACGAGAAATGCGAATATGGTGTCCAAACATGGATAACCTCTGTGTCCATCATTCTGCACACGTCCCACTTTTCAGAACCCGACTTTTAAGAGTGTGGCAGCTCGCTATGGCTCACACTCTCCCCTCACTGCTGTGGGAGCACGATGGCTGAATATAACTATAGCCACATACGCCTTCATAAATTGGAGACGCGTGCGTCCCAGTGGGTGCCGGTTGGTCCCTGGTTACTGCTGTACGCAAATGGGGTGATGTTCCCGAGGCGTCCTGCCTAGTCTGCTGCCCGCGGCTGACTTTCACATTAATTATACCAGAGTAACATATTTCTGATACTGCAGCCACATTTTGCTTACAAATATTGCTTACAAAGGGGACAATCTGCTTAAGCCACAGTTATGTGTTACTTACTAAGGAAATGTGTGTAGCACACATTGGAGGCAACACATCGCTCGGAGGTATTTTTATTCCATGAGCCTCTTACTCATACATTCGGTGCTATTCAGAAGCTGAAGTCCAGGTTACTGCCTGAAGCCTATTCTCCATGCTTCCTGAGTGGTGTGCTGAAAAGTCATCCAGGGCTACTCTTTATGGTCCTATAGGATAGTACAGCAGTCATTTATTCCTCCCTGTTGGAAATTTGGTGGTTTTTTGCATATCCCTAGCTAAGAGAGAACAACAGACACAGACAACAGACACACATATACAGTCCTCTCCTTAACTATTGGCACCCCTGGTAATCATGCGTTAAAAGGATTTTCAGAAATCCACCTTTTATTCAAGTAGCTTAGACTCACACTGAAAAAAAATCCAATCTTTAAGTGAAATAAATTTTGTCATAGAAAAATAAATCATCTATTAAGATTCAATTAATCATCCATTAAGACATTCTGAAATTGATCAGAGTGTATAGAAACTTTCAGGCAGTAATCCGTGACTTCCTGTTTCACTAGGGTAAAAATTAAAGTCACACAGAGGCCAAATTCCTTTAGTCATTCATCAACATGGGAAATAGAAAAAAAGAGAACACCAATCAAATGAGGGTGAAGATGTGTTGACCTCCATAAGTCAAGGAATGGTATAAAAATAGCTACTAGCCTTAAATGCCTGTTTCTACAGTTAATGCAATAATTAAAAAGTTCAAAGCAATTGGAACAGTTACAAACTTGCCTTGAAGAGGACCCAAGTTTATTTTTCCCCCACGGATGGTGAGAAGTATGGTACTGTAAGAGAGGCACAAAACATCCCCAAGGGTCAAAGTCTTAGTCACCAAGTCTTAAAAATAAACATCAGACGCCACCTGCATGCTAACAGATTATTTGGAAGGCATTCCAGAAAAAAAGCCTTTCCAATCACTTAACCACAAATCTAAGCACATGGAGTTTGCTAAACACTATTGCAACTTTGACCATATTCTATGATCAGGTTGATTTTGGGAACTAACACTGAAAGTGAGTTTGGTGTATAAAGAAGGATGACTGTACAGAAAGGAGCCTGATTCCCACTGCTAAGTATGATGGAGGTTCTGTGATGTCATGGGGATGTTTTTCAAAGGCCCTGGGGACCTTGTTAGGGTACATGGTATCGTGGACTCCATGAAAGATCAGGATATTTTAAAGCTAAATCTTGCTACCCCTGCCAAGAAACTAAAACTGGGTCATCGCTGGATCTTCCAGCAGGACAGTGATCTGAAACATATGTCCAAATCAGCACAAAAATGGTTAACCGAACACAAAGTCAAACTTCTGCCGTGGACAGCTTGGTCCCCTGATATAGCTGAAGTCAGAGTTAGCTGAAGAGGAGAGTCTGCAGGAGAGGACCTAGAACCCTGGATGACCTGGAGAGATTCTGTAAAGAGGAACAGTCTCAGAATCCCTGTATTCTCCAACCTTAAGGTTGTACAAAGTACTAGATGCAGGCGTGCCAATAATCCTGGCACATGTGCTTTTGTTAAGAATAATTATTTTTATAGGGATTTTTTGATAAGTTTACTTCAATTAAAGGATTTTTCTTTGTTTTTCTTCAGTGAGATAAGATAATACATTAAAAGGTGAATTTATCATAACCGCCTATACTCATCTTTACTTTGGGTGCCAATAATTGCGGAGGGAATTGTATATACAGCTGAGGGTCAGAGCCCCTAGGGCAGTTCAGGTTAAGAGCTTTGCTCAAGGGCCCAATTGTGATATTACTCTATTGGCCACGGGATTCAAACACATGGCCTCCCGGATATGAGTATACATCACTAACCCACTGTGCTACACTAAGCCTCATGAGGTAATGTTCTCTGTGTTCCCACAGAATGATGTACTGGGCCAGACGAATCGAGCAGGAATTGGACAGAGTGCTCCAGCATGCCAGCTCCCAGCAGCTGAGAGGGGTGAGTCTTCTCCCATGGCAATGGTTAGCCTTCTTCTGGTCTCTCTCTTAGCTCTTAGTCCTCCAGCTGAACTCCCTCCAGGATGGTTTCCCAGTCCCATGTCCGAGCAGCAAAGTAAGGCAGATCCTGGCCCCCGGATATATGGCGGTAGCAGGCGGACTCTCCAGGGGGATGCCTGATTTGAGGAGTGATGAAATTATCATTGATCTTACTGAATCCTTGACCCGGGACGGATGTGGTGCCTCCCAGCACGGGGAAAGTGGCGCGTAGCCTGATCTCCGCCTGCCATTGAGCAGATGGTTTGGCAGCAGGCGAATGAGAGAGAGCTCGGTGTCAAGGCGGCATGAGAGCCGTGTGTTGGCGTGTTTGTTTACCAGGGATCGGAAGTCCACTCGGTAGCATTGGCTGGAGTTTTAACACGGTGTCAAGAATGACTAGCATGTCACCGCACTTTCCAGTCTGCATGAATGTTCGTGTGTGACTGCGACTTGTGACCTAGGATAAGGCGACTCGAAGAGGTTAGGTCTATAAGGAAATGGGTTTAAGTGTAATCCAGGTCCGTTATGCAAATCTCTTTCTGTTCAGCCTCCATCTAAAACATGCTCAGTTAGGCTTCAGTGTAAAATCCACCCTGCTTAGCCTTTACCACTCTTTTGTTTATTGCACTTTTCATGTAAAATATTTATTGCTTAGCCATTGTTTATCACACTTTCATCTTGGCTTCTGTGTAAAACACTTCCTGTTTAGCTATTGTTTTAAACATTTTTGTCTTGGCTACTGTGTGAAAGGCTTCCTCCTTAGTCTTTATTAACAACTCAATCATCTTGGCTTCTGTGTGAAATGTTTCCTGCTTAGCTGTTGTTTAAGCGCTTTCATCTTGGCTTTGTGTAAAACGCTTTCCAGCCATTGTATAAAATACTTTCGTCTTGGCTCCTGTGTTAATTAAACGCTTCCCGCTTAGCAGTTGTTTAAAGCACTTTTGTCTAGGCTCCTGTGTTAAACACTTCTGACAGTCTTCGTCGAAGACACTTTCGTCTTTGCCTCAATGGGAAACATTTCATGCTTAGCCGCCATTTAACACACTTTTGTCTTGACTCCTGTCTAAAATATTTCCAGGTTATTATAACCAGAAGGGAGATGTGCATACTTTCTGGCACCTATGACCCATAGGTGCCTGGACTGTTGTTGAAGCCTAAATAGTGTGGGTCTTACTTCCTGCACTCAGTGCATCATCTTGAATGGATTATCCTTCATGCATTATCATGTACCGATTTCAGGGAAGATCCAGCTGCGCATTGGGTATGAAAGCAATGCAGACTGCCTCACTAAAGGCATCTTCTAATCTAGCTAAAAAGACTGAAGCAAAGCATTAACAGCACGTAGTTTTGAAAGTCATCTGCATGGTGGCCATAATTATCCCAGGCACAGTGTGTTTCGTGTGGTAATTGGTGCTCCACTAACTGTTTTGCCTGCAAGCCTTTATTTAGATCCTTTCAATGCTTTACAAGGGGTCTACGTGCCAAATGTAAGCAGCTAAGGCTGTATATGTGTCAGTGTACTTTACAAAATGAAAATAATTACAAGGAGAGCAAGGGCTCGCTGCAGTCTTTTACTGTTTATATCGACATTAAGTACAAGGAGAGCTAGATCGAGCTCTGAAGCATGGCATTGGGAAGGGTGCTGTGGCAGGACCAGTGCCAAACTGCTTCACGGCCTTTTTCACTCATTCTGGTGAAATCACTGGTTCATTGATACACCAGAGGCATATCAGGCTGATGGTCTTGCAGAGAGGAAAGCAGGCCTCTTCTGCCCGCCCGTTTGTATGGGAGGAAGGCAGAGGTGCCATGAGGAATCTTGCCTCACGGGCACATTACAGCGGTAAGAGACGAGACGCAGACCCACACTCAAGAGCATTATTCAGTCAAGGAGACACCAAGTCCACCGATTTACAATAACAATTCTGGAGCCAGGCATTGCTGATGGCACTTAGCTAAAATGCTGTGAGGTGAGTATGTGACTGCCCCCAAACACGCTGGGACAAGAAAGCTGGCTTTCTAAAACCCATCGGCGATGGATTTTAACATGCACGGCATCAAATGGGGAGAGGAGTGGCACAGCAAGATCACCAGCTGATGACCTGGTTGACCCAAACCCAACCCATCGCAATGCAATTTCCACGTCATCGTTTTTTTGTGCATCGCTGACTTTTCTGCCGTCTTCTAAAAATGACTTTCCCCTGGTATCTCAAGTGCAGCTCACACAGGATACTTTAAACAGTTCCTTTCCCCATGGGAACTGTTCATTCTTATGCCAGCTCAGTCATTGGGACTGGGGGAGGTGGGTTTCTTTTGGCAAAACCTACTCAAGGGAGCATGCGAGTCCCAGTGGTACAGCAGGAGTGGCCCGCTTAGTGTTGTGAAGTATGGACGTGCATGCACAGCTTGATTTTGCAGGGAAGCTTGCCATTTGCGTGCAGTTCTTGCCGGAAAGCATGCCATATTTTTTTGGTGTGAGAAATTCACAACCAGCCACCATCTCAAAGCCCAACCCCTAACACAGATTATCTGTTATACAGCAGTCGCAGTCCAGCCTACAATAACTCAGTCTGCCAGTTTTTGCCATATATAGGCTGGCTCTGTCCCACGGTGCATTAACGTGTCATACACAAGCCAGCTACTGCCACACTTAGGCTCCTCTATATGTGGCCCACCCTCCACCACTCACTGCTTGTACTTCACTGCAGTCTTTTACCTGTTTATTGTGAAAAGGACACTGAATAACACAAAGACACGATGTCTTGCGCATGGAAGTGTGGAGTTTGTGTAAGAAAGTGCACACAGCTTTGACTACGTGGGGGGGGGGGGGGGGGGGGGGGGGATGGAGTGTGTATGCAGTCTGCATATGTCGCAAAGCTTGTGTGGGCCTCTCTGTGGACTGCCAGTCTGAGTGGTTTTAATGCAGCTGTGGGATCTTTACCCTGTGAACTGTTTTTGTTTTGGCTCACAAATGGAGCCGGAGGCTGGCGCTGCACTGCTTTGGAGTGACAGTGGAGTTCAGAATGACAAAAAAAGGATGAGCTTTTGGGGAGGATGGTGTCCTTTGTGGTGGTTGCACAGGACGTGCTCCTGCCCGGGGCGAGCTGCCATCTGGACCGGCCTTGCAGAAGGAGGGCCGCGGAGCGGGCCGAGACGCCTGAGATGGACACGGGTGAGATGAGACGTGAAGTCCTTGGAGCACGTGGCCGCGTCGCTCCTGCCGGAGATTCGCATCCTTGTGTCTTAATGAAAGCCTGGCACTCCACCTCCGCTGCCTGCCATGTCAGAGCCTCTGACCTGGGTTCTCTAATTACCCGAAATCCCCGGGGTGCAGTCGGATAATCACTGCTCAATCTGAAATTCCCGGAGTCGGCCTGTCTGGTTTCTCCACCTCCTCACCGCCTCTGTAGCAGTGACAGAGGAATCTCTCCTACAGTTGAGACATAAAGATTAAAAAAAAAAAAACATGTATCCATTTGCTCACCCAGGGCAGGGTTACCTGGATCAGTATAGGGCTGGATTGTCAGTGCTTCACATGGCACATATACTCACTCGATGGCTATTTAGAGATACCCGTTAGCTTAACTGCATGTCTTTGCCCTGCAGGAGGAAACCTGCATGGTATTTGGGTGAACGCACACAGAGCAGAAGTGGGATTTAAACCCGCTAACCATGGAGGTGTGAGGCACCAACACTAACCACTGAGCCACCACAGTGGCCTGCAAAAGGATCGTCATACCAAACTAACGGGTCTTACAAAAGCAGAGTGGTCCTGTAGTGTGGGAAGTAGAAGTGTGCAGTTTGTGCAGCTCAGGCCTTGCCACGCACAGTCTAAATTTCACCATACCCAGGTGTACCCTTATCAAACTGAACCTTATCGAAAAACAGGAAGGGAAAGTTTCATTTGTTGATAAACTCTTTTCCACTTCAGTCATATATATGTTTTTCTTATGCTTATGGAACAAGTTCGTGAAAAATATGATAACGACAAAAACATGATAATATATGTCAGTAGCGGGTGAGGCTGAAGTGGCTGTTTGCCAGCATATGTTAAGGTCAAGTTTTGCCACCGTCTGTCTTCACTGCTAATATTTATAGCTCTGCCCCTTGTTAGAGGCAGACAACAGCTGCTAGTGGCATATGATATCCAGCGGCCAAGACCCCTTCTGACCACCAGGTGGGACTAGCACTCTACCGAAAGGCTCCTTGACCTGAGCCATTTCTATTTGATTTATTGTTCTGGGAGAGGTGGGGACAGCTTAGGGGAAGTACACACATTTTTCAAGTTGCTGTGTGACAGTTCGGTTCAAACAGTGACAGGCTTTATTATAGTATCCGCTCTGTTATTAGGAGACAGGGCTGGCCCAAGCATGTCATGCTTCCATTGAAGCCTGTTATTTGCCCTGTGTCATTCTCATTATTCCAAAGCTGAGAACAATTCATTTATATAAATTTGATAGAGCTGGAGAACTTCCCAGAGTTTCTCAATACAGATGCACTTATACCTTTTGGGCAGGTTGCTTTACCTTCGCCTCTTATTTGCCTCCATCCATCTTCCATAACCGTTTGTCCAGTACAAGGCCACAGCAGCCCTGAAGCTTACCCCAGGAAGCACGGGCCGCTAAGCAGACAACACACTAGATAAGGAGCTGCTCTGTCAATGCACTTCAGTTTCCGAAAAAAACACGAATTAGATTGCACAATGAGTATACAGCGTTCAGTTTTTTTCAGCCATCTGTATTATTACATAGGGGAGACCAGCATATCAATGATATTCAAATAGCTCCAGTGTCTCATTTGTAAATATCGGGGGCTTTATTGTCCTCTTGAGTGTAGCCGCATCTCAGTAAGCATTTTGATAATTTGGCTTCGTATTATCAAGTCAGGGCCACTGTGATTTAATCCCCGTGTGCATAGTGAACAGGCCACGGATGCCGTCACACTTATACACAAATCAATTATCGGCCGCCAAGCAGCTTAACGGTTTTTTGAGAGGAAAGCAGGTGACGCAGAGCAGACCCACACGTGTACGGGCAGATCATATATAACCGAAGCTCGCGCTGAAATCATAGCTGTAACTCAGAAGGTGTGAGGCAACAACACTGCTCACTGAGCCAGCGTGCTGTGCTCCATAACTGAAATGAGCAGCACGGATATTCATGAGATTTCAGTTTCTGCCTTTAATCATTTCTACCCATATGTAATACCTAGTCAGATTTAACCTAGCTAATGTTGTATCTTGTAATCTGTCAAACAGTGTCCATTTGCATTCGGGTCCCCCCCGTGTCATGTATAATGGTTTTTTCCTTCCTATTGCTTGAATGGCCTTGTCTCCATAAGGAGCCCCCCCCCCCCCCCCCCCCGTTTTTGCTGAAGAATGGTTTGCCCTTTCGAATGGCATTAGCACTGTTGCTATAGGCGGGATGCTGCAGTTAAGCAAAGCCCATTTATAGTGGGAACCCCTCTTATGCTATAAAGTGGTTTGCCCCATGGCACTGGTACCAGCAGTGTCTCTCCAGGGAGGTTCTCATGATCCCTCACATGACACAGTCCTCCATATGTCACCGGAATGTCCGAAAGGAGGCACACTATCCTTCCTCCGCCGTGATGTACTCATTGCCATTTCAGGCTGTAATTATTGTTTCTCTTTCGGTTATGCTTTTGCATTTTTTTATGGCTTGATTTTTTTGACCTTATTTAGCAGTGAGAAAGCATCCAGGGAATCATCTGTGTAAATGCTACAGCTATTCTCGAGAGACTGAACTTAGGCTATTATAGTCAGCTCCTGTAGGGCGAAGTTCTTTTTTTGGAGAAGATTGCTTGATTTTGTTCTAACTGAATTTAATTGAAAAAGTTTCGGCTTTTTTATTAAGCTGCTTATTTTGTGTCTACTACTTACCTCCTTCGCAAATGTAACCACTGCAAACACATGTCACACCCAGCCCTGAATTTGAAGTTCTCCACCCACAATCAAGTGGTCCTGGTGTATAAACACCTTCTCCTGAAATCAGTTTATTTAAGCTCAGTCAAGTCCCAGTCTTTATTTGGCTTTTCCAGTTCACTTTTGGTACTCTATTCTCATAGCTTTCTGGTTTTATTTTGGGATTGTTTGACTGTGATTGACTTGCTCTGGTCCTGTTTTCCAGTTGCTAATTGTTGCTGATTATGACTTTGTCTTTTGCCTGATCCGGCTGTATTTGGCATTTTGAAACCATAGCCATCTTGGCTGTGTCCCTCATGACCAAAAGCCCATATCCTGCCTGCACTGAGTGTTAGAAGGCTCTCCTGCCAATGAGGGATATACTGACAGGTCGGGGTGTGGCCTTTATATTTAGACAGTGAACCATAATCGGGGCCTTCTTCATGTAAGTTTGGTTTCCTTTAACTTCGTACTGTTACTGTGACAGTACACTTATAAATAAGCTAAACTAGAAATTATATCTACCTTTACTTTAAAAAATACCTTGTCTATATCCATGTGTGCACCTTCTGTTTTTCACTTCACATTTTACTTTTTACTTTACCAGGATCAGCTTTGAAAGTTCATTAGGTGCCTTTCAGAAGTTTAAATAAATCATATTATTTTACTTTCACTCATACCCTTTATTTTAAATTTATACTGGCCATGGTTAGGTCTGCCTCGGTCTATGTTAAACCAGAGACCTCCCAAATGAGAACAGACCAGAGCCACGGACAGAATCACATAACCAGCGATTAAGGACCGGGGGTTTTAAAATTTCTTAATGAAATGTTAACTTTGAGTGGGGGGGGGGTGAGTGAATACTGCATTGCGGACCCCCTGTAACTGTTAAACACACCCCCAGCTTGAAAGCCCTTGCTATGCTGGATGAGTGGTTTAAAGACAGATGCTGTGTTTGCCGAGTGCCAGTCTGTGGGAACTTTGTAAAAACTGTCTCGACCCTTTAGTTCATTATATTATTAAAATATTTTCTGTTATTCTGACATAAGTGGAAAGCAGATATATTGCATTTTTCTTCATTAAAATTCCATGCAAAATGCTCATTAAATTGATTCTTTATTACATTTTCATATAAATTCTGCTTTGTCTTACTGCAGAGACTCTTGAATTGAATAACCTCTGTTTAATTATTTTAATACAATTTGATTTTTACAAATACGTTCAATATCCATTTAAAAGGATTTTGTTAATGTTTATGTCTTCCTAATTTTCTCATTTGGGCTTTTTTATATTCAGATTTCACTCCACTGTTGGTTTTAGTAGTACATTTTTTGGTATCATGTCTTTGATAATGTATTTTAATAGTAATAGCGTCTGTACCATATTCTGGCCCATTGCTTATTCATTGGCACATTGATTTGCTTCTCATAGACTTTTAGTGTTGATGTCTCTACCAGGGGTTTGTCATCTGTATCCTGTGTTGGTTCATGGTCTGGGAACACCGTGCCTAAACCTCTAAACCTACCTGATGGCAGGAGAGATAGAATGGAGTCCTTTTACCAAAGCACAGGCTTTTGGTCAGTAGTGGTTAGTTGAGTCAGATACCTGGTCCTTTTTTCTGGTTATTTTCTGCAAGATATATTGAGGCTGTGAGATGGATTTTTTTTACCTTATGGATTGCAGTATCTCATTAATCATGAATGAGGGATTATGGAGAGGTATGTGGCAGTCTGAACAGACGCTTTCTTTGCAGATTTACAACGAGAAGCGGCGCCAGTTCGGCTTGGTGAAGAACACGCCCAGCGAGGTGGTGCAGAAGGTGTCCTCAGACATCGAGAAGCTTCTGGGAAAGAAGCGCAAGGCGCTCGAGGTAAGTAGGATGGCCCCATTGAACACGCTGGGAAGAACGGCACAGAACTTCGGAGGCGTTTCTCAGGATGTCAGAATGAGAGGCTCTGAGGATGATTTTGTCTAGATAGATTTGAATTTGTCAAGAGTACTGGATGAATATGTGAAAATATCTACTGGACGAATATGTAAAAAGTAAAACATCTGCAGTGAATATAATATGTATTAGTTATTCTAAAGTGGATCAAGTGGATATAACAGAACAAAGATACTAAGGTCTCCAATTTTTTTGCTTTAAAATGTGAAACTTCATGTCCTCCTATGATAAAAAGGCTTGTCCATGGTGCATCACATTGGATGATGCATCCTCTTAAAGCCCCCCCCAACTGGACTAGAGTGTCATACATACCAGTATCTGGGCCCATTCCTGTCATTCACTAGTCAGTAAGCTAGCCCAGTCTCTGCACAGGTGTCAAGCTGTGGAGCAGGTGGCTGAGCACATGTCTGTGGTTTTTTATGCCAAACTGGGCCGGGTTTTCAATGCATTTGTAACTAAGAAGAACAATATGAACGTTTCTATTTTTGACCTCTGTGTCGTTTTCCGAGTGCGACATTGTTTTTACATCATACAAAATACTTCTCATAAGTGAGAACATCAACTATGGGAAATAGGAAAAATTGTTTGTAGAATTAATCGTTAAGTCAGGAGTTCCCGCTTTCTGTGGCAAAAACTCTGGACTTGATCAGCGGATACTTCCTTTTGTGATTCAGCATCAGTTTTGAATTAATAAAAGCATCAACAAAGCTGGGAAGTGTGTTAATATATCAGATGATTTTCTGCTTTTGGTGAACAAGTTATTTTACTCTGAAAGTGATTTGAGTGTTTTGCTTTATGCTGAGGTTTGTGAATCATTTTTTTTAAATTATAAACAAATAAAACACAATATGAGATATGAAAGAGAAGATGAATCCTGAGGAAAAGGGTAGAACATTATGTGGATATGTTAGTGTTATAGACAAGAGGGAGCCACTAGAGATTTTGCGCCCCATGAAAGCATATGGGCCCCCCAACTCAGACTAACCCTATCATGTTCCAAATTGTTAGGACTTAGGGGTCCTTAGAATTGCTGAAACTTCCCCCTCCTTTACTGCACCCCTGATACCAGGTATCAAACAATTTATTGGCATCATTCAGGGGTGGTGTGAGTTTTTCCAAGTTACAGTGATCAATTAGCAACCAGGCCACTGATTTATGGTCTTTTCTTGTCTTTTCAATGTAATAATATAGCTTTTCTAATGATGGAAAATGGAAAATGGGTTTTAGATCTTTAGTAGTTTGTAATGTGAAATTGTCACCAAATAATGTAATGACGGGGCATGTAAGAATATTGGAACCAAGGGTCTCCAACAGCCTTCTGTCTATAGAGGCTAGATAATGTAGACATGCGTTATTTTTGGTGAAACCCTTGCGGTACAGTTTATGATTGGTAATGAATGTTATGTGAGGGACATTATACTGTAGCTGAATTTTAGTGTTACATATCATAGTGAAGATGTTATCGCTTATACCAACCAATGTCATGTTGCGGCAGTGGCAGAGCCAGAACTAAGATATGCATTTTAAATGTTTAACCCATGTGACATCGTGACACAGCAGGGGGGAGCTACTCGAGCGCCCGGGGAGCAGTGCTTGGGGATGGTACCTTGCTCAGGGTACCTCAGCGGTACTTGCAGGTCGGGGACTCGAACCAGTGATCTTTCAATTACACTGATTTTTTGGTGGCATGATTCTGATTATATATCATATTGCCTTATTGATGGAGAATGCATTCAATATAGAATGCAAACCAGAGAGGAGATCAAGGAAATCCTTGTGAAGTACCTCTTTGTAGTTGAAATTATTTTGATATGTATGATGTATTTATCTACCTGACAGTTTGGCCTGTGGTTGAGAGAAGTTAGACCACTTTGTTAAATTAAGCACCTTTTTAACAAAAAAAAGAAGCTATAATAATTGCTATGTTGTCTGGGGAGGGAATATTATTATGGGAAAGAACTTATTCATCTTCTAATCTGAGGAATGTCTCCCATTAATGAAACTGGTTTGGTCTGTGTGTATTAGTGACAAAATGATGTATTCTACTCTAATTGAAAAAAATTGCTAATCATTTTTCTAGCATCAATTGTGATATATAGTGGTACTTGGACAGTGAGCTCAGTCTTTAGATTTGGGATGAATGCAATATAGGCATTGTTCATGTGAAGGGATATAATGGAATTTTTAATATATTTCAGATATCATTTGGGAAAATAGTGGTGAAATGAGAGGGCAAAAAGTTTTATAGAATCCTGCCGGATAACCATCTGGGGCAGGTGATTTATTGCTGGGCAGATAATGGAGCTAATTCTTCCAGGGTGAAGGGTTTTTTTTCATATGTTTTCCAAATTAAATGTTGAAAGAGACTCCTAAGAAATAATAAGAATTTCCCCGGGGAAGTGTTCTGATCCGGAGTGTGAAGATTTCAGTAGAAATATCTAAATAAGTCAATGATTATAAAAGGATTTTGGGATATGTTTATTACCAGATGGGTTTCTGTTTGTTGTGTTGCGGCTGGATAGGATTCCTGATCATAAGGTTTGAGTCACGCATGCACTGCCGATCTGATTCAGCCTTGTTAAAGTATTAAATAATAAAGCACTTTAGGCTGTCTGCAAAACATACACCAATTATAGTAAGTTAAGGTCCAACTCATGTATTTGCATACATTTTCATAAAATGGCTGATTACTTTTAATTGTCTGTATTCACGCTGGCAAACCCCTCACCAGAACTGGATATATAAATTGTTTGTATTTGGCTTGTGTTTAGTTAGGTTTCAGTTTTAGCTTTTATTTGATTTTGTATTTGGCTATCAATGCTGGTGCGTGTGCGACTCACATCCACGGCTGACTCAGATCCTGTAGTGACAGAGGTTAGTAATAAGTGATCTATAAACGGAGGCACTAGAAGGGATTCTCTGATGTCACTTCCCTCATAGAACACACTACCCTCAGGTGGACAGAGGGGCAAAATATGTTTCAGTATGGCTTATTTTAGTTGGTGAAGCTTCGAATCAAGCGATTACAAACAGCTGAACTCGACAGGGATCCGCACAACTTAGTGGTGTCAGGTTATGCCGGCATTGATGATAACCCTGATATTTTAAAAATATCAGTATAGTGTTAATAAAACACAATATATTGTAAATAAAGTAATATCGTAAATAAACCAGCGCCAGTAATCTTATTTACACTCCAACACAGTAGGTGGCAGTACTGCTCCTTAACACTGTTTTCCACCAGTGCTTAATTTGTAAACTCTTAGTGCTTTTCCACTGACAGAGAACTGGTTCTGTTCCAGTTTGTGAGCCTATTTTTGAACAGTTCCACACATTTCCACCGAAATAAATACAGGCTCCAAACCAAAAAAACGGTTTGCGTTGAGAACCAAGAAATAGCTGATCATGAGTGGGCATGTACTATTCTGTGACACAAGCATGGAAACAGTGTTGGAAAATGTGCTTTCATACTTAAGTAAAAGTACAGGTACCACACCAAAGTGTTACTGAAATGAAAGATTACTTCGTTTATTTGGTGGAGAATGAAAGATACGATGTGCCTGATATAATGGATTAAAACATGTTGCAGACAGGAACTTTGAGACCTTTGAGAAGTAGTGATTAAGCCAACAAAATCCCTTGTCATCTATTATGGAAAATAGCTGATCGTCCAATGTAATCATCTCCATTATTTCAATGTTTGTGTCATTAGTTTTTGTGCTGTTAACTTTGAATATTGATAAAATATGTTTGTTTTTTAAAGACAATATGTAATGGCCAATAAAAATAATATTAATAAAAAAGAAAATAGCGATGTTGATACAAAGTGGGAAAAAAAAATCGAATTTCACACAGAAAAGTGTTTTTTTTATTATTAGGCCTATTAATGGGTGTATAAGGATGGTCTCATGCAGTAAAAAGTCTGGCTCAGAATTGTAGTGAAGTAGCAGTAAAAGTTGCAGCAACTTAAAATATTCATGTAAGATACAAACTTATAAAAAATACTTAAATAATTAAATACAGTGATAAAGTATTTGTATTTTGTTACTTTACACTTCTGCATAGAGAAAAATGTAAACTCCACCTACTCAGCTACACCCACCACTGATGGTGCGATGGTGCTGACTGCCGAGATAAAAATTGGTGGAAACGCCGGCTGATTCCTGGTTGGCCAGCTAGTTCTGAACTGAGCTGGTTCACTAACCAGAACAGAACTGTTTCTTTGTTGCTGGAAAAGTACTATTTGAGGTGTCGGAGCTCATAAAGAGCAGACAACTGCGACCATCATTAAATGAAGAGGCGGAGCGTGCTGAATGATGTCGCACTTACTTACAAGCAGTCCATAAAATGAACCTGATGTCATGTGGAGTTATTTTTGGTGCTTTAATCATGACAGAAAGAATACCATTCAATTCAGTTATATTGGAGAGAAGCCCAACAATTATATGGCCGATATCTCCAAATCTAGGCAACTCCCAGCAGAACAACCTAGATGGACAGATAGCACTACAGCCATTCTAAAAATGTTTCAGTTTTGGGGTGAACTGCCCTTCTAAAGTACCAACATACATAGTTACATAGTTCCACCTCTGTTCAAAAGTATCCATTTTCATTTGTAGACTTGCAGTCATTTGCTCCATTGTATCGACACTTTTCAGTCCCTGTAGCTACTGAGTTATGGAAGGTGGTTTTGTTTCCCTCCAGTTTGCAGTTATCATTTTCTTAGCAATCAATAGAAGTATCTGTAAGATTTATCTTTGGTCTGAACTATATGCCTCCCAAGGAATAGCTCCCAAAAGGAATATCAGAGGGTCTAATGGTGTATTCATCTGTAAAATTTTAGTTTTTCCTTTGACTCTCATCCAGAATCCTTGGATTATTGGGCAGTCCCAAAAGATGTGTACATTTCCTCCAGCATAGTTCCACATGAGGTCCTTTCATATATGAAGAGATTGTAAGAGGTGTATTAAAATACCTAATTTTTAATTTCCAATCAAATTCTCTCTGTAGCTGACTATTAAGTCCTTTATGACAATTTGTACATAACTCTTCCCATAGATTATCAGTAATTATAATATTTAATTTGAGTTCCCATTTTCCCTTAATATTTCCCGTATTTTGCAGGGATTAATTTATAAGTCTTTTATATATGTGAGAAACATGGTTTTTAGCTGGAAAGTGTTTTTCCACAATACTAATAAAGTAGTTTTCTATACTATATCGACTTTTACTAACCATCTCTTTCTTTATGATTTGTGATTAAAATTTTATTTACCTGTAATTACCTTTAATTACCAAAAAATCCCACATAGGCCTAACTGACAAACTGACAAACTGACAAAGGCCATTCCACATTTCGCCTCGTGGAGTGGATCCATATGCTTCATTTCTTTAGTTTTCAGTAGTCCGTAAAAAGATAACTCTGATTTCTTCTTAATTCAATTTGTAAATTCAGTCGCATAACCGTTCTTTTCCATTACAGTTGCATTGTAGCGACATTCATTCTTAACGCTAATGCTGCCATTCAGTCTTTCCGCTACTCAGTGGGTCTCACACAATTCTGTGCGCTTTGTTTAGTGGGATTAACTACTAAATGCTACTTCCACCTTTATTTTTACAAAGATTTCAAACTGCTGTGCTACTAGTTGTTGTTTCAAGTGTAAAATAAGATAACATGCAAGCATGTTTGTTAGTTTGCTTATATAAAATTCATCCACCTTCTAGCTGCCTATCCTGGTCAAGGATAACAGATATTAACCAAATCAAATCATGTTATTGGCTGCATATAGTAAGCCTCACTGAAGACTCTACTACAAGCTATATCTGGAGCAGTATAGTTAAATTTCTTCTAGCTTCTGGGTCAGAATACAAGATACTGTTTTTGCAGTCATCAGTCCCTAATGGTGCTTACATCCATGCGTACAAGTTCAATATTTAGACTTGGTGCAGTTGTATATTTAATATGTGAGTTCTTCATTTTACGAGTGGTTGGAGCATTGCAATTCGCTTAGGAAAAGGCATGCCTACTCTTTTGAAACACACACAAAGATTCACAGTGCCAGAACTGAGCTTCTCCAGGTATCCCATGTTTCTCTCCTGCATTTCAGTGACTGCCCCATGTAATGTGCTGTAGTTTTCTGCTAACACAACACTGCTGGATGCTACTGTGTTAACTGTGCTAGGCTGGAGCAGGCGCCTCGATGAGCTCATCAATCCAGACATAGTTTGAGGAGTATAATTAGAGCACTGTGCTAAATTATTTATGTTAGGCAGTGTGCGCTGAGGTTAAAACCACAGAATACTTTTAACATATGAGTATAACTAAAGTTGTTTAATTTTTTAATAATTCCTTCAATGTTTAGATAAATAGTACTCTTCTTGGTGTGTTACCGAGCAATTCAAACCGGCCCAGTACAGGTAGAACATTCTATGATGGGCTACATTTACCACCTGGAAATTGTGCTTTTTAAGCTATGGAGTCAGGCTCCTGATGGTTTATGAATGTGATGTCCTTGAATTACATGACAGAATAAGTTCCTCTCAGTCTCAGCTACATGCTGGATTACAGTACCTTGAGGTATTTTATTATGCCTTCTGTAGAAACTGACCCGAGAAGCTGAGCGGTTACAGAAGGAGCACACCTGGAAAGACAGCCTGAAGGTAATTGGTACTCTATACTAATTCTTCTCCGTCTCCCAGTATTCCAAAGGACAGCTACTTTTAGTCTTTTTGTTGGCCGGATATGACATTTTTGCTTGTTTTGTCACAGGAATGGGATATGGAATACTACGACTCCAAAGCTGACATGGACTACGTAAGTCAGCTGAGTCCAGGCGAGGTCTCCAAGTCACGCAATAGAGCAAACCAGATTAATCCATTGTGTGGTTGGATGTTTGCAGTTGTACAGTGTAAATGGCGGCTTGTTGGGAATACAACTGGCCATTTGGAAAAATGTATTTCAGTCTCTTGGATCAACTGTACAAGTGGTCTGTTTACTTATGGACTGGAGCTGGCACATCACACCAGTGGACAGACCAGACTTGAGGCCCTCAGTGAGGGTTAATCACAGTTGATGGCCAAATAACATGTTAAACAATTAAAATATGAGGTTGAAGGAATGGCTCTTAAGTTTTTCTGGCTTTAAATGAAGTGATCATCTCTGTTTAGGTAAATGGTAGATGTTGGTGTGATTTGGTGTGAGGTTGTACCTAACTCATCTAAATGCATTTGAAATGTTGTCGAAAACGCAGCCATTGCTGGCGCTGAAATGATCCAGCTACAAAAGTATCCATGTGGAATGATGTTTTAATGACTGCTAAGTCTGACACTTGCAGTATTTTGGGTGCATTCTTCCATGAGTAGTTGATGATTATGGTTTGCAGAATAACTCTGTGGAAGTTGATTGCTGCAATTAGCTACAGGCTCAGTGCTGCTCTTTTGCATAGTATGCTCTCCAGGACAGCGATGGGGATGGAAACTCAGCGCATTCATCACCCCTGAAGCTGGAGTTCGTTTATGACCCCAACTTCAAAAATAACGTCAACTACTCCTACACTGCTGTGCAGATACCAACTGACATCTACAAGGGCTGTGAGTTACGTTCTGTGTGGTTGTTAGTGTTGTCAGAATATTTATAAAAAAAATGGATCTGTATTTAGCTGACACCATTATCCAGAGTCACTTGCCCAATTACAATCTCCCTGGAGCAACTTGGGGTTAAAGGTCTTGCTTAAGGGCTCGCTGGTGGTGGTAGACAGAATTTGAATTGGCAACCTCTTGGTCCCTCTTGGTCCATAACCCGAGCCTTATACCACTAGGCCACCACCATCCCCGTATGAATAAATGCCAAAGTTTCGATCTTTGGGCTCAACTGAAATAAAAGCCTGTGCACAGGTGCTCAGAATGACTCGACTTCCACTTGCCTTCAGCCCCGGTGATCTTGAATGAGCTAAACTGGACCCAAGCACTGGAAAAGACCTTCATTGAGAACAGCCGTGATGACCCGTCGCTGCTGTGGCAGGTGTTTGGAAGTGCCACGGGTGTCACCAGATATTACCCAGGTTTGCCACACCTGAGTCTCGGAGGGTCTCGGCTCTCTTTCTTTGCCAACTGAACAAGAGTACAGTCTGGAGCTCACTGACTAATTTTACGTTATTAAATTCAATACATTTTTGTTTAGCTGTTTCCCAGCGCGGTCACCCCAAAGAGTGTAATACAGCATGTAGCTGCAGAATAATAAATGCAATACCAATAGAATTAATGTAGCTTTACAAATGAGCTGAAGACTGTTTAGCCTTGAACTATTTTAAAAGCAAAAACTCCCAAAGGAGGTGTAAGAGGAGAAAAATCAGTGGGGTTCCGCCCCTCTGAGTTAACTAACAGCTCAAAGATGTTTCATCTGAAATATATTAGAACATGGCATGTAGAGTCATGTCCCACGTTTCTTCCACTCTAGCCACCCCGTGGAGAGCTCCAGATAAGATTGACCTGTACGATGTACGGAGGCGTTCATGGTAAGCACCTTCTGATTCTTCACTTAGCAGTTGTGCAAGTGCATATATTTCTTGTTGTTAAGCCATTGAGTTTATACATAGTGGCAAATCTTAACATTTACAGTACATGCACCTTGATATTTTACTGCAGCATTTTAAACCTGTTCAATTTTATCAAGGAACTCTAAAAGAATGTTTTATAAACTGGCTCGGGTTTCTTTTATCATTTTACAATATGCATTAACATGTATAAAACAATTTTCAACTAATATAGGAATCCTTTTCCTAACCTAGGTACATCCAGGGAGCATCCTCACCAAAAGACATGGTTATTCTGGTGGATGTGTAAGTTTGCCCTCTTTTGGCTGGAAAGACTGCATAACAGACATGAGTCTAAGAAGGAGTTCTGAAATATCACATTGACTACAAAGTGTGTATTATCATTTGTAGCCAGAACCTGTAGCGACCTTGCAGTTTTTAATGTCATGAAATGTCAAAGCTGACAAGCTGATTCTCAACCCTGGCTTGCATTCTCTCTTTGGGAGTGGTTGTGAGATGCAGGTCCCTAAATAAGGGGCTTCTGAGGTTTTCAAATGTATTTGGTTAGTCTATGTGACCCATGCACATGCTTCTGTTCCAGGAGTGGCAGCGTAAGTGGCCTGACTCTTAAACTCATCAAGGCCTCTGTAATGGAGATGCTAGACACGCTATCCGATGACGACTATGTCAACGTGGCCCGGGTGAGTATTCAATTTGGGGAGCCGTTAAAGCAGTGACTTGTTACAATCCCTCCCAAGCTGTTCACAATTACAAGGTGTTTCTTGTTCTTGACTGGTTTTTCCCAGGGTTAGACTAGTTTTCCATTATATAGATAGGCGGCTGGTCAGTAGAGGTTAGGGACTGGGGTTTTTGCAGTAAGACTGCTGATTCAAATCCTTAATCTACCTCGCTCTCTGAGCCCCAGAGTGACCCCATTTTCTTGTTCTGCCCCTGGTCCTGTTTTTTCACTAAGCCGTGCACTAGAGTAGCCCAATAAACTGGAAGAACACAAACCTGCAAATGGAAATCCCTGACCGAAGCAGAATCCCAATAACCCCTCACAGTGTGACATAGAGGGGATGCACTTTTGTCTGCTTCCCTCATTGCCTCCGTGTCTCACACTTCTCAGTTGGGAGTAACCTACAATACCCTGACACTGTAAGTAGGTCAAGTAGTAGCCGAATGATAGGAGAGAGTCTTTTAGTCAATCACTGACGGCTGGCAGGCCATTATCTTCTATTTCGAGAACTTTATCCTCGTAGGGCCAGATTTAATAAGTCAACACTATCCCTCCTGTGCCCGTTTGGCACAGTTTCTGGTTGGTTGGTTAGTAGCACGTTCTGGCACCATTTATCAACACTGGCATTTACTATGGCAGGGTCTCATTGTGAATTTATCACATAATTACAATCTCAATTCAGTTCCCTCAGTGCATTGTGTACTCAGTTCCAACAATTAGCTGGAAAGAAAATGTGGATTTCGTAGACATTTTGTTTGCAAATATGAGATTTCAATGCACCACACTGCTTTGATCTGAACATCTAATGGAGATATGTTTTAATTTAAATCTGAGCCTTTTGGGAATAGGTCAGTGAGTTTAGAGCCTGAGGGTGCCTGTAATGATGTCTTTGGCAGTTCAGCGAAAAGGCAGAACCAGTGGTGCCCTGCTTCAAGCATCTTGTCCAAGCCAATGTCCGAAATAAGAGGACCTTCAAACAGGCTGTCCAGCTCATGCAAGCTAAGGGCACCACGGACTACAAGTCGGGCTTCCACTTTGCGTTCCAACAGCTGCTGAACGTAAGACATGGGCACTGCCTTTGAAGACACATCTATGAAGTATCTGTGTGCATTCGTTTGTTCACGTTTGTGTCGGTTTGCATTAGTGAGTGTGGGCATGTCTCTGCTCGATTGAGTGTAATGGTGTTTGTTCGAATTATGGTCGTGCTGGTGATGATGACGTAAAACTGCTGCTTCTCTGGTTTTCCTGGCATCTGCTTTTCTTCCCCCCGCTTCTCCTCCTCCTCCTTCTCCCTGCAGGTGACAAACGTGCCGAGGGCCAACTGCAACAAAGTGATCATGCTGTTCACGGATGGAGGTGAGGACCGTGCCCAGGACGTCTTCGAGCAGTACAACTGGCCCAACAAGACGGTTTGTGTCTCTGTTATTCCACGCCCCCAATTCTGTGAAATATGCACAATGATTTCACTCCCCAAAATGCACGACTGAGTCCTTCAGACCTTCCTCTGTTCACTGCCATTCACTTGTTCAGTGCTTTCAGACTCCATGATCCTAACCCCGCCCAGCTTGGAGGACACAACCCAACTGTCACAGTATCGACTTGCAATAATTAAGCATCTTCCATGTTTATTTCTGGCTCATTTTTCCACCTGCCCATTACAATTCATTTTCTTGTAATTAACTAATGATTGCTTGTTTTTGATGGAGCCTTACTGTGGGAATTAGTTTTTAATGCTCCTAGGCGACACATTTCGCCCCCTAGAAGATCAATACGGTTATCTTATCTCATGTTATCTTAATCATTTTTGAACCTTTACAAATCATTCTGTGGGTATAATGCTGTGGAAGAGTAAACAAAGGATTTCATTACAAGTTATATTAATTATATTAATACCACTATATTAATCCAAACCCACACCACATAAATGTTCAAGCCAAGGCATGTGGAATTGGTGCTTTTGTCTGGTAGACTTGAAGTCAGTTCCATACAGGGTCCCTGAGAGTTTGCAGTTCTTCGTACCCTGGTTTGTTTAGCTGGTATATAAGTGTCAAGAAAGAGAGGCTACTGTACAAACCAGTACATGCAATAACACTGAGAACTGTTTTCAAAGTAAGAGCATGGAAGCTGAAATACTCCCCTGTCCCTGTTCTTTTCCAGGTACGGGTGTTTACTTTCTCTGTCGGGCAGCACAATTATGATGTCACTCCCCTGCAGTGGATAGCTTGTGCCAATAAAGGTTAGCTGCACCATCTCAAATCCGTTACTTGTGTGAACAGTATGTGTGCATGTGAGTATGTATATATTACATTGTGCAGACTGTGATTAAGTATCCTCCACAATGTGATAAAAAGCTGTTATTTTGAACTTATTTCAATATTTTTTTGTCCCCACAAGGGGCATTTATAAAATTCTATAAATGCAATCAAAAAATGAAAAATACCAAAAGTCTTTACCATCAAGTATTTTATTTACTTATGGTTAAGGTAAGGGCTGTGTAGGGGTTAAGGTTGCCATTGTTAGGATTAGAGTTTTGCCCATAGAAGTGAATGGATGGTCCCCACAAAGATATCAATACAAACGTGTGTGTGTGTGTTTGTGCATCAAGCGTAGCTATATTTTCCCCAGAAATGTCTCCACCATGCAAGCAAACTTTGTAAAACAGAGCTGGATTAAAATGCCTGTTGCGCTTCCCACAAGGCAGAAATTGCATTCGCGTGTGTGGGCGCTCCCCTGCATTCTCCTGTGTACGGGTACTCCCTGCATTCGCACGTGCGGGCGCTCTGCTGCATTCGTGCCTGTGCGGGCGCTCCGCTGCAATCGCGCGTGAGGGCGCTCTCCTGCATTCGTGCATGTGCGGGCGCTCCCTGCATTCTCGCGTGAGGGCGCTCCCTGCATTCGCGCCTGTGCGGGCGCTCCGCTGCAATCGCGCGTGAGGACGCTCTCCTGCATTCGTGCATGTGCGGGCGCTCCCTGCATTCTCGCGTGTGTGGGCTTGCTGTTGACTGACGTTTCCATCCCCTATGAAGAGAATAATCTCAGGCGGGATGCCTTTTGCGGGATCCCTCCCTTGCACCTACTTTAGCTTCAGGCTCGCAGAATCAAAGGTCAAAGCGAGAATATGACCCGTCACCTTTCTACATATACTGTCCGGGAATCTGCGACAGCTGAGCTTTGAAGCCCGATAGTAGATACGTGGTCTTTGAGGAGAGGAGTTTGTAACTATGTCAGGCGCCTGTCAGTGCCTGGCTGTTATTTCAAGTTCCACTGCACACATTCTCTCTTGGCCCGTCCCCTTCCCTCCATCTGTCTTACAGGGTATTACTTTGAGATCCGCTCCATCTGCGCCATCAGAACCAACACGCAGGTTAGTATAATGCAGGTGGTTTGCTGTGCTTGCAGAGGCTGATATGCAGCATCTGGCTCACTGCACAGGATCATGCCGAAAGGTCCTCCTTTGGGCCTTGACCTCGCCTCAGTATAAATCCCCAGTTCTTTATGGGTTATGTTAACTGCTGACCTGTAGTGCAACTTCAGCTTGGTTTTGATAAAAGCGTTTTCTTGGCAAACAAAGAGCACAACTGTGAAGACTAATGTCTCTGTTCCTCTGGCCAGGAATACTTGGATGTTCTAGGACGGCCTATGGTGTTGGCAGGGAATCGGGCAAAGCAGGTCCAGTGGACCAATGTGTACCAGGATGCCTTGGTAAGCCATGGAGCTCTGGGCCGGACCAGCCTGGTATCCTAGACAGCACCTCCGAAATTTGATTATACTCTCACATTTGAGGAAGGTTCTGTTTTGGTTCCACATAGCACCATGTACCAGCAAAACTACTCATACCTGGCTTTAGATGAGCTCAATGATTTTCGGTTCCTATGGGCACTTTTTAGGGTCTGGGACTGGTAGTGACCGGAACAATGCCCGTCTTCAATCTCACCATGGAGGGAAACTCACAGGTAGAGTTAGGCAGTCTGTGCTGTCTGTTTAAATGGCTAATCTGTGTATTACTAAGCCCACAACATCAGAGTCTGACTCTGTGCTGCTCTAGACCTGGCCTTATGTACGTATTTTCTCCCACATTTTGTCCTTTGTAGAACCAGCTCATTCTAGGGGTGATGGGCGTGGATGTCCACCTTGACGAGATCAAGAAGCTTACCCCACGCTACAACGTAGGTATACCAAGGGCACGGAGAAATGCTCAGGATGGGCTGCTTGTTGGGGTGCAATTCAATTCAATTCAATTCAATCTATTTTTATATAGCGCCCTTCACAACAGAGTTGTCCCAGGGCACTTTACATGGGTGTGTTGCGATACAGTACCATATACGAAACAGAGTAGAACTGTTGACAGATCATCCCCTCGTGCCCCCCTCTCCTGTCATAACAGATGGGAAGGTCTGATGGCAGTACTGAGTGACCACCCCCCCCCCCCCCACTCCAACCCACTTGCCCTACCCCCATGGCTGTGCTGACAGCTGCATGACAGCAGCTGTTGAATTAGCCTCCCCACTCAAAGATACGTGTCATGCTGCTAAGTCACCGGGCCTTGGCACAGAGCCAAAAAGTGTCTGTGCGGCATGTGCAGAACTCCTCAGCCAAATCCGCGAGGATGAAAAGCCAAGCACATGCAGAGCCCCGAATGGACTCCCAAAAAGCAGACATGTCTCCTTCATGCACAGATAGTTGAATCACCTTAACATTTAGTCCGGAATATTCCTTAAAAGCAGCGAAACAGTCACTGTGTACCGGTGATCAAGTGAGGAGCGTGTACCCCAGAATTGCATTTACATTTTGTTTATTTAGCAGGCATTTTTATGTAAAGTGACATGCATCTTTGAGAAAGCAGGATCAGACAGTTCCTGGAGCATTTGGGGGGAGGGGCGCGGGGTTAATGGCCTTACTCAATGGCCTAAAAGTGAAATCATGCTGCTGATCCTCAGAGCCGACCTTCTGATTACAAGCACACCTTACAAGTTTCCTAACCTGCTGAGCCACATACCCCTTTGAGTTGTTTGTGCCCCAGACAGATGTGTACTATGTTCTCTTGCTGCCAAGCACCTTAGAATGATGATCTATCTGTATATGTTCCAAACCAATCCTCTTTTCTTGTAGCTGGGTGCGAATGGATACATCTTCGCCATAGATCCGAATGGATACGTCCTCCTGCATCCCAACTTGCATCCAAAGGTGAATGACTTGCCCCGGGCCACAGAGTCACAGTGATAGAGTGATGACTCACTGTGTACTTTATTTATCTCACACTTTGTTTCTCAGGTGCACAAAAAGCTGTGGAGCTAATTCATGAGTCATGAGCCTTTAATGAAATGTGTGATTCAGAATACAGAATGAAACTTCATACCCCTGACACACACAGCAGTTTATTTTTATAGTTAGATACTCATTTTATTTACAAATGAGGTGCTCAATTAAAGTTCTTATGCAAAAAAGTAAGAGGTTCTAAGAACTCTTCAAAGGGAGATGGTAATTCATTGACCTTAGGGAAAACAATGAATAAAAGGATGATGATGAAACAGCAGCCAATGAGACAAGCCGTTTAAGGTCACATGCCTGAACTTCTTACTGGTGTTTCATTGCGCTGTTTAAGGTGTTTGCATTCAAATCCATTTTTTTCCACATCTTATTTTTCATAATGGATTTGGTAGAGATCACATTCTTTAAATAATATATATTCTCAGAATTTACTATGTTTTCCATTATTAAATCATTTTCTAAAAGAAAATAACTGAAACATGACTGACGATGATTTGCAAGCTTGTGATTAAGAATTTATGATTCTTATGATTTAATATTTCAAATTAGTGAAACATAAAGTATGAAGAGTATTGTGTTTTGATTAGGTATGTTTATCCATCTTCCTGGTCAGGCATTGGGGGTGGGGTGGAGTCTATGAGTTTATATCTATAATAATGGGGTGAACTTAGTCTGCTGCCCAGCTGTATAGTTTGAAGGCATGCATAGCTTGTAATATGTCTGCATTGAGGATCTGCACGTAGGTTTGTCCTAGTAGGGGTCTAGCCCTGTCTGACATAAGAGTGAATCCCAACACTGGCAAGCCTAGTCAGGATGGAGGAAGAAGCCTACATCAGCATCTCTGACACTTGATGGTGCCCTCCTGTCCCAGATGGTGAATCTGCCAGAACCGGTGACCCTGGATTTCCTGGACGCTGAGCTAGAGGATGCCAGCAAGCAAGAGGTGAGGATCCAGAGCCCAAGGTTCCAGAATTTTCCAGGCTTTTTCCTCCACACAGCTGTGGAGCTGTATATAATGTTGCCAGGAGAATGCCTCATATAGGATTTTTTTTGGATGAAGCTCCATACCTGGGTAACTAGACATCCCTATCATGGTTGTGGGTCCAGCAGCACCTTACCTGCTGTCAGACCATCAGACTCAGAGTGATCATCTCCGTGCTCTATATCTTCTGCGATGCTCTTCCATGCAGATCCGGCGGCAGATGATCGACGGGCGGCCTGGCCAAGCGACGATCACAACTCTTGTAAAGTCAGTTGATGAGGCAAGTCACCAGCTTGGGTCCACCATTTCTGTTCTGGTTCAGCAGACTGATCTCCTCGGTGGCCACATGACCCGCCTTTGTCCTTAAGAAATCTTCATTGTGAGCGATGCGAGTTCTCAGGCCTCTTCTCTGTTCATCAGCGGTACATTGACGAAGCCAGACGGACTTACACCTGGATGCCCATTAATGGCACTGACTACAGGTGGGAGGAAACAGAGTCCTGCTCTCTTTGGTGGGAAGTTGTTGTCTTTAGGGGGTGTTACTTTATTTTATAAGGTGAGATCTACAGTATAAATAAAAACTGAGGTTTAGGTAGGAGGTGTTGAGACGTAGGCTTATGGGAAACTCATGTTGCTTAATATATGTATAAATGTGAGAGATTTTAAAGATAATAATTGTACATCAACTTACATTAGAGTAGCAGTAATTGTTGAATTTGATTGTGCATGTGTGTTCTGAAAAACCATCATAGGGGCTGCTGCTTTTATGTTGAGGATGTTGATGATGGCGAGGGTGCATTCAGGGCTGTTTTTTGGATGACGCAGGCATCTTTGTTGGTGATTTATCATGGTGAATTACTGCTATGTATGCTTCTTAAGTTACTTTTTAAGAATCAGCTTGTTTCTTCATCGTGTGCCCCCCCCGCCCCCCCCCCTCAGCCTGGGTCTAGTTTTGCCCCCATACAATGAATACTATCTCCGCGCAGACCTCAGCGATGAGATGCTCCAGCTGCAGTGTGAGTATGACACGCATGCCCCTGCCCCATCCCGTCATGCCAGCTTCCACCTAAGTGTGGGTCGAATTCCTGTGGCAATTTAAATGCAGGAAAGACACATCTTCATTTATTGATATGGATATGTGATGCTTAATTGATATGAATTGATAATATGGGTAAGAAAAAAAACTAAAGGAAGTGCTTTATTTTTTCCTTATTCAAGCAGAATAAATTGGGGATATACACTATATTGCCAAAAGTATTGGGACGCCTGCCTTTACACACACATGAACTTTATTGACATCCCATTCTTAATACATAGGCTTTAATATGGCGCTGGCCCACCCTTTGCAGCTATAACAGCTTCAACTCTTCTGGGAAGGCTTTCCACAAGGTTTAGAAGTGTGTTTATGGGAATTTTTGACCATTCTTCCAGGAGAGCATTTATGAGGTCAGGCACTGATGCTAGACGAGAAGGCCTGGCTCACAGTCTCCACTCTAATTCATCCTAAAGCTGTTCTATTGGGTTGCGGTCAGGGATCTGTGCAGGCCAGTCAAATTCCTCCACACCTTTTGTGAGGAAATTTCACAAAAGGACTCACGAATGGTGGCATCCTATCACAGTACCACGCTTGAATTCACTGAGCTCCTGAGAGCGACCCACTCATTCACAAATGTTTGTAGAAGAAGTCTGCATGCCTAGGTGCTTGATTTTATACACCTGTGGCCATGGAAGTGATTGGAAAACCTGAATTCAATGTTTTGGAGGGGTGTCCCCATACTTTTGGCAATATAGTGTATATCGCCAGTTACTTCAGTATATGTTAATATTGCATGTAAAAGTAAAACAGAAGAAATTCACTCACTTTTGACTCTACGTAAATTGTGAGGTGACAATAATTCTGAATCTATTACAGTCTTAGAACAGGTCATGAGTTATGAATTTTAATCAAGTATCATATTTTACATAACTTGACTGTTTTTTGATCTACATTGTTATTATATAACAGCCTGTTATGATTTACAGTTAAAACATCTGGAATGTCTTGGTTCCCCTCGTCTAACTGAATATCCCTGAATCTCTCATGGTCTCCCTATCGTTCCCTGGACTGAGGCACTTCTTGTTTCATGGACTGCCTGTCTTTCAGATCTGGAGTCCATGCTCCCGAGCTCCTTTGAGTCTGAGGGACACGTCTTCATTGCGCCCAGGTACGCAGAGTCATGGGGTTGGTTTGTTGTGCCGTCTCTCCACCGACTGCAACATTGCAAACCAATAACCCTCCTAAATGTTTGTGCATGTGGATCTTAGCGAGTATGTAAGGGAGTCTAGCTTGTACAAAAGGATTTAGAAAAGGCAGATTCTGCGTAAATAACATGGTCTGTTTATCTTGCTATGTTGTTGACAGTGTGAATGCTTGTTATGAGATTTTTATTTTTCTATATTTCTTTTTATAAGTTCTGTATGAATGAAAAGATGAAAGTGATTTGGATTCCAAAATAACTCTGGAATATGCATGCAAAACTGATTTTCTATGGTTATACTGGCACAACTGGAGGTTGTGCTTCGTAATGTGACAGGCATTGTCATCTCTTGGTAACACTTCGCTGACCTTGTCTATGTGTTGTTATAGTTGAATATGGAGTGTCTTAATGTGGGCCTCATTGGTGTTACTAGCGAACGAGGTAGCTTGTCGTTCACTGGCTGGGGATGTTCTCTCCCCAGGGACTACTGCACGCAACTGCGTGTCACTGAGAACAACACGCTCTTCCTGGAGAACTTCATCTCGCTTATGGTGGAGATCACGGCAGAGTCCAAGGACTGTGAGTGCCACTCTACCTCTTAGATATGTAAAAACAGTAAATGTCCACAGTAATAATTACTTATTATAGACTCAAATAACTAGTTCCAATTTCCTTGTACTTTTGAAGGTATTTCCCTCGAGTAAGTTTGTTTGGTTACTTATGGTTAAGGTTAGTGCTGAGTAGGAGTTAATGTTGACCTAAATGAAATAGGGCTTTTGCCCCTAGAAACGAATAGTGAGTCCCCTCAAAGATATAAATACATAATCTGTGTGTGTGTTTGTGTAAATCAGGTAATCAAGTCCTCATTCACAACCTCATCCTGGAAGCTGACATAACTTGGCAATTGGCCGCAAGAGTGTGGAAGAACAAAGATCTCAACACGTGAGTACATTAAGACACACAAAATACTATCCTTTCACCATTATAGGTTTTGACATTATTTTTACATATAGCATGATGCCTAAATGCTATATTAAAAGCTCCCTTACAGGACATGAGTCGGGGAATCCTTGCCTTTTGACACTCAGGAGTGATGGCCTAAGATTCCTCTCCATTACAAATTGAAACAGCCTTTTCAATTCCTTCACAGCTGCACCGGTGTACAAGCATGCTGATGCAGATGACAGGCATGCTAAGACACCCACGCGATATCAGCATCTCATAATGCGAAGGATGCAATTTTCATCTGGTCGCATTAATATTTCTCATCTAACAGTTTCTTGTTAGCATCACACATAAAATGTCACGTCTGTGGGATAAAGCTGGTGGCATAGTGGATTTTGGAGAATAAACTATTGGTAAGACATACAGGTTGATTGACAGATGACTTTCTGTCTCATAGAATATCGTGAATTACTGGCCACTTAATGACTCCAGTCTCCTAATTATGAATTTCATTTTTTTTTACATAGAAATAAGAGGGTTGGGAGCTTGGGGCTCCGTTGGGGTTCACTTGTCCCATGCAGGGCCAGTTAATCTTATAGACCATCTAGGAGCCCACAAGCCTAGGAGGGTTGGGAGCTTGGGGCTCCATTGGGGCTCACTTGTCCCATGCAGGGCCAGTTAATCGTATAGACCATCTAGGAGCCCATAAGCCTAGGGGGGTTGGGAGCTTGGGGCTCTGTTGGTGTAGCTTGCCTAGGGCACTGTGTGGTCTTTCATCTGCCCTGGTTCCATCTTCACTGCCTTCTTCCCCTCTTGGACTGCAGATACGGCTTCCTGGCATTCTTCGTGTCCACAGATGGTGGTGTCACTCGGATATACCCCAATACGTGAGTCTTCCAGTGGATGGGAATGCAGTAACTACACTGTTAGTTCATATGGAATGACACCTGCATGTTCTTATAATAATCAGTGTGAAAGTTTTTTAGGCGTGTTATTTTTTCCCAAACAGATAAATAGTGTAAAGTGTTTACGAACTTTGTTCAGAGCTGAGGATATTACATTGACCTTATGTGTTTTACTTCAGTTGTTTTTTAGTGTGTTTTTAATCTAATTATTACTGGCCTTTCTGTTATTTAGGGCTGCTGAATCGTGGGCTGAGGATCCAGAGCCCTTTAATGCCAACTACTACCACCGCACAATGGACAACAGAGGATTCATGTTTCATGCACCTCGGAGAAAGCGTGAGTGAGCCCGATGCTATGGGCCTGTTCCAATTAGCTAGCACTAGGTGGCAGCATTAGCTTAGAAAAAAGACCAGTTCCTTCTCAGAAATAGCTCCCATCTATTTAAAGTTGTGGTACAGTGCTTGTGCCTGACTCAAGGATTTAATTTCCTGTTTCAACAGTCGTATTAGCAGCCTAAATTTGGGCAGCCGAAAAAGTATTTTCACAGTTTGTGCACATTATAGTACCGATGACAGACAACTTTCCCCACAGCTACTGATGACATAAACTTGGACAATGGTACTGCCAGTGTTCTGGTCAGCACTGCGGTGGAAGTATCTGTAGGTGGCAAGACTATAAAACCTGCAGGTATGGGAATATGCTGTGTCTTGAGGATGTTTTTTTTTTTAATTTATGACTAAACTGTAAAAAATATACATATTTCTGTGCTGCTATTTTTTTGTGTGGCTGTGCTATGGTGGACCAGTCGTGGGTGTGAAACTGGACCTGGAAGCCTGGGTGGACAAGTTCAAGATTTTGGCCAGCAACCAGTCTGACAATCGGCAGGGTTCACATAAGGTGCCACCATGCATATACACTCACTTGATTAAACACATGCATATCTACTGTAATCACATATGAAGGGCAGTCATGCTTTTATGAATACACACAAACATATATACTACTCAACGTGTTAATGTTCATCTGTTGACACTCGCAAATTGACACTTAAAAGCATGCCTTTAAACCAAGGTATTTCTAGCTCCATATTTTTATTTATTTTTTTTGTATGTTTTTTCCTTTGTTACTTTGTTTCCTTTTCAGTTTTGTTTCATTTTAGATTTATTAGTTTTTGTTTATTTTAATTTTGGTTTTTATTTTTATTGAATTTTGTCATTTGTTTTTAAGTTTCGTTTACTTTAGAAGCCCTCTGCTGACGGGGTGGGGGTAGGGTGGGTTGGCAGCAGATTGTGTGATCTGGATAACATCGCATTTCACTCCAAACGCCAGCTGAGCACCCTTGCCCTACATCTTAACCGTAAAAATATATATTCCTAGCAGTTCTCTCAGTCGTATTGTGGCTGTGTTCGTCTGAGGAGCCGACATTTTACACAACCCTAATGGTCTAGTTGAAAAATGTTTCATGGGGGATGGTGGAGGTAAATCTTTGCAGGGGGAGGGAAGGGGCTTGCAAATACATATTTTGTGGTTTACCCTGGGTACATATGAACTCTTACAGTTTGCACCTGCTGAAACTAGTGAAATGACCTTAGATAGTTCTTTTCTATTCTGTGGAAAACAAAACATTGACTGGCTGACCATATTTAATGTTTGTGACATCATGTAAGTGTTGGATACGCCAAAACGGCTTCTCCTTCACGACGGAAAATGGCTGTTCGTCCAATGCAGTCATCTCCATTACAGTAGTAGTTATGTTTTTAGGTGTGTGATATTTATCAATATTTAAATGTAATATTTAATCATATTGAATTTAAGTATTGGTCAATATTGACCAACGCTGATATCTTGATGTTTCTTGTATTTGTGAGTTGCTGAGTGGTTCGTCCCTCCATCCCGCTGTAGCACAACCATGTTGATTTATTTAGAGTAGGGATGTAGAATAAATTGTTAGTTTTGGAGTCTGTTTCAATTTTATAGTTTAGTTTTTATGTGTTGCTTGTGCTTTTGTTTTAGTTTTGGTTAAAATGCTTTTATCATTTTTGTTTCAGTATTTGTTAATGGTAACTTTGCTTTAAAAGACACACACACACACTCACACACATGTTTGTATTCATATCTTTGTGATTTCTATGGGGGGGGGGGGACCCTAATCCCAACAGTGACAACCAAACAAAATGCAAGACCTTTTGGCATGTAGTGTTTTTTTTTTAAATATATATATATTGCAGTTATAAAATTGCGTTTCCCTTTGTGGAGACACAAAATGGTCCCTACAATGTCAAAATTACAGGTTTGTATCACATTGTGTGGCATTTAGTCCCCACAGTGCAAGATACACATAACACCCACACTCAATCACACTTGCAGGTTGGACTGCATTTCTGTGGTGTCATTGCACAGGGTCTGGGTTGTGCTGATTGATAGTCCTTTGTCTTGCGCCAGTGTGGGCCATCCAGTAGCTGTGAGATGGACTGTGAAGTCAACAGTGATGTAAGACCAAATTTCATTCTTTTACACCACCTAAACAGAAAATGTGGCAACAGAATAGTTTCAGATTTAGTCTGAAACTTTATTATCTTGAAAATTTGACTTCTAATGCTTGTTTTTGTTTGATATATGGTGTATTTTCTTTTTGGAACTAGAGACGGATACTCCTAATATATTTTGTTTGTGTTGGGCTATCTGCCACAGGGAATTTGCATGCATCACAGTTTTGCACTTTTGCTGTTTATGCAGTTGGTAACAGAAACTAATTTATACACAGTGTGGGCACGTATCTTTACGCATAGTGTGATTTTGTTCATACTCTTGGTCAATACTGCATATTTTTTCAGGCATCTTCTGGTGTTGGGGAGTGCTGATGGGGTTAAGGATTTGGTAATCTGTTTGATCATCTAACTTATGATAGCCCTTCTCTGTAGGATCTACTCTGTTACCTGATAGATGATGGAGGATTCCTGATCATGTCCAACCAGAAAGACCACTGGAAAAAGGTACACAAGTATTTATATTATTTTAGGGCTCTGGTATCCTTGTCTGTTCTCTAAATTCAATTTCTAAGTGATTAGATTTCACCATGACGGCCCCAGTTTTAACTTTTCCATCCTGGTGTCTCGAGAAATTACTGAAAAAAAATATGTCCCATTTAAAAAGTTCTAAATGTGCTGCAAACTGAACAGCTGAACCGACCTACACATAAAACCACCAATCACACAAAAGAAACCCAGCACCTCTCACCCCCCCCCCCCCCCCCCCCCCCCCATTGCTTTGTCCGGCTGTCAATAACAGCTGCTAACCACAATTGGTCATTTATACTCCCCCGAGGTGGGGGTGTGGCCTTAAGGTGTAGCCATCTGCCAAAGGAGATGGGTACACCTTAAGGAGGAGACGAGGAATCTCGACCCTGCTGTGGATCTCACAAATTAACCAAGCCTGAGAAAAAAATGCATTTTAATCAGGGGCTGCAACTAGTGATCCCTTTTCACAAACCAATCAGGGGCGCCGCCAGAAATCTTGGGCCCCATGAAAGATTAGAATTTTGCCCCCCCCCCCCCCTTTTTGCGAAAAGGTATGCTGCATGTGATCATCTGTTTAGGTGATAACACCATTAGATGGCTTTATTTTTAATTCACCATTGTCAGAATTAGACTTTTACATATTGCAACTACATATTGTTACTTGGTATAGAGTCCATTCTAAATTCTTAATGTGTTGAAACATCTTGCATGCATCACTGTATCAGCCTAACAATTGCATGTAGCCTAACAATTGTTGCTCAAAAAAGAAAATAAATATGTTAAATTTGAAAGTGACCATGGATTTTCCATTTTATAGTAGGCCTAACAGTCTTTTCAGC
>JAODKL010000128.1:7870947-7881743 GCA_026780765.1 Petrocephalus schoutedeni
TGTGCATGTTGAGGGCACTTCATTAGTTATGAAACTGGCTAGCACCAGCATAATGTAATGTTTTATCTTGTATATTATACTAGTTTATCACACATGTTCATCCAGTTTTGTACATTCATCTGATCTCCCGTGGCAATAAAGGTTGAGAATTAAAATAAAATGGCACTGCATTGCTAACTGTACGGTAAATTGTTCTCTTGTTAGGCTAATCCAACCACTTTAATACGAAATCTGTAGGTCTATCTATCAGTGATCCAAAATGAGCGGGTGCCCGTGGTCACCCGCGGTTACGAGTCATCCAAAAATATTTTTAATGATATTCGGGTCGCGGTCGGTCGGGTCGTTTGAAATAAAGATGCCAATTAAACCTTTGTAATTTATATGGTACTAGACAGTTGCGGGCGGGTTAGTTGAAAACGTCGGTCGGGTTCGGGATGTTTATACGTTGACACTGCTATCTATCACTCGCTAGCATATTATAAACACCAAGGTCAGTGACTAATGCCTGCTAATAGCCTACCTTTCTTTGGGAAAAACTGAGTCACCAGTTGTCTGCCCTTTTTCTCCCTCTCAGCTTTCTGCAGCTTCTCTTTACGTTTTTGGTAGCCGGACTTCATATTTACTGTCACTGTCACCACCAGTAGCGACTGTTCATGTGTAGCCTACACCTGCGTGCAGCGGTTACGCTCACGTTATATAGAATAGAACTGCTGATCATTCTCTGAGCATACGCATTTCACATGTCCCGCTCGGCGAGAATCAGACCATACCATTCCTCAATAAGAGAGAGGGGTAAATGACAATATGATAAAGAAAAATGTTATAGAAAACGACAACCATGTTCAATCTGCTTATTGTAACAGATAAAATTTTATATTTTATTTCAAAAGCCTAAACAGGGCAACATTATTAAGATAATATTATTAGCCCCTAACAGGGCCCCATGTCAGTGCTGGGCCCCTAGAATCGTTCTAACCTTTCCCCCCCTGGCGGCGCCCCTGAAACCAATACCCCATTAGTGAATATTTATACACTATTCAATGTGCTGAGTTTGTCCACAAGGAATGTTTATGCAATATGGTTGTGCAGTTTATGGACTGTTAAAGGTTTAGATATGTAAAGGAACATTGCAAATTCAGTTTAAAGAAATTAATATTCATTCCCGAAGTTGTCATTAAATGAAGAAATGTTCCTTTCTACGTGCACCGGACACATACACACGCTACACAAATGTCCAGGTTTGGGACGTTGGAAATCTGGTCACCCTAGGTAGGAGGGCTGTTTTTCAGAACCCAGATAATAAGCCATAATCCTTACAAGTTATAGGCTCACCGGTGACTAATAATGCAGCAAAGAACACCTCAGAGCTGGAATTAAGGTCATCTATCCTCTTCTGTCTGGGTAACTGACTGTCCGTTCATCAATTTCTAGGTGGGGCACTTCTTTGGAGATGTAGATCCGTCCCTCATGTATGCTCTGTACACAAGCTCCATCTATGCCCGTAAGCAATCCTTTGACTACCAGTCAGCATGTGAACCGACAGCAAGCAGCCACACGGGGGCGGCTCGACGGGGTGTCTTTGTAGTGAGTACCATTGTTCACCCTTCTGGTGTGATCGCTTTCCCTTCCCTGCTAAGTTGCCCCTCTCAGGTGGCTGAGCTGAGAAAGTACAACGTTCTCATGTCTTGTGTCGTTTTTTAAGCCAACCATTGCGGATATCCTCAGTGTTGCCTGGTGGACGTCAGCCGCAACCTGGTAAGAGTTCAGGAGTCGCTGCTGTGGACCAGCTGTAGAGCCTTGCATCCTAAAACAGTGCTTGGCTTTTCAAGGCTCTACGCTGTAAGGAAAAAAAAGTATAGCCCTGGTATAGTTTGGTTTACTAAGGTACAAAAAACATCAATGTACCCCCAATGGTACAAAAGTGTTCTTCAGAGGCAGTTTCTGTAACTTAAATTAGACCAAACCTTTATCTGCAGCTAAGGGTACAATTGGCAGACCCTTGAGTGCACAGCCCCAGTGACAAGTAATTGTACCCTCAAAGGTACAAATTGGTACTTTTTTTTACAGTGTAGTTCTGTAATTGATAGCCATAGTTATAAGGAATCAATTTGGAGACTATCAATCAAATCTTTAGTTTTTAGCAGAATGTAACAGTTTTTGGCACGTAGTGTAAGTTAGAGGTACATCTTGAGAGTTCATTGGTTAATTACTTGCATTGTCTTTGTTCAGGTCTCTGCTTCAGCACCTCTTCTATGGACTGGCGTACCACAGCTGGTTCAACAGCGGTAAGTGTGTACTGTATGAACCCAGCTCTCAAACATTACCTGTTTATTAGTCTTCAGTTAGTCAAGACTTCAGTAATTGTGTATTCACAGGTCATTCTTTGAAAATGACAGTGGCCCAGTTGTGTCACCTGGCAGAGAAAGATGTAACCATTAAAGTCATCTTTAGAGTTACTGTGGTGTATAATTGGTTGGTCGGTTTGGTCTAGTTAGGTAGGCCTGATACATCACCATGGAGACCGAGCTTGTTTCCCAGCAGATTTTTTTTACCCTGCTAGGTGACGTGGAGGCCGAGGGGATAGACATCCGGGACAGCTGTACAACCATTTATAGCCAGTTCTATTTCACCAACACCACAAGCTCGTACAACACCTTGCAAGACTGTGGCAACTGTTCCAGGTACATTTTTGAGTGGGACAGCTTGGGGCAGCCTTCATGTACATACATCATCGTCAATGTGAGTGAGAGTGGTAAACTGGGGAATTTCACCAAATAATCCGTGCTTTTCTACTGGAGGTTGTTCCATGCCAAGAGGATTGAGAAGACCAACTTGCTCTTTGTGGTGGCAGACATTCCCTGCAAGTCTTGCGAGATGGAAAAGCTGGCTCGGGTTAAGACACAGTGTATCCTTTTGCTACCTACAACTGAAAGTGCAGTCTGCCTTACCCCAATTTCATCTGTTGTTGGCAAATCTCAGCTTTTATGGGAATACCAAGAAATCGAATGATAGTTCTAAATGATAGTTCTTGAGGCTTGTCCGAGTTTTACGCACACAAAAATCGGATTGGTTATAATTTTTGATTGAAGATCTGATTGGTTTATCTCTGTGAAAAATCACAAGTGTTCTTGAGTAAAGAGATTTAATCACAAAATCAGTTGCCCCTGATTTCAACAAACTGAGTATAACTGAGAACCAGCAGCACTGAGGGTAGCTTTCTCTAGGTTCACACACCGGTGTTTAACAATAAAAAAAATGCAACCAGGTATGAATGACTGAAGTGCTTCTTTGGGGGTGAAAATTAGTACAGACATGTAAATAGGGTGGGTATATTTAAATGCATAAATACCGCAACAAACAGTGTTAGGTGATCACATTAAACCTGTATCTGATGCAATTTTATTGCTTACTTACTGAATTGATCTCTTATTGTGTACCTTGTTCGTACACTCAAAATTATATATTGTTTAAGCATTATATATGTCAAGCATGTACAGATAGTCGTCTTCAGGGGAAGAGAGTGGGTTAAGCTGTGGGTTAAGCTTCTGTGCCTGTGATCAGAAAGTTGCTGGTTCGAGCGCAGCCTCGGCACATCTAAGGCCCATTAACCCCCAGTTCCCTGGGTGCCCCGCAAGGTGGCTGTCCTTTGCAGCTAAGCTTACTCTTATGGAGTGCAAGGTTGGGGGAGGTGACAAGACACTTTTATTGATCCCCATGAGGAAATGATCTCAAAACAAATAAAAAGGTCCTTTAAGTATTCATGGTGAGGTTTCAGCTGCGGGCATCCCAACCCTCAGTTAAATAATTGTTAGATGGGCGTTGGTCAGTCAGTTTTTCCAATTTAAATTCAATGCGCATACTGTCTCTCTAAGGTTCTGGAGATTTCTTGGTGCTCTGTTCCAGTTTCTTTAGTTTATGGAGTGGGTGAAATGTAAGCTGTATCCACTGTATTGGACTGAAGTTTGTTATATGCCAACCAAACGCATGGAGAGTTCTGCCGTTTAAGCATCCTCAGCCATGCCATCCAGACCAGGAAGAGAACCCATGTGAACTGCTGAGTTTGGCACGCTACCGGAAAGGCCCAACCACCTGCTTTGACTACAACATCCAGGTGAGAGGCAGTACTAAGCAGCTCAGAGCTATGGAATGCTGAACTGTGGCTGCACATTGAAACTTGCCTGGCTGGAGATTGCACTCATACACATCTCTGACTCTCCTCTCTTTACCTCAGGAAAACACCTCAGAATGTGGCAGGGGCCTCTCCATCAGACCAACGTTAGGAGTCCTCCTCTGTTTCCAGTTGCTTCTCTTGTACCTGTCAGCATCTCTCTAGGCTTTGCCTAATTCCATCTTGGTTTGTCTTTTTTCACTCACCTCATCCTTTCCGTCTCTCCCTCTGGTTTGACATCCTCTATTATCACCCCGCCTTCTGTGAGTCATTAACAAAGGGTCTCGCTTGGTTTGTGTCGATGCCTAGCAACAGCATTCCCTCCTCCTCCTCCTCCTCCTCCAGCCTCTCAGCCATGATTCACTACCTCCCTCCCCTGTGGAGGTTAATCTAAGAGTGATACAGATACAGAACAGCTCACCTCTGAATCTGCCACAAGTAGCCAAGATAATTTGCAAAGAATGTTTTTAACGGTGTGAAGGCAAATTATGCATATACTTCTTTGTCAAATGTGACCCTTTCTGTGGTCTGGATATTACCTCCAGAATTAAGGGGCAGTAAGTCAACAGATCCTACTATACCATGGCACAAGAGTCATAATCATGAGATACGGCAGCCGTGCGACATGTGGTGACTAAGCATGTCTGTGTGTGTTGTTCATGCCCACGTCACTCTGGCCAGAGACGCCACGGTTCTCCATCTTCTAGTTAAGTAGCACAACAGTGTCGGCCAAACAAATAAATATAGATCACGAGACCTCTGGCCACTAATCTGCTTTTTAAACATTTTTCTAAAGGACGAAAATAAAAATGGGGACCTGCCTACTTTATTGTAAGGGTGCATGTGTTAGCTTTAGCTTATCCCGGGGGATGGGGTGGGGGTTCTTGGCTTGCTTTAGTTCCTGCATGAAAGACAGACTCTAAGTAAAATGAGCCGAAAATAACGTTAGTATCCAATCTTCGCAGCTTCCCTGGTGTTGCAGTATAATGTGGATTTTCTAAATATAGTTTGATATTTATGAGCGAATGACTGAAAGGTTTTTAACATTTAAAATGACTTTTACATGTCTTTTAAAATGTGTGTATGTGTGTGTGTGTGTGTGTGTGTGTGTGTATAAATATATAGAGAGACAGAAGAGAGAACATGACTCACACCCCCTTTGTCCCACCCAATAGTGCCTTGGTGCACGCCACCAGCCGGACAGCCCATGTAAGGGCTTACAGCGCTGTATACTTTTAAGTCCCCTTGGGACATTTTACCCTTGTACCCTTGACATAGCTGCTTAACTGTCGCAAGCGTCGTCATGGAACACGTAACATGTAATGCCGGGAGTTAACCAAGATAAGGCTGTTTGCTAGGCAGATAGAGTTTTCTGCTTGCTTGACTCAAAAAACCACCTGTTATTGGTAGCAGGAAGTCAGTCTACCTGTATTTACTGTTTTCTGACCCCCTCACCTATTCTCATGCTGGAGAGTCGCAGGTGACACCGCAGGGTCTTGGCTCTTGATTCTGCTACCCTGATGTATCCCTCAGTCCTGCACCTGAAGGCTAAGTCAGTACCGCCCTCATTTTTTGGGAATGGAAACTGCCACACTGCCATCATGCCTCCAGCTGAGTTCCATTCCAGTGTACCACCCAGTCAAAAAGGGTCAACTGAGGGATTCAAGTATTAGAACAGAACGCGTTACAATGACTTTAATCCTTTGCCTGGGATTTTGGATAGACCTTTGAGTTTTATGCCTTGTGTAGTTTTCGTGAAGCTTATATGTCCAAGCGCATCTTTTTCTGTTGTATAAAGTTCAGCTCCAATTATGTATGTATTCCCAGATTCCAACGAGATACAGCATTCAATGGCAAGACTGAAATGCAACTGAAACCTGCATGGTAATGTGTGGCTGACCACTGATGCCTCTGATGAGCACCTGCAGAAGCTATGAGTTGGAGTTTGCAGCATTTGTGGGATCGGGGGGGCTGCTGAATCAGGGTGTGGGAGGTTGCAAGCAGCAGGGAGGAGTGAGTAAACGACACAAACTGTTGACCTTGCGCTCTTTCATGAAGTTCTTTCCCTGTTGAAGTGCACCCAGTGGAGTTTAAGTGCACTTTTTTGTATTTTATTTTGTTGAATCCAAGTGTCATTTTCACCTACATGCAGGATAAGGTGTGAAATAGGCACAGGAGTCTGGGAACAAAACTGTTAGTTGGCTTGGAGCAGTTGGTGATTAATACTTCTCAAGAAGAGAGAACAATGTTTGTGAAGAAACCTGTAGACATTTACCCAAGCATGATTCTGCAGGAGCTTGGCCTCAAGATACAATGGCTCGTACGAAAATTGCCTCTAGTGTTTAAGATATGTGCTACAACTTTAAAAGGCGCGACAAAAAAGACTGCAAACGAAGAGTATTAATATTTATTCATTTCGGATAAATTGTGTTTTTTTGCAACATTTTAACTCCTTGAATCTCCAAATCATCTTTTGTATGGATGGCGATTACAGGACGAAAGGATAAATTTGTAAGATATTGTCTGCCATTAGTAAAATATTAAATATTTTCAAATTGTTTACAGAATTGATTATTAAATATTGTTAATATTTTTCACTTCAGATTGGTGTGAGGCGTATTTTTTGGTGCATGGAAAAAGTGATGAAATAATGTCTGCATAATGTCTTTATAATGCATTCAGTGCACTTTCATAATGCGTTCATAGAACATTCCTGAGCAGATGGCTAAGCTGACACACTTTGACAGACATACTATCATACAACATTTAAGGCTTATTTTCTTCGACTGCCTAAGACTTTTGCACAGTACTGTATGTATGTATAGCCCGTCTCTGCAGAGGGCCACTTTAGATAAGTGCTAGTTGATATGAAAGGTGGGAAGACCTTGCAGATGTCTCCTGGTCTTGTAATAATTGGCACAGTCTTGGAAATAAGAGGCAGAATAATATATTTCGGCATGTGGTATTGAGTATAACACATGTTTTTAATGACTGCCTGGACTTGCAGTGGATACTGCAGGAGGTAGACTCTTTAGGAGACATTTTCTGATGTTTCAGTATATACTGTGAAGATGGAATACTTTTACAATGCAAAAGACCTATGCCAAATGAAGAAATGTCAGAAAGATTCAGTTGGTCATAAACTTTCATATGAACGCATTCATCTAGTTTTGATTTAAACAGCAATAATCATTTAACTCAAAACCAGAGTCTAATTTCTGTTTATAAACAATTTTTAGCTTCAGCCAACTGATATACGGATGTAAGGATATATTTTCCTATCCTTTAGAACAGGGGTGCCCAGCTCCAGTCCTGGAGGGCCAGAATACAACATAACTTGCAGATTTCCCTGCGCAAACATACCTATTATACCTGGTTATTAGCTGATTAAGATGTGTTTGAGCAGGGAAGTCTGCAAACTGTGTTGGATTCTGGCCCTCCAGGACTGGAATTGGCTACCTCTCTTATGGAATAGTGGTGGTTCAGGCCCTCACTGAAACATCAATGCGTGGTAAACATGGGATCATGTTATAAAATTTCAATGTTGCATTTATATTCTAGGAGCCCGGGTTTCCCTTAGTGGGATCATGTGATAGGGTATTAAAGTAATTGGCTGGTAAATCACATTCTGAAGCGATTACTCATGTCACAAAGTGGGCTCATACACTCAATAAAATGTGGAACTTGATCTCATCCCAAGCAGTATGGTCTTATTAGGACTAAATGCAAAAATAGCTACTTACACAGGTCTGACATTGCCGTATGTCAGAGATGTTAGCTTGTTGTAGGTTTACCAGATGGAGTGAATCTTGTTATTCTGTGTCCAGCACATGAATATAATTGGCAGTTTTTAAGCGGTTTCTAAGGTGTGTCAAGATAGGAGACTGAAAACAATCAGGTGCCAGCTTTTTGTTCCCAGAACAACGTTTTGACAAAATATCTATTACAAGATGATTACTAGCCTGAGAATTATGGTGGATTGCGTAAACCAACGGCAACATGCAGTGAGAATTGTAATGCTTGTAAATGTACATGGAACGTTTGCTTGTGGTAAGTGTGAGTGCATCCAGTGATTTTTGTTAACGTTCATTTATTTATTCTCGTTCAATTTCAGTGATCAGTACGTAATCTCATACGTTTCTCTTAATGCATTGTGCAGTGTCAAGTGATACATCAAATGATGTGATTGTTCTTTTGTGCCAGTGGATCTTTGTCAGAGGATTTTTCTTTAATAATCTTCAAATTTATATTACGATACATAACGATTTAATCAGTCTGAGGTAATAATTGAATCCAAAATATTTCTCTTTAGCTGTCCCTTTTCCTGTTCTTTTCAAGGAATTTCCACCTGTTTTGCATAACAGAAACATTCCTTTAGTTCTAAATATTTGTTTTTAACTTGGGAACAATGGAATTAAGGAAATTAAAACACCTCCTGCAGCTTCAGTACGATGACTTTCTTCAATTTAAAAATCAGAAACCATAAAATCAGAAGTTTAAGGACAAATGAAAGTTGCCTTTCATCAGTGACATTTCTGATTCCTGTCTCCATCGATGAGTCCTGAACTAGATACATTTTGTGGGCTACAGAATCTTCAAAGTGTTCCTGTGATTCCAGCTAATTGAATACTTTTAAATTGCAGTTATTGCGTATCTTGTAATGCAATGGTGTCTTGTTTCCATATGCTTTTCAGGTAGGCTTTGGATCTCTGCTAATCTTTGGAAAAGTTGTTTAAATAATGAATACTTTGAACATATCAAATGCTATTTATACTGGATGTATAATTACAAATGTACACTTGGCATTCCTACCACTATATAGAGCTGTGTTACAGATTGCTGGTCCCGTGAGACATAAACTTTATTCAGCTACTGGTTGACCATGACAGAATCTGAAAACTGTCCTGAAATAGTAAAGGATTAGTATTTAGAGGTAACGTTTAAACATGACCTTCCTCCAGGTTTTGGATGTAGAGACAGATCAAGTTATGGATTTTTTGTTTGCAATATTTACAGTTTCTTCTGCTGGAAAGGTGATATTGTACTTGCAAAGGAAGATGGGGTAGTTAAATTCTGCAGAGTTAGGTGTGTGAAGGTATAATCTGGTACACTCAATAAAAATGCAACACCTGATATGTTACCCATGACTGTCAGCCAATGGCTGTCAGAACTTTGGAACGTATTGCTGGACTTGGGCACTGCTATAAATCGTATAGCTCTCTATCAGACTAACATGATGTGAGGACAGGGCCCTGGACAGGTGCCAGACTGGTATAGAGTTGCATTGCGATTGGTGGGGGAAAGTGAGGGGGAAAAAAAATCAGAGTTTATCAGCATAATTCGATATTAAAAAGGGAATATAGTGATGGATCTTAATTAAATTAAATTTTTTTAAGAAAACTTTTGAAGAAAAGAATTTGGGCAGGCATGTTTCCAGTTAAAACAATGTATGCTGATTAGAATCATCAAGTCTGAAACAAACAAAACTTACAAAAACCTATCGTGTGTGAGAGAGGGGTAAGCAGCATGCACTGATGCAGCATGTTGCCACACACCACCTCAGGGGTGAGAACCTGAGCACAGCCATGCAATACCTCAGCACCACACTAATTTAGATGGAGTTGAACAGTGTGAAATTTTTGCGCGGTGGCTGGAGTGCCAGTCCTGCCTCCGACCCCCAGATTTCCAATCTTCCAGTTGCTGGTACAGAGCTCTAGCTTTGAAGCCATCACGCCACCCACCAATCACATGTGAATTATCAGAACCACCACTCCACCCACCAATCATATGTGAATTAAACATATGCAGATCATTTGACTCTAAAAATGACATGGATACTGCTTGCGCATGGTTCATGTAATGCAAATGCAAATGCAAAAATAAAACAATATGCAAAGTAAAAAATCCATTAGTTAACTTTATTGACTAATTGCTTACATTTGGTTTCACAATGAAATTCATTTTGTATGATCTCTTTCGTTCCTCATTCCGCATCGTCCTTGCCCTTAAAATGAAATGCAAAAATTAATTTCATAATTTGCAGGACGAATATGGGCAGTATTTTCAGTAGTGTTTTGTATTCGGAAAACTATTCAAAACTTATGTTCTGTTTATATTAAATTAAATATATTAACATAGAAATACTTTATTGATACAATGCAATTAGCACTTATTTAATAATGTAGATAGAAATTATTATAATTATTATAATATGGGACAAATTACCTTTCCAGCATCGCGGCTCTTGGCTCTCATCTTGTTGACCTGAGACTCAGCGATGTCGGCACGCTCCTGGGCTTCCTCCAGCTCATGCTGCACCTTCCTGAACCTGGACAGGTGAGTGTTGGCCTGCTCCTCCTGTGTAGCAGACAAAGAGCTTCAAGTTGGCATTTTCATAGATCGATTCATAGATAATTCAATTTGAGAATTTTACCATGATCTGGACCATGTTTTTGCTTTTTTATCAGTAAAGATTTTGGGGAAATATTTAAAAACAAATTAGTTAAAGATGAAAGAAATTCTCCTCTTTAAAGACTTAAAATATGAATAATTCTTGTATAGAAAATCATACGTACAGCTTCCTCAGCCTGTCTCTTGTAGGCCTTCACTTTCAGCTGCAGCTTGTCCA
>JAODKL010000128.1:7920444-7932536 GCA_026780765.1 Petrocephalus schoutedeni
AACTTCCCCATTTCAATGATGATTTTGTCTACTGACTACTGACGCAGGGTAATGTTACATATTAAGTTGTTCTGGTTATCAACGGCTTCGGTGTTAATACAGCTGATTAAAATATCAGGTCACAGCTCTCCTTGGATCACATGGGTCAATGTGAATTTACTACCAAATTTATGGCAAAATAGCCGTAGCCAGAAATTATCCTGTGGTAATTACAGTAGTGTCTGTATTATTAGTATTATTATTATTCTTATTATTATTTATGTGCTGCAATTGCAAAAAGCACTCGAACAAAAAGTGTTTTATTTAGATTATTTCATCTCCCCTCATAAATTACTTAAAATATCATCATTATGGCATGCAGTTTAACTATTAAAACCAATGAGTTGTTCATTTTAAGAGACCTGTCTTCTTCTCTTTTGAATACTATTGCACTTTAATAAGACAGCTATTTCTTACACAATTACTCGATTAATGGATGGAATAATCGACAGAATACTCAATTACTAAGCTGCAGCCCTACACCACACCCTATGGTAAAGGATGTCAGGCAAGAGGCAGGAAACATCCCGGATGGATATCCGTCTGCTATTTAGAGACACCAATCCACCTAATAGCTGAAACCACACAGCCACAGGGAGAACTTGTAAACTTCATGCACACAGTCAGGGGAGGGATTTAAACCCTGTATGCAGGAGGCTACAGTGCTCATCCACTGTATTAGCTCCACCTAGTTTATATTATCATAATACAGAACGTATCAGAGAGTTATTTAGCAGACTTACAATTTTTACTGCAAATAAATAAGCTGTGTTAGTATAATTGTGAAGTGTTCTAACTGATATTCTTATTTCTTTTAAGGCCAAGGAGGCTGAATGAGGGATGAAAATAATGAGACAAAGTAACAAGAAACCATACAATATGACTTTCTTGTGAATTGTCTTTCTGCAAAAATTTCTCAATAAAGTTACTTATTCATGTCCGCAACAAACCTGCCAATTTTTTTCATTAATACATCTACAGTATATCTCACTTTTACACCACTAGAAATGAACATTAATACTCTGTAGAACTTGAAGCTGACAAACCATTTTAAAAGCAACAAAAATTCATATTACATTGAGACCAAACATTTCCACCAGCACTAAAACAGTGTGGCCAAATGTCATGGAAAATGCTTTTGCTGTAGAGCACAGCTGTAGGAAAATGCTGTAGAGCACAGTCTCTTCTATAATTTACTGCTAAATTGTCCGATATTCGGTGAGTAAAGGCACACTTTAAATTAAAATTACTAAGGAGTAGTTGTAGGTACAGATGTAGCCACTTCAATTTTCCCCTCCAAACCAGAAGCCTGCCAGCTGGCAGCTTCCAGCCAAAAGCCAGCCAAAGGAAGTGACCCCCCCTCCTTCTGGGGGTGTGCCTAAATAATACTCTAAACCCGCCCAATTATTTACTTGCAGGGTGTTACCATGAGATGGTGCTTTCTTTACAAAAATACATTTCAGTTCAGGCATCAACCAGAAGCTTTTGGTAGCCATCAGCAAGTTTCTGGCTTAATTCTGACTGGATATTTGACCACTGTTCTCGGCAGAATTGGTAGTTAATTTAAAAGTGGTTGGGTCCCTGGCATGGCTTTTATGGGTAACCCTCAAATTTTCAATAGGTTTGAGAACAGGTAGGTCTTCAACAAAGCAGGATTTCTCAGTTAGCCCTTATGAAAATTAACCATTGTTTTACTATGGTTTTTTGGGTAACCATGAGTTTATGACAATGGTTTTATCATGGTTTCACTGCAATTACCATGCAGTGCTATAAGTAAACCATGGTGATACTATGCGTAGGAGCTTAGTAATCTTAATTACCATGAGGTACCATAGTAAAACCATGGTTACTGTAAAAAAAAACCGTACCCAAAACCCAAAAAACCATAGGAAACCATAGTGAATTTTCGTAAGGGAGCCGAGTTAACTTAAGCTAGAAGTTATGATTACCCAATAAGAGTTTAACTAAGGGGCATTCCTAACTTCTATCTTAAGTTAACCCAGCTTAATGAGAAATCCTACTTCATGGAACTAAAACTAAACTTCATGGAACTGAAGCTAAATGTTAGTCTGTTTTATTCATTTAAAACAAAGTTTTGAAGTGTGCTTGAAATCATTGTCCAGTCTGAACACCCGAAGACAGCCCAAGTATTTACAGCACCAAAAACTAACAGGGCTATGTATGTGGCTAGCAAGGATGCCAGGACATGCTAATAGGCTCCGCTCCCCCTCAGAAGTACAAAGCTTGTGATGTCTTCCTCTGTCTTCAGAAAGGAACTGTTTTGAAGCTTAGCATGCTGATCAGGAGTGAAAATGTATTGTTCTAATATTCATTAATTGTTTTGTACTATCCCTGTAATATAATGTGATTGATCATTTTATTCTTCTATGTTTAGTGAATTGCATGTTATAAACTGCAAAAAAGCTTTTCTTAAAAACCACACTGTCCTTCCAAACTGATGTGAGGGGCAGTGACAATGAAATTCCAGACTGATGGCCCAATGACAGTATGCAAACTGTTACCGATCAATGTTCATTGTGTAGATCACTGACTTCTTAGGTTAAAAAAACCTAACCTTCACCCTCCAAACATACCTCATTTCATTGTGGCCAAATCAATGACATATTCACAGGTCATTGTGACTGCCCCCGCCCCCTTCTGTGAATATGAAGCCGTCAGCAGCTTTTCAGACGGTTAGCCAGGCAGAAATAAAGAACATACTAAGTAAGGTTTTTTGTTTATTTTATTCAAGTGTAACCACATTTTTTCATTTTCCACTCAGTCCAGCTTTGTTCTCCAAAATCAACCTTATTACTTTGTTTAGGCCTGTAATTAGTCTGTTACACACATCCTGGGTCAGTCTCATCTCCCAAAAGAACTCTTTTGCTTGGACAAACCTGACCAGTCACCATGCAACACCTTGCCCGCCTCCCCCTCCCCTACTACCTGCTCTCTCTTCAAAGGTTCCCATGAGTCCACCCATCATAATCACTGATCAACAAGTGAGACGCATTCTCCAGAAACAAAAGATCAGGAAAGCAGCTGGCCCAGATCAAGGCTCTTTTCTTATCATCCTCGCTAGCCACATACATAGCCCTGTTTGTTTTTGTGCTGTAAATACTTGGGCTCTGTCTTCGGTTTATGTAAGTGTATTTACCTGTGTGTGCCCCAATCTGTGCCAGTTACTCATGTGTTTCTGTGTTCTCTGTAAGTAGTAATCATGTGTGTACCTTACAGTCCACCATCAGACCTTTCTCCATTATACGTGGTCTGAGTGGCATCAGATTAAATTGAGACCATGCTTCGCACACACAACTCGTTTCTCCCACGAACCAGGAAGTAAACCGGAAGTGAGGTAGAGAGCGAGTGACATTACAGGACTCGATGTCCTCGAGCAACCCACCATCAAAAATCAATCTCTTTCACTTTCTTCCACACAAGCCTGACCCCCTTCAGACCACAGCACAGCCAAATCTATTATTGTAATGCCCTTAACTGAACCATGTACAAATGAATTGCCAAATGAACATTCGCCCAAGTCAAAACAAATGCCTTGGAGGCAACACAGTATGTATTGCTTTGTCTAAGTTCTCAAGTGACAGAAAAGGCTTAACTGTGGATAAAAGCCTTAGCTGAAAGAAGCTTGATTTAACTACCGACTTGATTTGTTTGTCCATCTTAAAATCATTGTCGATTATCAAACCCAATTTCCTAGTAGAAGGCTTAATAAAAGGTTCCAAGCAATCCAAATTTAAGTTAAGTGGTTCATTGTTAGTGCTTGATCGAAAAACAATGACCTCGGTCTTACTTTCATTGAAATTTAAGAAATTCAAAGCCATCCAGGCTTTTATGTCCTCCAAGCAGTCTAGCAAAGGTCTTAATTGATTATTATTGGATCGCTCTAGTGGGAAGTAAATTTGAGTGTCATCAGCACAACACTGAAAGGAGATGCCATGTTTTCTCAGAACTGAACCTAAAGGGAGAATGTACATGGAAAAAAGTATAGGCCACAGCGCCCTGTGGGACTCCACAGTGGAGAGGAGCTGAAGCGGAAATACAGTCTTCAATGCTTACCGCAAGGGTTCTGTTGGAGAGATATGACCTGAACCATTCCAGTGGAATGCCTTTAATGCCCACACTATGCTCCAGGCGTGAAATAAGTTTGCTATGGTCAACTGTCAAAAGATGCTGTGAGGTCTAAAAGAACCAGAATGGCACAATCACCAGCATCAGTGGTTAATAAAGGTCAATGAAAACTTTTAAGAGAGCAGACTCAGTACTGAGGAGGGCTTTAAAACCTGATTGACAAGGTTCAATAATATTATTCATGTCTAAGTAGGATTGTAGTTGAAGGAGAACAATGTTTTCCAAGAGGTTAGACAGAAATGGAAGCTTAGAGATTAGTCTAAAGTTGGAGAAGACTATGGTATCTAGATTGGGTTTTTTGATTTGAGGTTGCACTAAAGCATGTTTAAATTGACTTGGGACAATCCCTGTGGACAGACTACTGTTTATAATTAGTTGAATGTTTGGTCCAATAGTCTCAAAGGTTTCACTGAGGAGCCGAGGTGGAATAAGGCCTAGAGGGCTAGCTCATAATTTCATGTGGCTTCCTCATGGTTTCCTCAAGAACAGAGAGAGAGACAGACTTGAAACGGTTAAAAGAGGACAAGCCGAAATCACAAACTGATGGATAATAAGACGGAGGTGTAATAAGTGCTCTAATACTAGCAACTCAATCTACAAGAAAATGCTGAAATTTCTCACAAACATTGGAAGAGGCATCCAAGCAGTGAGATTGTGTGGGATTAAGGGCAGCATTAATAGTGTTAAAGAGTTTTGTGATAGTTTCTTGAAATAACATCAGAAATTTTTTTTTACTTTTCCGTTTTACCGTATGCTGATATCTAGCCCAGCTATCTTTTAAGATGTCGAGAGACACCTGCAGCCTGTCTTTTTTCCACTTGTGCTCGGCCCTTCTACAAGTAATATCATTCAGCCAGGGTCTCGATGTGGATTTAGGACCCAGGGTTTTATAAGGAGCAACAGTGTCTAAGATATCATGACATGTGGAAAGGAAAAATGAAGTTAACTCTTCAGTATTAGAGCAGGAAGGGGCTGTTAAGTTTGACACTGTATTTTTAAGTGCGGTGGTGAAATGTTGCCGTGGAGGAGTTAAGCATCCAACGACAACGCACTGGAGGTTTTGGTTTAAAATTATGACTGGGCACCGGAATTTCAGATGTAATGGGCAAGTGATCGGAGAAAACAGCATCATGTATCTTAATATTAACGGAGGATAAACCATATGTTAAAACCAGGTCAAGTGTATGACCAAGCTTATGGGTAGGAACAGTAACACATTGTTCAAGATTAAAAGAGTCAATAAGATCTAGAAAGTCTTTCGCAAGGGGCATGGTTGGACAGCAGACATGAACATTAAAATCTCCAACAATTAAACCAGGGCAATAAATAACTACGCATAAAACAGATTTTCTTCTATCCAGCTTAATCATATTTAATTCGAAGCTGGTGTAGAATGGCACTGGCAACGATCGAGAAGTTAAACTTTTACTATCCAGTTAAACTTCTACTATTCAGTCAGAATTAAGCCAGAAGCTTGCTGATGGCTACCAAAAGCTTCTGGCTGATGCCTGAACTGAAATGTGTTTTTGTAAAGAGAGCGCCATCTCATGGTAACACCCTGCAAGTAAATAAATGGGCGGGTTTAGAGTATTATTTAGGCACACCCCCAGAAGGAGGGGGGGTCACTTCCTTTGGCTGGAAACTGGCTGGAGGCCTCTGGCTTGGAGGGGAAAATTGAAGTGGCTACTCACTGAGGCTTTCATAATGACTGCTCCCCCTGGTGGATAGATAAATCATTGCAAGTGATTTATACACAGAGAGTTAAGGGGCGGATCATGCCGGTCCCGTTGTTCATTACATCATCGTGGGGGGATCTCATTACAGTCAAGGTCCCACCCAGGTCCCAGCAGGGACCTGTCAGGGACCAGCCAGGGACCCATCAAGGAAACAGGGGAAATTTCAAGTGGATACAACTGTATACATCTGTACATCAGGGAGTGCTCAAAAGCCAGTCTGATTATCTTAAGGTTGCTATTTAACATTTATTTACTTCGTTCATTAGCTGGGCTGGGAGTGAGGAATAGGGGACTTATCAAGTCAGTTAATAATGGGGCTAACTCAGTGTTGTGTCTGTGTCTGATGTTTGTCCTGCTGGAAACTTGAGACCAGTCAGATTTCATATGCAAGTGATGTCAGCTGGTTGACTCCCTCAGGGCCAGGGTTCGTGATACCATCCTCAGATACCATCTTCTTGCCAAAGGCCAAAGGGAATGCCTCAGCCCAGTCACAGCTCACTGCATCAAGATACTGCTGAAGTGAAGCACTTTGCCAGAGCATAAGTAGTGCAGCGGCTTTCAAACAGAAATGAATTTGGAGGGGTGTCCCAATACATTTGGCATTATAGTGTAGTTTGTTGTTTAGATTATAATTTATTTTCATCTTCAAATTTGTGTTATCCAGGTTGTCTTAAAACATAAAAGAACTCACCTGCCCAGGTTCAGGAAGGTGCAGCATGAGCTGGAGGAAGCCCAGGAGCGTGCCGACATCGCTGAGTCTCAGGTCAATAAGCCGAGAGTCAAGAGCCACAGTGCTGAAAAGGTATAATCAGTTCTAGTCATGCCTATTATACTGTACCCTATGGTAAAAGATGTCAGGCAAGAGGCAGGGTACATCCCAGTTGGGCATCCATCTGCAATTTAGAGACACTAATCCCCCTAACAACTAGACCCACACAGACACAGGGAGAACTTGGAAACTTCATGCACACAGACAGGGGAGGGATTTATTGCCTGTAGGTGGGAGGCTACAGTGCTCATTGAATGTATTAGCTCCACCTAGTCGTTATTATCATAATACTGTATGTATTAGAGAGTTATTTAACAGACTTTTAATTTTTATTACATAATAAATAAGCTGTGCTACTATAATTGTGAAAACAAAAAGAAAAAATGTAAAATGTTCTGGCTGAGTTTCTTATTTCTTTTAAGGGCAAGGAGGCTGAATGAGGGATGAAAACAACATCAGACAAAGTAACAAGAAACCATAAGACTTTCTTGCTATAAATGATAAATGTATATGTAAGTGCATAATCGGGACTATTTTTATGGAAGTAGTTTATTTGCGATGCGTTTTACAGATAATTGCATATTGAACTACTTGGGGATCATATTACATTATTATAAATGAAGCTTTCATCACTACCCTGAACAGATAAACCCGGGTAACTAATGAAGACAGAGGAATTGTAAATAATTTTAATATATAATTCATTTCAACAAAATAACAATATCTAGAGCTTATTTTAATCTTGTAGCTTGCTTTCACATTTACTTTAGTTCTTCATGTAGTTCAAGTAAACATTTGGGCATTACCAAACTGCACTCTGTGTGTGTGTGTGTACATGTGTGGTAAAACCTGAAATATTCCATTCTTCTGGAGATTTGGATAACCTCAATTTTTTAAGAACCTGTGAATGCAATCAAAAAATGCCAAAAGTCTTGTATTTTGGTTGGATACTTTTGGTTAAGGTTAGGGATGGGTAGGGGTTAAGGGTGTTGTGATTGGGATTAGGGTTTTTCTCATAGAAATGAAGGGAGAGTCCCCTTTTAGATAGGTATGCGGGTATGTGTGTTTGGATATACATTGTGGAGACCAAATGTCCCATAATGTGATAGAAACCTCTTGATGTTGTATTTTTTTGGTTCACTCAAGGGAAAGTTTTATGAATAATCTGATACTGGAATAAAAAAAACTAAAAATGCCAAAAATCTTTTGTTTGGTTACTTATGGTAAAGGTTAAAGGCTGGGGTTAACATTTCATGAACCATGTGGGGTTAAATTAACCATAGCAGTTTTAAAACTGCTGCATTTTGCATCAAAATATATGCAAGCGGTCTAGTTTTTCGAGTAGACGGAAGTGAGACGTTGCTGCTTTGTGTCATGATAGCAAATCAGGATGGTGTGCAATGTCACAGTGCATTTGCTTAAGGTGTGTGTGGGCATTTTTAACCACATGTACTTCACATAGCAAAAAAGTAAATACCATGATCTTTGGTTGCTAAAACCTAAAACCTTGCTCATTTATATACATTTATATACATTTGTTTGTTTTAGATAAAAAATCATTTAGACATGCATAAAATCTAAATACATACATAAAATATTTTACAAGATTTTTTAATGCATGAAACAAGATTTTTTAATGCATTTTCATTCAAGTGATATATTTGTAGGTGGATAGTGTTCAGGGTAAAATTAACCCAACATGGTTCAGGTCAAGACTTTTATTCACCTGGTTTGCGGACAGGTTGTCATAGTTGGGATTAGCATATTATTCCCCATAGAAATGCATAAGCGGTGCCCACAAATAATAGAAACGCACGTGTGTGTGTATTTTCCCTGTGTTTTTCTCCTACAGTCCAAAGCTGCCCCAGTTCAGTTGCACCCTGGTATAGATGTCAGGCTCCCTGAAGCCCTAAGTGGTTGGAAGATGGATGCATGATTGGATGATATTGGGGGTTAATTCCTTAATAAACATAATACAAAAACGCAATACAGCTAGGCCATAGAATCTTAATGCATATTAAGGAATTGCATTAGTCACATTAACATTACACAATCATGCTACAACAAACAAAAAACAAGACGTCTCCTTGTAGATGTATGGAAAAACACAATTTTTATGCAGCTCATATTCAATTTCAAAGGCATTTAAGCAGTAACGGTCACTTACTTTTCAGCGTGATATTCCTCTAAACCCTGCATCTAAGCGACCTGAGCTTCCACACTGTCAAATATAACAGTAGGCTTGTCACAAATTCACAATAAGCATCACAACACTGTGACAGTGATGTTTTGCCAGCCAAGCCGAACAAGCAGCTATATTTGTATTTTGTCCTAATAAGAACACATGTCTATGAGTTGGATATCACGTGTTACATTTTATGGGGTATATGACCTGATCCCACTTTATCACATGTGTAATCACTCCAGAATTTATAATACTCCCCAGTCTTCATTTGCCCGTATCGTATCACCACTCTCAAGGAGAACTGTCCCACCAGAGAATAGATCCTATAACTGGATTGTATAATATGATCCCTTGTTGCCATATATACTTGTATGGAAAAAGGTCATGCTGCAGTGCTACTTCTGAAGTACAAATGATAAAGTTCACCATGCTCCCCATCTGGTTTACAGAAAGTAGGGCAATGCTAAAGGGCACATCCCTTACATTTAAGAATGAGATGTCAGCAAAGCAATTAATAGCTTGCCATTTTTCCGATTCTATATAATGAATGCTAATTTGGAATATGTTGATAGTATTCTAAATAGTAGCTTAAAGTTAACATTGATATTCACATTCAGTTATACGGACGACATGTTACTCTAAAGCTGCAGTTTACACGTCAGTGAAAAAACAGCATCAATGCTGGGTCTTACAGAAGCAATAATGATAAAAGCACAGCAAAACTGGATGAATTTACAAGTTTCTGCACATTTTCTGTGTGATGATAACCAAGATATAAAGAAAATCAGTATAGACAATAAAGAACATGTAGAACTATGAAGTACAAGATATTATTATATTTAAATTATTATTGAAAATAAAATATTTACAGAATAGTTAAATGAGCTGACAATACTTCAGTAAAAATGCTAACATAAATGTACTGTGAGAAATTGTAAAAGGATCAGACAAACAAAATAAATTTTTTAATCCAGTAAAAATTTTATCTAATGCACAATTCAAAATAGGTAATTTCCTTATAAAAATTCCTTATGTTTAAGAGCTAAAAATAATTTCTCTTCTCTTCACACAGGAGTACGGATAGCTGTTAGTGTGTGAAAACACATGACCAAATACAGCAGGAACCTTTTCGCTGAGCAACCACTCATGTCTCTATAAAAGCAGCAGCTCCAGAATCTTCCCTGAACTGTTAGGCATCCAGCACAGGTGAGTGAATCTTATCGTGATGCTGCATCCAGTCCAATCCAAAGTTGGGTCATTGAGGCAATTCATTATCAAGAGTGCATTTCTGCTTTTTTACCGAATTCCTAACAAAACCCATACATTGTTAGATATGGATAGATTTCTAAATAACTAAATGATGGCATCCTTCTGTAAAATACAATATTATTAATGCTAGCTGTGATAAGAAAATTACTCAATAATGTTTTTCAGATTCCAGCCTAGGTACTACTCTCCTGTGTTGTCGTCCAAGGAGGTAAATAACAGCAGTTACCTTTATTAAGTCCTTTATTTATTAATACCTTTATTAATAATAATAAGAAAGAGTACACTACAACGTGGCAAATCACAATCACACATTTCTCTCAGAGGTAAATTCAGTCTCTAGACCCACTGTAGATTTATCTTCCACTCTTAATGAGTAGCTCATACAGGTACCTCATACAGGCAAACTATATAAAACACACCAGCTGAAAATGTTTCATTTACTGATTTCTAAAACGCCACTGCCTAGTTATAGAAACCGGAAAGTAAGAGTCGTAGCAATTTTTTATTAATTCATTAATAGGAAATTAGCTAATTTCCAACTGAGTGCATGTCAATTTCAATATCTCTATAAAAACTACAAGAAGTTACATGGCTCACAAAGAAATACAGAAAGATGAGACTAGACTACTTCAAAATTAGGGTATGGTTTATAGTTAGGGTAAGACATTTATAGGTAAGGTAACACAAATTTTTTGTAGAATACAGAGAGAGAAAACATTCAACATTACAGATGAGTATGATTTGCTACCAGTGATGTTGGTTCCGTTATCAACATGACAAATGCCTAAGATAAGCAGTTAAAGAAGATTTTAGCTAATAGCCACCTATGAAACAGTAGTATTAAAAATGTACATTAAAAAATATTTTAGTAAGTTAATATGTTGAAGCTTATTTTCAAATGTCCATTTCAAACTGCCAAAGATAATCATCAACTATACAGCTAAAACTACATTTTTAAATAAGCACAAATTTCGACCATCTTCTTTTGCAGTAAACCGCCATCATGGGGGACTCAGAGTTGGAGTGTTTTGGCCCGGCGGCCATGTACCTCCGGAAGTCAGAGAAGGAAAGGATTGAGGCCCAGAGCAAACCTTTTGATGCGAAAACGTCCTTTTTTGTGGCTGAACCAAAGGAGATGTACCTCAAAGGGGTTCTTCAAAGTAGAGAGGGGGGCAAAGCCACTGTTAAGACTTTGTGTGGGCAAGTAAGTACAACTGTGTATCTAACCAATTTATTAAGGATCATTGCTAAAAAGTTACTAAGGTTTTCTTATTAGAATTTTTTATTTATTCGTCACCTATCGACGGGGATATGTTCTGAGAAACGTGTCATTTGGCGATTTTGTGTGCACATCGTATACTGAACTTACACAAAACTAGATGGAACAGCCTACTGCAAACGTAATAATTTTCCATAAGTAGAAAGAACACACTCTGAAATAATGAAAGAAAGTACAATATAGTAAATATTTAAACCAGTAACATAATTATCATTATCAAGTATTATGTACCGTACATAACTGAATGCCTTGTACATCTATGTGACTGGCAGTGCAGGGAATTTATATCAGCATCACCACAAACATGTGAGTAATGCTCTGTGTTATGATGTAACAATGACTACGATGTCACTAGGTGACTGCATTACAGTATAATCATATGGGAACATTGTTGAGTATGTGGTGCATCATTCATTGAAAAAGTCATTATATACATGACTATGTATTAATTTGTAATTGAAGGTCTTTCTTGTTGTAAGTTACTTTACCTACAGTTCAGGACAAATTACTGTGTTTGTTACAACAGACCATCACGGTTAAGGAGGATGACATTCACCCCATGAACCCTCCAAAGTACGATAAAATCGAGGACATGGCCATGATGACCCACCTCAATGAACCCTGTGTGCTGTACAACCTCAAAGAGCGTTACGCAGCATGGATGATCTA
>JAODKL010000128.1:7954001-7972545 GCA_026780765.1 Petrocephalus schoutedeni
GAACTGGGCCGGATTCGAACCCTGGTCCCAGAGGTGTGAGGCGGAAGTGCTACCCACTGCGCCACCGTGCCGCCCTCAATCAAGGAACCAAACCCGTAAAAGTACAGGACAAACCAAACAATTTAGCCAAGCACGGGAGCCTTTCGGTTTTAAAGTAGTTTGAAAAACCTGAAGTAGCTCACAGTGGCCCCCCTGACATGGATTAGGTGGTCACCCTAGTTCAAGCCCAGCCTCGTCACCTCTGTGGGCCCTTGAGCCAATGCCCTTAACCCCTAGCTCTGTGGGCGCTGCGCGAGGTGGCTGCCCTTTACGGCCAAGCTTGCTCTCATGGAAGACAAGTTTGGTGGAGGTGAAAAGAGAATTTCCCCATGGGGATCAATAAAGTATCAATTATTATCACTTCCAGGGGCCTTAAGGTTTCTAAAGAGCACAATCTAAAATCTCAATTAGTCTCAGTGTCTTGTATGTTTCCAGGCTCTGGCAGAATGGAAACAAAAGTATGAGGAAAGTCAGGCAGAGATGGAAGGGGCTCAGAAAGAGGCTCGTTCTCTCAGTACTGAGCTGTTCAAGATGAAGAACTCCTATGAGGAAGCTCTGGATCATATGGAGACCATGAAGAGAGAGAACAAGAACCTGCAGCGTATGTTCACTGATTCTGTCCACTGTACAAATGACATACAAAATGGTTCTATATAATGTATACTTGTTTACTCTTCAGAGGAGATCTCAGACCTGACTGAACAAATCGGTGACATTGGAAAGATCATTCATGAGCTGGAGAAGGCCAAGAAGACAGTGGAGACAGAGAAGTCAGAAATCCAGACTGCCTTAGAGGAAGCCGAAGTAATCACACCCATAAAACAGTAATAGCATAAAATAACAAAAACTATGCTGGGGACAGAGATGGGGACTCAAGTCTGAGACTCGGACTCGAGTCACACTTAAGTCACACAAACTTGACTTTAGACTTGCCCTCAACAACTTGAGACTTGACTTGGACTTGGGTGTTGTTGTCATGCCCCGCTCGTCCGATCCTCCTGTGTGCCAAACCCCCTCGTTAACCTCATGTGGAATCCCAGTGTGATCAGCTGTTTTGAGTTGCTGTCATTAGTTGTGTATTTAAGTCTGCATTGATTTCCCCAGTCCTGTAATAACATTGCTACTTGTTGTGCCTTGCTGGTCTGTGTTGTTTGCCCCAATAAATCCCTCGTTAGCTGACTCTTCGCCTGCCTGCTTTACCCGGTTCAGAACGCGACAGATGTGACTAGTGAACAATGTTCATTTCATGGAATTATTTAATTCATTTCAGTTTTTCCAATGTGTTATGGGAAAATAGGAGGCAGTACTGCAACATAACGCATGCGTGCAGCCACAGATTTCAAATCAACACAGACCATGGTGACAGACCATGGAGACTTGACTTGGACTCAAGTACAAAGACTTGAGACTTGACTTGGAAAAAATGACTTGTGAACATCTCTGGCTGGGGAACATGGGGCATTACATGTATTATTGATTATTCACCATCACAGGGCACACTGGAGCATGAGGAGTCGAAAATCCTCCGTGTCCAGCTGGAGCTCAACCAGGTCAAGGGTGAAATTGACAGGAAGCTGGCAGAGAAAGATGAGGAGATGGAGCAGATGAAAAGGAACAGCCAGAGAGTCATTGATTCCATGCAGAGCACTTTGGATGCAGAAGTCAGGAGCAGAAATGATGCTCTAAGGATCAAGAAGAAGATGGAGGGAGACCTAAATGAAATGGAGATTCAGCTCAGCCATGCCAACCGTCAGGCTGCTGAGACCCAGAAACAACTGAGAAATGTCCAGGGACAGCTCAAGGTATGTATGCCGTTATCTTGACTACAAAAGGACGAGTACATCTCTCAATAAGAAGATAATGGAAGATGTGTTATCCTACAGGATGCCCAACTGCACCTTGATGAAGCAGTCAGGGGGCAGGAGGACATGAAGGAGCAGGTTGCCATGGTGGAGCGCAGGAACACTCTGATGCTGGCTGAGATTGAGGAGCTGAGGGCTGCTCTGGAGCAGACAGAGAGAAGCCACAAAGTGGCCGAGCAGGAGCTGGTTGATGCCAGTGAGCGTGTTGGACTGCTACACTCACAGGTACATGTTTAAAACATCAAAATTTATGTAAGATCTCCCTGGAATCACTGCTCCAGTGAAAGAAAATTGTTATAATAATGAAAATACACCAATGTATTTCAGAACACCAGCCTGATTAACACCAAGAAGAAGCTTGAAGCTGACCTTGTTCAGGTCCAGGGTGAGGTGGACGATGCCATTCAGGAAGCCAGAAATGCAGAGGAGAAGGCCAAGAAGGCCATTACTGATGTGAGTTATGTATTAAAACAAAAATTACTCTGAGACAGTGTAACAGTAGAAACCCCAGAACCAGCATCATTTGTACAAATAAAAAATTTGTATGAATCTTTCAGGCTGCCATGATGGCCGAGGAGCTGAAGAAGGAGCAGGACACCAGTGCCCACTTGGAGAGGATGAAGAAGAACCTCGAGGTCACAGTGAAAGACCTGCAGCACCGTCTGGATGAGGCTGAGAGCCTGGCCATGAAGGGTGGAAAGAAACAGCTCCAGAAACTGGAAGCCAGGGTCAGCAACTAGATTTTCATTAAAACTGGAATTCTAATTATCCATTGTTTACACCTGTCATGTGGTAAAGCATTGATGTCCTGTTATTGGCTGATGTTCTCATCAACAGGGCACTAGTGATCACTCAATGTATTGATGGGCATGAAAACAGCGTTAGCTATTTGCTATGGCCGTCCCTGTCACCATATTGCAGGATAACTGAACGATTAAGTCTTTTGCACCATCATCAACATAACAAATGATGCAATTCCTGATGGAAGAAAGCAATAGCCTACAGAACTATTTAAATATTTACATTTAGGATTTACTGTAGAAAACATACTGTATAAATAGACCAGTATCTCACTTCTTCTGAATAAACTATATCTAGTGGACATTATTTCTAAATACTTACTTATTCTCCAGCATCTTGATATAGTATCACTATTAATGCCCTGCAGCCTTCTTAGCAGGTTATATTATCTTAAAAAGACTATACATTGACAATATTCACATTGATAATTACAAAGTTCAGACCATCATTTCAGCCATGAGTAACAGCTAAATTCCTGTATTTAAGGTACGTGAGCTGGAAGCTGAGGTTGATGTTGAACAGAGACGTGGAGCTGATGCTATTAAAGGTGTCCGTAAATATGAGAGAAGGGTGAAGGAGCTTACGTTCCAGGTAGGACTTTGCATATTTTCATAAAAATGAAACACAGTGGAGATAATCTATTAATGGTACCCAATAATGTGATGCTTACCCCCTACAGAGTGAGGAGGACAAGAAAAACATAAATCGACTCCAGGATCTGGTGGACAAGTTGCAGCTGAAAGTGAAGGCCTATAAAAGACAGGCTGAGGAAGCTGTATGTATGATTTTTCATCCGAATTTATCATTTTTTTTTACCAAATTTAATTCTAGAACTGATCAATAAATTCCACAAAAGTTGTAGTAGGGTGCTGTACCAGGTACGTTACTTTTGATACGGTACTTTCGGGACTTTCCCTTTTCCGTAGACTTCCAAAAGTTCCAGTACCCAAAGCACCAAACCGGCAGGAGTACTTTTTTGGTACTTCAGTACTTTGGGGTGGGAATTGAAAATGTGTCCATTGTCAATTGTTTATGCAAATAGGGTGCAAATAGATTTTTAACACAATACAAATGTCGTCTATCATGTTAAGCCTTTTTCTAAATATTTATATCCATGTTTATAATGCTTTATGAATGCATTATAATGTGTAAATTTTTTATAGACATGGCATTCATAGAAAGTGTTACCATTTCTTCTTACCAAGGATATCACAAAACATTAAAAAAAGTTTACATTTGTATTGAAACAGCTGCAATTTCCCAGTAATTTTTACTGATATAAAAGCAAAATTAAGGTCCATATGATGGTGAAATTCTCAATGGGGACTCTCTGAATTGATCTATGAAAATGGCAACTTGCACTAATAAGCTGTTTGTTTGCTGTACAGGAGGAGCAGGCCAACACTCACCTGTCCAGGTTCAGGAAGGTGCAGCATGAGCTGGAGGAAGCCCAGGAGCGTGCCGACATCGCTGAGTCTCAGGTCAACAAGCTGAGAGCCAAGAGCCGTGACGCTGGAAAGGTATAATCATATATAGGTATAGACAGTTCTAGTCATGCCTATTGAATTCATCCATCCACTCACCCATTTTCAATAATCACTTATCAACTATAGAGTCATAGAGTCGCACAGCATCCTATGGCAGAAGGTGTCAGGTAAGAGGCAGGATACATCCTGGATGAATATACATCTGTCACATAGACTATCAGCAATTTAGAGACACCAATTTCCCTAACACCCGACCTCCCACAGACACAGGGAGACCTTGCAAACTTCATTCACACAATCAGAGGAGGGAGACGCGCAGCTACAGTGCTCATCTGCTAGTCTACATTATTATAATATTGAATATATTAGAGTGCTATTTAGCAGAGATTTTTAACTTTTATCGCAGTATAATATAATTATACTGTACTACTATAACTATGTAAGGAGTTATATATTCTGTGTCCAATGAGTTATATTTCAAGTTACAGCGCCCCCTATTGTGTGATTTTTCAGACAGTCATGTCAGCTACTAATAGCAACTATGGTGATAAATGGATGTTCTACTGATGAAATCAGTCATTTAGTGCAAAAAGACGTTCATTGGTTTAATGCATCGAAATAATTTGTTTGATCAAAATCCTATGGACAACTTTTTGTCTACATGGTCTCAAAACGCTGCAGTTCAAATTTTGTGAGAATTGGATGAACAGTCAAGGACTTGTTTGAAAAGTTGATTTTTCACATTATGCAAATTAGCAACATTATTTAAGTAGGTCGAACTTCATAGTCTGGATGTCTGGAAAAAAGAATTTTGTTTATATGACTCACAGTTCTAGAGAAATAGGCCAAAACATAACACTGTGCTATAGCTCCACCATCAGGCCAATGGGGAATTCTGCACCACTCCAGCAAATCAGCTGTTTCTGCGCCTTATGATATAATTTGAGTGCATATTATTATTATTATTATTATTATTATTATTAAGAAGAAGAAGAAAACTCCAAGCAAAAACAATTGGGTCGAAGCCCTTCGTGCTTGAACCCCTAAAAATGAAAGAATGTAATGTGTTTAACTGTTTTTCTTAATTCCTTTTAAGGGCAAGGAGGCTGAATGAGGGATGAAAACAACAAAACAACAAGAAACCATACAATATGACTTTCTTGTCCTTCTGCATATATTTCTCAAAGTTAGCATATTTCCCCATGTATAAGACGCACCTTGATATTGGGACCCGAAATTTGGAAAAAAAAATTATTGAAAAAAGTTAATGAACTAAAATTTTATTCATTATTCATTCATATTCATATTTATTCATTACTTACGTTCAGCAGCACGATTTCCATTCACTTTTGCAAACTGGATCACTTTTAACTTTAACTGTACGAAAATCTTTTCTGAGCCATTTCTGGGCAAAACGTGACAAAATGTAACCTAATGTAACAAGTGCGAAACAATAAGCACAAAGACAACAAGTGCAAAAACAACAAAAGCAAAAACTATTAGCAACCACCTCCATAGCGTGGTGGGCTACGGTAAAACCCCCATAAAAAAAGATGAGCGCGAAACAACAAAGACCACCCAGACGTACCCAGTTCTTAGACCCCAAGTTTTTCAAAAAAAGAAAAACAAAAAAAACTGCGTCTTATACATGAGGAAATACCGTACTTCTTCAAATCTGCAAAAAACCTGGCACGTTTTTTCACAAGTACATTGTGAATACTGTAAATTTTGAATCTGTAAAAGATCTCTTTATTCACTCTTTATTCTCAAGGATACATTTAGGATGAAAAGGTGGCCCTTCATATAGGTATGATTCCTGTCATCAGAAAATTGTTTTGAAGTAATAGACAACAGATAAGGTCATAAAGTCTTAAATTCATTGCAAGCTTGTAATTTTTTAATTAGTATTTAATTAAGTATTTGAAAATGGCTTTAAAACATTTCTACGTTTTCCTGAGTGAAATTCAAATCATGCATAATCTTTAAATTCTAACTACATGTTCTTATATTTACAGAATATTGAACTGTAATTTGCCTGAAATATTATCGTCTCCAAACCAGTGGTGTTAGAAATTTTATACAATTATTACATATGTATTGGTATTAATTCAGTTTATTAAAGGGGATGTTTAGAAAAACTGGTCTCATAAATATTATAATATTTTCATTGTGTGACTTCACAACTGTATGTGCTATATCGTTACTGATTTGAATAAATTTTACTCTTAAATTGTCATGTTATAGTTTTTCAAGATATGAAGCTCTACTGCTATCTAGCATTTCTTTTTGTGCACTACAGCATTTTAAGACATGGCAGTATAATGAAATTTCGAGCAACTTATTAATCAAACCATTTTTGTGTGTATACACATTTTTTTTTCCTTCTGTGAATCAATAGAATATATATATATATATATATATATATATATATATAAACACAATAGCCATATATACATATACAGTATATAAGTTTTTAGTTTTTTGACTACAGAAATGGGTTTTTATAAAAATGAGTTTCCGATAGTGGAGACCGAAAAAATCATCCCATAAGAGCAAAATAAAAAGGACGTTTTTTTCACACTGGCCCCCACAATGCAATATATACATAACACCCCTGAACACACAATACTGACAAAAGAAAGATATTATCCAAAGTAAATTACATTTCAGGCTATTCATCTGTGTAGTAAATGTATAAATAACATTATAATATTAACAATTATATAGTAGTACAATAAAAAGAAGAAGTATTACTTGTTATCTCCAAATTGCCATCTTATTGGATGGCGAGAAGAATTGACCGTTGGTTCCCTAACTTCGCCTGGGGGAACCATAGCCATACCATATGTTTAATCAAAATCCATTTCATCAACTAACTTAAATAATGAATTAACGTCATGAGGTATTAACTAGGGGTCGACTGATTCGGCCTGGCCAATTATTAGTAGTAGTATTAGTAGTAGTGATGTTATTAAGCAAAAGGTATTAATGGTATTAAAGTGTCTATTAATTTGATTTGTCCAGCTCAGGCATATGTATTATTAGATGCTTTTATTTTTAATGTGTCTTTCTGGCCATAACTGTGTTATGAATACTTAAGAATCTGTAAAAAGTATACACCTTTTTTATTTGGTTTTATATTGTATAATGAATCATTTGACATTAATTTAAAAAGTAACATTCACTTTAAAAAAAGCAGCCTTACTCCAATAGCGGACTTTATATCTCCAAATTCTCATTGCAGGTAGTCTCAAAGAAAGCACATAAAAGCAACGCATATCTGTTCCAAATATCGGTTATCAGCCCCATCAACTTGCAATAATTGGTATTGATATTGGCCCTGAAAAACCAATATTGGTCAACCTCTAGTATTAAGTATCCAAACAAGGTGTCCTAGTGTTTGAATTAAACAAAGACATGGACATATTGGATGGTATAGCAGGATCAGACACTGTTAATGTAACAGTTGGGGTTACAGACCATGCTTAATGGCCCAGCAGCCAAGTAGCCAAGATTCGGCTGCCTAGAAGATGTGACCAAGTTCTTGTCCTTGTACTTGATACCACTGACCTTTGTGGTGCCTGCCATACCAGTCGAAGCAAAAAGGCCATACAACATTGAGGCATCTCCATATTACACAATATGCCAAACCCACAGCTAATGTACATAGCCAAAACACTATTTTTGGTACGCCATATTTATACCAGTGAAACAGAAGATTATGGAAAGTCACAATGCAATTCCTTTACTGGGATGAACATCAAAAAGTGCCAAGCCATTAATGGACTGATGAGTTACATTCAGTTAAATTATTATTATTGTTATTATTTCAGCTGATGGTTGAAACAATACAAACAACAACCTTAACCAGAATAAGTGGCTGAAAGATTGAACAAATTGTCAATTAATGCATTGCTGGGTACTGAATAAAACCAAATATAAAACATGAGAAAAAGCCACCATTTGTCCCCAATTGTAATCAATACATAAATCTTTTATCTATTTGCAAGCTGATGCAATACAAGGTCTCAAAAGTTCTTCTGAAAAGTTCAGTTTCTCCTTTTCTTAAAAACACTTGCTCTGAATGTTTTTTTGACAATCCCATTGCAAATAGTGGATATTTCTATAAACCTAGGGCTAAGAACTTGACGTTTGATAAAACCAATTTATTCAGATTGTTCAAGTAATTATTCAAGTAATTAAACAGGTTTCAAGTTTCTTCGTAGTTTTAGATGAGTGTTACATTAAAAAATCACTATTAAATAGACTAGTGCTAATCCTGGCATATTTTAAAAGGTATGGCACAGTGTGAATTGGAAAATAAGTTTAAATTAAGCATAAGCAAAGGTACATAAAATACTGGAGGCATTCATTTACTCAATTTAAAGTCACTTAAATGTTTGATATGATAGCATCAGACTTTTTATAAAAATTTTATAAAAATTCCACAAATGTAAAACATGCATTTACATTGTCACCAAAAATTCCACACAATTAAAAATATGACTAAACAATTTTTTTCAAATACCTTACTACAGTGACAAAGATGATATTCAGTGAACTTGCTGATCATTCTCAAACCGCCAACAGTGTGCCTGACATCTGTGCAGAGCAAGAGCCTCAGGATCAATTAGATGTCAAAAGATGGTCAGATGCCAACTTCACAATAAGACTCAATGTTACGTGTGACAAATAGCAATGCTCTGACAGAGGAGCTGAGCAAGCAGCTATTTTTGCATTTACTCCAAATAAGAACACTGTCTTAAGGTTAACATATCAAGTGTCACATTTTATTGAATATATAACCTGACATCTGTCACAAATTTAACCCCTTTTATTTCTTAAATGGCCAATCAACTTTGACCAATATCATATCATGTTTCCCATGGAAAAAAAGTGTTTAACTGCATCATATATCTTGGATTTAAATGCAATAATCTGATCCCTTTTTGGCTACATAGTGAATACCTGAGGTCACTTGGAGGAACTTCAGTAAGTTTAGCTCAACACTAAACTGCCCCATTTAAGTCACTGGAAAGTTCCTTGACTTCATTTCCTACATGGACGTCAACAACAGTGTATTAAACTGTTCCATTCCCATAGACAATGATTCTGTCTCCCAAAAATGGTTCCATATTCCAGAAGGTAAAGTCAAGAAGAGAGGGTGTGTAGTTTCTTTACATATTATAGAATCCCATGTCATGTTAGTCACACAACGGAATAGCGTAATTCATAAACTATATAGAGAAAAATATTTATCAGCTACTATATGGTTAGCAACACAATGTTCCATTCAGATACACAAAACAGATATTATATACAGATAATAGCCAGTGTATCTTATTATTGCAAAACGTTATACATCAGTCACAGAAGTGCTATGTTGCAAATCTGAAAGTGGGAGAGTAAAAAAAAACCCACTTATCAAGCTGATAAGCCAATATGTATAAATATTAAGCTGGGTATATTCTACTAATAAAACTGCTTAAATGAACCCAGGCAATAGGACCCTATACCGGAACAAACAAAGAAAAACATAAAATTTAATTAAAAGTGTGCAAAGTAAACTTAAAAAAACTATGGTTTTGCTGTTAAAAAGAGGAATTACCAAAATAACCAAGATGATCCCAGATCCAGTGTTACTATTCTGACGTTTCCTATTCAGACGTATCCAGACGTTTGTGTATTCTTTTAGAATAATACTACGCTCATTAATTACTCTTATCCCAATTTAAAGTGGTAGCACTAGCATTTTGTATTGCCATTCAATTGTGGAAAATTATTCTCAGAATATACAATGTGGTGCATTTTGACGACATTTCTAAATCTCAATCTAACTACATGTTAAAAATACTTTCATTACTGGTGTGAAATAACTGGTTACATGGCAAGAATACATGACCAAATAGAGAAAGTTATTTCTGCTGAGTGAGTTGAAATCTCTCTATAAAATAAACTGCCTTGGACTACGACAAGGGCTGACAGTCACACAGGAAAGGTGAGTGAGTGTTATATTTTATATGTAGATATATTAACATCTAACTGAAGTATCCTTAATAATAAAATGGATATTGAAAATAGCTTAGATTGTGAGATGATATTTAAGAGATAAAAGTTAAGCACAAAATAAAAGGATACTTTCAAAACTTAAAGATCAGTTGAAAATTCTAATCGTATGTTAAAATTTTCCTTTTCAGAAACTGAAACTACCACTTCCATCTTTCTCTGCTGAAAGACATTGAAGGAGGTAAACGATTACTAAATATGTGTGAAAACAAATGTTCAAGATATGTTAAATATTCAATATATACTTAAAAATTCCAGCCTGAAATACATTTGTATTAGTGTCAAAAAGGATAAGCATATTTACACGTTAATAACGTTAGTCTGCTTAATTGGTGATTCCACAGTAAACCGCCATCATGGGGGACGCAGAGATGGAGTGTTTTGGCCCAGCAGCCATTTTCCTCCGGAAGCCAGAGAAAGAGAGGATTGAAGCCCAGAACAAACCCTTCGATGCCAAAACGGCCTATTTTGTGGCTGAACCAAAGGAGATGTACCTCAAAGGGGTTCTTCAAAGTAGAGAGGGGGGCAAAGCCACTGTTAAGACTTTGTGTGGGCAAGTAAGTACAACTGTGTATCTAATATGCCGTTGCTATAGAATTATTATGGTTTTTTATTTGAAATCTGATAATGGCAATCACTACCAGTTCTGCACACAGCTACAAAATGTATAAAGTTTCATTTTAAGGTGTGTCTTTTTGTAAGTTACTTTGCCTACATCTCTGGATAAATATGTGTCTCTTTACAACAGACCATCACAGTTAAGGAGGATGACGTTCACCCCATGAACCCTCCAAAGTTCGATAAAATTGAGGATATGGCCATGATGACCCACCTCAATGAACCCTGTGTGCTGTACAACCTCAAAGAGCGTTACGCAGCATGGATGATTTATGTACGCTTGTCCACTGAAGCATATAAAAATCATTCATATATAAAATATGCATATGCATGAATGAATGTTTACTTTCTCATTTGCAGACCTACTCTGGGCTGTTCTGTGTCACTGTGAACCCCTACAAGTGGCTCCCAGTATACGATTCTGCTGTCGTGGCTGCCTACAGGGGCAAGAAGAGAGTTGAAGCTCCTCCCCACATCTTCTCCATCTCTGACAATGCTTATCAGTTCATGCTAACTGGTAAATAAAACTAAGTCATTGTACTTTACAAGTTTAATTTAGGACAGATTGTACGGTAACATTATTTTAAAAATATTCATCTGAAACACAAATTCTTATTGCAGATCGAGAGAACCAGTCAATCTTGATTACGTATGTATAACTATGTTTACATATGTTCAGACAAAAAAAAAAGTTAACAAAAGTTAAAAAATTAACAAACCATTACCTAAAATCATCATACCAAATATTAAGAATAAATTCAGATGCATAAATCTATTACAAATATATGGATAGAAACTGATGGTAACACATGTTCTTTCCTCAGTGGAGAATCCGGTGCAGGAAAGACTGTGAACACCAAACGTGTCATCCAGTATTTTGCGACAATCGCAGTTTCCGGGCCAAAGAAAGCAGAGCCTGTTCCTGGAAAAATGCAGGTCAGAGAGAATAATAAGGATGCTGATGAGGATAAGGATAAGGAACAAACATACAGTATAGTAACAAGAGCCTGAATGCTCTGATGTCTTCTGTAGGGGTCCCTGGAAGATCAAATCATTGCAGCGAACCCCCTGTTGGAGGCTTATGGTAATGCCAAGACAGTGAGGAATGACAACTCCTCTCGTTTTGTAAGTTACTTAATCTTAATCTTGAATTTCACTTCTAGAATTAGCTGCAAAAATGCCTTTTAACATTCTGATATTTTCATTATATTATAGGGTAAATTTATCAGAATCCATTTTGGGCAAACAGGGAAACTGGCTTCTGCTGATATTGAAACTTGTAAGTCCTCATTTCCCAAACAAATTTATTCTATTTAATTCAGCACAAAAAGACTATTGTAACATGTTGCAAACTCCCATTTACAGATTTGCTGGAAAAGTCAAGAGTAACTTTCCAGCTGTCAGCTGAGAGAAGCTACCACATCTTCTACCAACTTATGACTGGCCACAAACCAGAGCTGCTGGGTATGTACTCAGTGCCTGGGGTAAATTGGGGTTTTGCACCTGTAGTTTACATCTGCTAATATTTTCTTCATCTTTACAGAGGCACTTCTGATCACCACAAATCCATATGACTACCACATGGTCAGTCAAGGAGAGATTACTGTGAAAAGTATCAATGATGTTGAAGAATTTATAGCCACTGATGTGAGTAAATGTTCTTCTAATCACAGAGTAGCAAAAATCTGTCTTAGCGGTCTTAAAATCATGTTTCTGTTCTCAATTATGCAGACTGCCATTGACATCTTGGGCTTCAATGCTGATGAGAAAATAGGCATCTACAAACTGACTGGAGCAGTGATGCATCATGGGAACATGAAGTTCAAGCAGAAGCAGAGAGAGGAGCAGGCAGAACCTGATGGCACTGAGGGTGAGTCTGAAAATTTGATTGTCTTTGATTGCTTACGTTAAATTACATGTGCCTGAATCTGTATTGCTCTGGAGATAATATAGTTATCATATTACAATGACATCATATTATAATTGATCATTCATGATTGCAGTGGCTGATAAAATCGCCTACCTTATGGGTCTGAATTCTGCTGACCTCCTAAAAGCTCTGTGCTACCCCAGAGTGAAGGTTGGAAATGAGTTTGTGACCAAGGGGCAGACTGTACCTCAGGTAAACAATCCACAATTATTAAGTTTACATTGGGTTCCCTATAAAATGTCTTACTACTACAGCTTTCATATGTATGCTTTATAGTCTTAATAGTTAGTGATCCTGTTAATACAATGTGACACAATAAGTCATTTTATGCAGATTTGTGTATCTCATCAGTTATGTTTTAAATATTTATTAAATATCAAACACATTTACCATAACTTTTGCTTGATATCATGTCATAAAAAGAAAATTCTACACTATCAGTGTTAATTTTAGCGTCCAACATAGTGTGCAATATCACATCTCATAAAAACACACATTTCTCTTCTCCGTTTCAATAAACTAGGTTAACAATGCTACAATGGCATTATGTAAATCTGTCTATGAGAAAATGTTCTTGTGGATGGTGATTCGTATCAATGAGATGTTAGACACCAAGCAGCCGAGACAGTTCTTCATTGGTGTGCTGGACATCGCCGGCTTTGAAATCTTTGATGTGAGTATATGTTATCAGTGTTTCTATTCCATACTGTAACAGCATTCCATCTATTATTACTATATTTGTAATTTACTATAAATAATAGTATGCACTGTTTCACACATCAGTTCAACACATTAGAGCAAATGTGCATCAACTTCACCAATGAGAAACTGCAACAGTTCTTCAACCATCACATGTTTGTGTTGGAACAAGAGGAGTACAAAAAAGAGGGGATTGACTGGGAGTTCATTGACTTTGGTATGGACTTGGCTGCCTGCATTGAGCTTATTGAGAAGGTATGTGGCATGAACATTGTTCTATGTGTATAGATTCCACCCTTTTCTTTTCATTTGATCTCAATAATCTGTTGTGTCTCCAACAGCCAATGGGCATCTTCTCCATCCTTGAAGAGGAGTGCATGTTCCCCAAGGCTACAGACACAAGCTTCAAAAACAAGCTGTATGACCAACACCTGGGTAAAGCTTCTGCCTTCCAGAAGCCAAAGCCTGTCAAAGGCAAACCAGAAGCCCACTTCTCCCTGGTGCACTATGCTGGCACTGTGGACTATAACATCATCGGTTGGCTGGACAAGAACAAGGATCCTCTGAATGACTCTGTTGTGCAACTGTACCAGAAGTCATCAATGAAACTACTGGCACATCTGTATGCAAGTCATGCTTCAGCAGAAGGTATCATTACAAATCAGCCTAGTATTTTAAATGCTTGAGTACCACACCACAAAATTTGTAAACTCTCTAACTATGAATAGATGCTAGTGGTGGTGGTGGCAAGAAGGGAGCCAAGAAGAAGGGTGGTTCCTTCCAGACTGTGTCTGCTCTGTTCAGGGTAAAGTACATGTTCTAATACTTTTACTTCAATCTGATGAATGGATGAATGGAAAGATATACAGGTATAAATATACATTTAATCATTGTACAATCATACCAGTAATTCTTGTATCTTTATCCTTTTAAATATCTATTTCAATGTCTCCAGAGTATTTTCACTTCAACAATAATATTGAATATATAGACCAATACAGAAAACTAGATTCTCCAGTCACATCACTTAAATCTAATGACACACATCCTTCCATCCTACAGGAGAACCTGGGGAAGCTGATGACCAACCTGAGAAGCACTCACCCTCACTTTGTGCGCTGCCTGATTCCAAACGAATCAAAGACACCAGGTTTGTACAGCACTGCCCATTACATCAACTGCTTAAACATCAATACTAAAGGAGTTCAACTAGGCTCATTCTGATTTTATTCTCTAGGTCTGATGGAGAACTTCCTGGTTATCCATCAGCTGAGGTGTAACGGTGTGCTGGAAGGTATCAGGATCTGCAGAAAGGGTTTCCCCAGCAGAATCCTCTATGGTGACTTCAAGCAGAGGTCATTTTATACATTTCTCTTTCATGGATTACTCTAACAATCAAAGAAATTTCCTAATAAAATATAATTGGTAAACAGGTATCTAACTAATAACAGCGAAACATAAACCACAGATACAAAGTCCTGAATGCCAGTGTGATTCCGGAAGGACAGTTCATTGACAACAAGAAGGCTTCAGAGAAACTCTTGGCTTCTATTGATGTGGACCACACTCAGTACAGGTTTGGCCACACCAAGGTAAAAGTCTGTCATATTACTTGTGACACAGATTATAATAATTGTAACTCTTTTATGGACTAAATATTTACCTATATATATTTACCTATACCAGGTGTTCTTCAAAGCTGGTCTGCTGGGTCTCTTAGAGGAGATGCGAGATGAGAAACTGGCCATTTTGATCACTATGACTCAGGCTCTGTGCCGTGGTTACCTCATGAGAAGGGAGTTTATGAAAATGATGGAAAGAAGGTATATCAGTGATACAATGTAATTGTTTCATTAGATGCAAAAATCATGTTATAAATTCAGTAGTGGCAAAGGTTACTGATGACTGACATGAGTAAGTCCAAACACACCTTATTACTTTAGGAACTGATACCTACCATATCCAACTCTCATTCTCCAATATACGTACTTCCTGCACAAAATTAGATTTCAACAAATCAAAATCATCAATATTTGTCACCATTACTGTATTTCTTAATATATTGCAACATTTACGTGGACAACATGCAAAATTCACTATATTTAAATCCGCCCAATTCCACTTATTCCTAATGTCTTTTCCTGTGACAGGGAGTCTATTTTTGCCATCCAATACAACATTCGCTCATTCATGAATGTGAAACACTGGCCATGGATGAAGGTGTACTTCAAGATCAAGCCGCTCCTCAAGAGTGCAGAAACTGAGAAGGAAATGGCCAACATGAAGGTGGAGTTTGAGAAGACCAAAGAAGATCTGACGAAAGCACTGGCCAAGAAAAAGGAGCTGGAGGAGAAAATGGTTGCCCTGCTTCAGGAGAAGAATGACCTGCAGTTACAAGTGCAGTCGGTATGTAAATAATCTGATTTGGAATGACAGAGATATGAAAACACTGAAGAGTCATTTTGATCTTACAGCTTGAAAAAGTAACCTATTGCGGCAGGGCGTGACACATGACTGGACTTACACATGACCCAACTTACAGGCAAAGGTGGGGAACTTATTAAACTCAAAAAGCACAAGAAAAAAGGACCACAAGGGGTCAAAACAAAGGCAAGGCAGCAAGTGAGGATTAAACCAAAGCGAAACTAAACCCGAGGAGATACATTGGCATAAATGAGGAAAATAATGGGACCCAACTAACAGCAAACACATAGAACATGTACAATTAATACACAGACCAGTAACACATCCAAATATGAGGCCATTATTGCAACGACCAACTGTGAAATCAGGGCAAGGGCAGGCAGATACCCAGATAACGAGATTAGACAAGGGACAGGTGAGAGCCACTGACAATTAGAGAATTAACACAAGGAGCTACAGTATGAGCAACAAGAAACAGAAGAGGGTAGTTGCAATCAAACACAAGAGGGCTAGAGAGGAGACATACTGTAGGGAGCAATGGTGAAACAATTACAAAAATAGATGCAAAGAAGATGAACTAAGGTTCAAGAACAAGGATTCATACAAAAACTTAAGAACATAATTAACAAGGTATATAAAACACAAAGTGTCTAACAGTTGGCCAGCATCTACCCAGCCTCAAACCCATGATAGGAAAGATGCAAGTCTTGTCGCTGGCCACTTAACCCATCCAGCCACGGGAACTGGAGAACACACTAGGAACAGAGAAAGGGGCTACAACACTGATGATGGATACAACAGAGAGCAGGACAAGGCAGGGACTGATCCTGAGATAACATGGTTAAGGTCAGTGGGTTAAGCCTCTGTATCTGTAATCGGAAGGTTGCTGGTTCAAGCCCAGCCTCCACATATCTGTAGGCCCTTGAACAAGGCCCTTAACCCCCAGCTCCCTGGGTGCTGCATGAGCTGGTTGCCCTTCATGGCCAAGCTTGATCTCATGTGGAGAACAAGGTTGGTGGAGGTGAGAAGAGAATTTCCCCAAGGGGATCAATAAAGTATCTATTATTATAATGGTAATTTTGCTTATATTTAGGAATCTGAAGGTCTCGCAGATGCAGAGGAAAGGTGTGAGGGACTCATCAAAAGTAAAATCCAGCTTGAAGCAAAACTCAAAGAGACAAATGAGAGGCTGGAGGATGAGGAGGAAATGAATGCTGAGTTGACTGCCAAGAAGAGGAAACTGGAGGATGAGTGCTCTGAGCTGAAGAAAGACATTGATGACTTGGAGCTGACCTTGGCTAAAGTGGAGAAGGAGAAACATGCCACAGAAAACAAGGTTAACGCTTAATCATTCATAAATACACGCAGTTGACTAATTTCACTTGCTCATTGAAACCTTATATGGAATGCTTTCCCCTCAGGTTAAAAACCTGACTGAGGAGATGGCTACTCTGGATGAGACCATTGTCAAGTTGACCAAGGAGAAGAAAGCCCTCCAAGAGGCACATCAGCAGACTTTGGATGATCTCCAAGCAGAAGAAGACAAAGTCAACACTCTCACCAAAGCTAAGACCAAACTTGAACAACAAGTTGATGATGTAAGTAAAGCACAAAAAATAGCTTTTTTTGCACACAAGCTTTAGAGCAGGAATGGCTCATGCATAGCACTGCAGCCTCTGAATTCAAATTTTATGAGGTTGAATGCTGGTTTCATTTGTGGGTGGTTTGGTGTCTGTAATGTATGTTTTATTTAATTTGTGGCCATTGCAATTTTCTTGCATCCCATGTAGAATGCTCAGTTACCTGCAGACTTTCAGGTATTTGATAAGTGGTAATACGTTGGATTTATGCAGAACAATTGTCTCCTGAAGTCAAAAGACATTCATTACTGACATGACATTAATATCTCTGATACTGCATCTGATATTGTAAACTATATAATCACCTACATTGGACTGTTGGAAGTGGATGCTCAACAACGTCAAAACTGATAGGAATTATGTGGTACCCCACTATAGAGGCAATTATACATTTGAAAATATATATATTAAGAATTGTTTTTAATACATTTCAAATAGAAGTTGGGGTTCCATAATTTCCAATTATTTAAATTTCTTAAGCTTGAAGGCTCTCTGGAACAAGAGAAAAAGCTACGCATGGATCTTGAGAGAGCCAAGAGAAAGCTTGAAGGAGATTTGAAACTTGCCCAGGAATCAATAATGGACCTGGAGAATGACAAGCAGCAGTCAGAGGAGAAGATGAAGAAGTAAGATATTCTTCCAATATATTAAAAAGGATAACATGAATGTATATAATATAATTTGTTCTTCTTTTTATTTACAGGAGAGACTTTGAGACCAGTCAACTTCTTAACAAGATTGAGGATGAACAGACACTTGGCGCTCAACTTCAAAAGAAGATTAAAGAGCTCCAGGTACACTCTTTGTACTTCAAATGAATGATGTGGACCAATCTACTACTATGACTTACACACATGTATTTTAGGCTCGTATTGAGGAGCTGGAGGAAGAAATTGAAGCCGAACGTGCTGCCAGGGCCAAGGTTGAGAAACAGAGGGCTGATCTGTCCAGGGAACTTGAGGAGATCAGTGAGAGGCT
>JAODKL010000128.1:7981512-7997356 GCA_026780765.1 Petrocephalus schoutedeni
ACTTGTTCAAGTCCTGCATTTTGGAATAAACGTCTTGATTCCGAAACCGCCTGCATCATGGGTCGTCGTTCGCGCACAAACCGTGACATACATAATGATACCGAATGTTTTTTTCATTTCAATCCATAGTTTTTTAAATTAAGTTTTAATATGGAAAGGTTCTATAGATCTTCTATAATCATTTAAAAGTAAAAGTTCAAAGGGAGCCAGGAATCAGAGGGCACGAGGCAGGGTATACCCTAAACAGAACCCCAGCCCATCACAAGGCGCATATTCACACACACAATCATACTAAAGGAAATTCAGAGGCACCATTAATTTGTGCTATCATGGAGAGATCAAGCAGTCTCTACACACAGAGAGCTGTGGTCTGCCATGTAACGGCAAAGCCTAGAGGTATGAGCCCACTGCGTCATCCCTTATCCGATACTGATAAAACAGTAACCAGCTATATACTGTGCTCTCTTAGTGATAAAACCATTTATTTAATGACTTAATTTATAATAGAATCTGATTCAAGAAGAAGAGTATACTTTGAATTATTATTAAAGTATATAAAATATATACTTTAAATAATTAGAGAAAATGAAAGTGATTTTATAAATAAAACTATTATAGGTTTTACAAGATATTAAACTGACTTACCTTTGGCAGGACCACAGCTTTTTCTTTAAAGATTCTCCCTGTCTTTGCTTTTTAACATTCTGCTTCTGTAAAACACATGATTACTAACTAATACTAACTAATAAGAGGAAGTAGTCTTAAATTGAGTAGTCTTAAATTCAGTAATAAGTATGTCTAGTAAATTAGTTTTACACTGTGTTTAATTACAGACCTGAAACAGGTGCAGCTAAAATAAAAAGAACACAGCAAAAGCTAAAGAAATCAAACAATCAAAATACAAATTTAAAGGTACAGCGAACTTAAATATATTAGATTGCAAAAGAAACAATTATTTAAACAAGGACTTACTTACACTTAAATTCACACCTATATTTCAATCACACTTCTAAATAGCATATTGTTCTGAACCTACTGCACACTGACACTTGGTTAGGAAAAGACCCTGAGGATTTATTAGATTTTAAAGTATGGATAGGTGCCAACTTCACTATACGACCCAATGTGATGTGTGACAAATAGCAATACTCTGACAGAGGAGTTGAGCAAACAGCTATTTTTGCATTTACTCCAAATAAGAACACTGTCTTAACATATCAAGTATCATATTTTATTTAATATATAACCTCACATCTGTCACAAATTTAACTCCTTTTATCTTTTAATCCTGAATAAACTATAGCCAATATCATATCATCTTTCCCATGGAAAAAAGTGTTTAACTGCATCATATACCTAGGATTTAAAAGCTATAATCTGATTCCTACTTGGCTACATAGTGAATACTTGAGGTGACTTGGAGGAACTTCAGTAAGATTAGCTGTACACTGAACTCCCCCATTTAAACCACTGGAAATTTCCTTGACTGTTCCATCCTTATAGAAACATCTTTCAAAAAAGGCAATATTGCTGCTTATATATTTATACTTATAAAATATTACAGTACTGTATACAGACTGCACCAAATGAAATCACATTATCAAATATTGCAAAGCATGACAAATCAAAGCATAAATAAAACTAATTACAGAATAAATAATGCCAGACAGTTTTCTTGCAGTCTGCTACTAGAATAATCAAGGAAAGCAGCCTATGTGCCCAAGAGTAGGTATCCCCAAACCCTGGTCCATGGTCAGTTTACGAAATGTAATGCTGGGGGTTCTGTGGAAGGGTTGGTTAATTCCCAAAAATAAACTAGACAATTTTACATATTTTATGACCACTCAGGTTTACACCCTGCCCTACAGCATCATGCTAATACAGATTGTCAGGTACAGGTGAAGGGAAAAGCTCAGAATGCAGGGATTCATGTGCATGTATGGGGATTTTTATAAACAAGCAATATTAGGGCAAAGGATACTGTGGCTCCAGCCCAGCAACATGCCTCAGGTTGACAAGATTGATTGGAACAAGGGATTGAAACTGGGTGCCTGACCAGGGACCTAATTACGGCACAGACACCACTACCAGTGATGATAAATATGCAGGTGCACCACAACTGTCAACACCATAAGGAACCACAATAGGTAGGTCTGACAATAGGCTTTATAAGATTAATATGAATTAAGCTAGCATAACTCTACTAATCTAATCTACTAAACTTTTATGTATATAATGTCCCCCCCCCCCCCCCCATACCTGCACTGACACTTGTTAAGTTATTTTTTTCCTGCACCTTTGTGGCCTTGCCAACTAATTTCGTTGTCCAGGCAACTGTACAATGACAATGAAAACTCTCTCTCTCTCTCTCTCTAATCAAAAATTGAAGTGAACCCAGGCAACAGCACAAAAAACCACTCTGCATCAGCATTTGGAATCAGGCATTCAGGGGTGTAAAGTTCTTTTGGCTGTTACCAAACATGCCCATGTGATGAGAACATAGTGAAGGAAAACTCCTAAATACCCTTCCCTTCCATCATCCAACTGTTTATTCTGGTCAGGGTAGCAGAAGGGGGCTAGGACTACACATGGTTGTGGGTACAGGTTTAGGGTTATGGAGAAAAAACATAACATACTATTATACAAACAATCACTGGCGTAACATGAATGTAATATTAAACACTAGATTTATACTTTACATTATTATATGCATTTGGTTGTGTAACTGGAAGAGATAAAATACAATACTGAGCAATATACAGACTAGAAGTTGCTGTCCATTTTAAGATAATTTGTTTCATACTCCGCTAAAACCAACTAGACTTTGTCACTAATACAACACCCATCGTGCATAAATAAAGATTTCTGCATTCTAAATTGAGCACTACACTACATACTGCAAAACAACAGATATTTTTCATCAGTACACCTACATGTTTCCTAACTGGTTTTCCCTGCAGTGTTGCTTCTGAATAACTATAGATAACTAAAAGCAAATCACTCTAGTCTGACATTAAGTATTATTAAGAATCCTGCAATTTATACCTCTGACTTTTGTGCAATCCTTTCAGTAAAATCCTATGCTCATTAATTATAATACGATGATACTAGTACTTAAGTGTTTTTTCATTAAATTTTGAGTAGTAATTCTAAAATAGACAATGTGATGTTAAAAATACTTTCATTACTGGTGTGAGATAATTGGTCACAAGGCAAGATTACATGACCAAACAGGGAAGGCTATTTCTGCTGAGTGAGTTGAAATCTCTCTATAAAATAAACTGCCTTGGGCTACTACAAGGGTTGACAGTCACCCAGGAAAGGTAAGTGTTATATTTAACACATAATGGCATAATTTAACATAATCTTTTCGGCCAACTTTTGTAATAAATTAGATACTGCAATTCCCATAAACGGGATGTTTGTAGTAAATGTAAAAAGGCAAGTGATAAAATGCAATAACATAATACAACTATCTTAGTATAATTTCACAAAACCTGTGTAAGAGATAATAGGTTAAAATTTTTCATTTTAGCAAGCAAGATAACTACTGTTTGTCTTTCTTTGTTGACCTAAACGGAGGCATATGATTACTAAATATGTGTGAAAACAAAAGTTATATTTTAAATGCATACTTAAAAATTCAAACTGTATAGCATGTTTTACTAGTGTCAAAAACCACAGCATCATTTTCTTCCTTTGTATTAACAGGTATACTAGGTGGTCCTTTTAATTGGTAATTCCTTAGTAAATTGCAATCATGAGTGTGGATGCCGACACAAAGTGTTTTGGCCCAGCGGCCGTTTACCTCCGGAAGCCAGAGAAAGAGAGGATTGAGGCCCAGAACAAACCCTTTGATGCCAAAACAGCCTATTTTGTGGCTGAACCAAAGGAGATGTACCTCAAAGGGGTTCTTCAAAGTAGAGAGGGGGGCAAAGCCACTGTTAAGACTTTGTGTGGGCAAGTAAGTACAGCAAAACAACAGAGCTAACAATAATAATTAGAAAAATGGATAATTACAGTACTATTCCTCAAGTGTCATCTTGTCTGCATCAAAACAACAGCTTATTGTGCATTGTTAAGCACTGTTTTCAAGCAAACTATCATTAATTGCGTTTGAAATTCATAGACCATTACAGTTAAGGAGGATGACATTCACCCCATGAACCCGCCAAAGTTCGATAAAATTGAGGACATGGCCATGATGACCCACCTCAGTGAGCCCGCTGTGCTGTACAACCTCAAAGAGCGTTACGCAGCATGGATGATCTATGTAGGTTTTTCCATTAAATCTGTTTGATGTCCTTTCATAAAAAAGTGCATGTATGAATAAATGTTTCCTTAATGTATTGCAGACCTACTCTGGGCTGTTCTGTGTCACTGTGAACCCCTACAAGTGGCTCCCAGTATACGATGCTGTTGTTGTGGCCGGCTACAGGGGCAAGAAGAGAATTGAAGCTCCTCCCCACATCTTCTCCATCTCTGACAATGCTTATCAGTTCATGTTAACTGGTAAAGAAAACTAAGTGATTATTCAATACACGTTTTAAAATAATTTAGGAGAGATTGTACTGTTACATTATTGCAAAAACATTTGTTATATAACTAATCCAAAACACAAATTCTTCTTACAGATCGTGAAAACCAGTCAGTCTTGATTACGTATGTATAAATATGCTAACATATTCAGATATATTAAAAAATGTAAAAAATATATGGATAGGAACTGATGGTAACTCATTATCTTTCCTCAGTGGAGAATCCGGTGCAGGCAAGACTGTGAACACCAAACGTGTCATCCAGTATTTTGCAACAATCGCAGTTTCTGGACAAAAGAAAGTAGAGCCTGTCCCTGGAAAAATGCAGGTCAGAAAGAATAATGATGCAGAAAAAGTAACAAAAAGACAGTGCCAAAAGCCTGAATGCTCTGATGTCTTCTACAGGGGTCCCTGGAAGATCAAATCATTGCAGCAAACCCCCTGCTGGAGGCTTATGGTAATGCCAAGACAGTGAGGAATGACAACTCCTCTCGTTTTGTAAGTTACTTAATTCAATTTTATCTTAAATTTCACTCCCATAATTAGCTGCAAAAATGACTGTTTAAATATTCAAATACTCTCATTATATTATAGGGTAAATTCATCAGAATCCATTTCGGGCAAACAGGGAAACTGGCTTCTGCTGATATTGAAACTTGTAAGTCCTCATCTCCCAAACTATTCACGTCTGCTAAATTCAGCACAAAATTATAAATGTATCATGTTGCAATCTTCTATTGACAGATTTGCTGGAAAAGTCAAGAGTCACTTTCCAGCTGTCAGCTGAGAGAAGCTACCACATCTTCTACCAACTTATGACTGGCCACAAACCAGAGCTGATTGGTATGTACCCAGTGTCTGGGGTAAACTGGGGTTTTGTAACTGCAGCTTACATCTGTGAATATTTTCTTAATCTTTACAGAGGCACTTCTGATCACCAAGAATCCATATGACTACCACATGATCAGTCAAGGAGAGATTACTGTTAAAAGTATCAATGATGTTGAAGAATTTATAGCCACAGATGTGAGTAAATGCTTAAGGAACATCATGTTATTCTAAAAAATACAGTAACAAGAGCAATCTGCCTTAGCAGCCTTGGAATCAAAATTATCCTTCCTTTCTTAATTATGCAGACTGCCATCGACATCTTGGGCTTTAATGCTGAGGAAAAAATGGGCATCTACAAACTGACTGGAGCAGTGATGCATCATGGGAACATGAAGTTCAAGCAGAAGCAGAGAGAGGAGCAGGCAGAACCTGATGGCACTGAGGGTAACTGATGAGATTCCCTTAATCACAAAATAATTTAACCAGGGTTTAAGAGCATGAACCAAACATATTGTTTGTATTTCAGTGGCCGATAAAATCGCCTACCTCATGGGCCTGAACTCAGCTGACATGCTGAAGGCTCTGTGCTTCCCTAGAGTGAAGGTCGGAAATGAGTTTGTGACCAAGGGGCAGACTGTACCCCAGGTAAAGAATACAATATTAACATTGAGTGGATTCTCTGGATATTTAACATATTTAACCTTAAATATATTATATTTATCTATTCTATTAAATTCTATATATTCTATATATCTATTAAATTCTAAATATATATTCAAACGAATGGATGGATTAAAATAATGTAATTTTAAGTAATAAGCTAACAAGCCTCATAAAACATATATATTTCGTCCCTTTTCTGTAAACTAGGTTAACAATTCTACCTTGGCATTGTGTAAATCAGTCTATGAGAAAATGTTCTTATGGATGGTGATTCGTATCAATGAGATGTTGGACACCAAGCAGCCGAGACAGTTCTTCATTGGTGTGCTGGACATCGCCGGCTTTGAAATCTTTGATGTGAGTGACGGTAGCATTACCATGCTCTATTTTGTTGTTCAGTATACTAAGTTCAATGCAGAATATTACTACAGCAATCTTTCATTTAGTAACGTAACCCGTTCCTGAAATACTATCCGCAAATTAATAATCTATTAATCCAGCTTAAGTGTTCCAGAAACCGAAACCATATTTAAAAAAATATGGATCTGTGACGATACATTTTTAAAAAATCACATTATTTTGAATTAATTTATCATAATACAACACGGCCGCCTCACCTAAGTTCGTTTACTCCATTACCTGTATGCGCCCAGTGCACTCAAAAACAAAACTTTTACCAGAAAATACTGTTCATTTCTTTTCATTGTTCCAAGAATACAATAAAAAAAATATGTACAAATAAATAAAATGTAACACTTGCTGAACATAAACTACACGGACTATAGATGCGGATAATGGAGAGCCTGGTACACTCAACTGCCTACATTATTATCGAGACGCTTTATCGCTTCCATTTTGACAGATGGCAACATTTATATAATTTTTACTTCAGTTTTTTTTATAAAAAAAAAAACATTTCTCAACTTTAGCAACCTTTATTACATTTAAAACGCAGTTAAACCGTAGACCTGAAAAACCAGTTACCTGAAAGCAGCTTCTCATGGACTCATAACCGAGGAGCGCGCGCCAAGTTTGAGTCGGCCACGCCTTATTGAGTGATCGCGCGAACGTATCCCGACCGATACCGCACAAAGTAGGAGGGGCTTCCCTCGAGTCTGATTCCTCTCGAGGCTTCACTTGTCTCAAGGGAGCCTTTCCTTGCCACAGTACCGTACTTGCACTTTATGAACTGAGAAGAATGCTTTGCGGAAGTACTCCTCCACAAAAGTGCTATATTATATAATATCAAAGGGAACAGAACTGAATTGACTGTAAAATGTTTATAAGTGGAAAATACAACACTTAATGAGACTATTTGCTATGCTGAGTTTATGTTGATTAAACAACCGTAAATCAAGGGATGAATGTCTATTGAATGTACTACATAATAATATATAGTGTATCACCCATCAGTTCAACACACTGGAGCAACTGTGCATCAACTTTACCAATGAGAAACTGCAACAGTTCTTCAACCATCACATGTTTGTATTGGAACAAGAAGAGTACAAGAAAGAGGGGATTGAGTGGAAGTTCATTGACTTTGGTATGGACTTGGCTGCCTGCATTGAGCTTATTGAGAAGGTATGTGACATGAACATTGCTCTATGTGAATAGAGTTTGCCCTTTTCTCCTCATTAGGCTTCAGTAATCTGTTGTGTCTCCAACAGCCAATGGGCATCTTCTCAATCCTTGAAGAGGAGTGCATGTTCCCCAAGGCAACAGACACAAGCTTCAAAAACAAGCTATATGACCAACATATGGGCAAAAATAATGCATTCCAGAAGCCCAAGCCTTCTAAAGGCAAGGCTGAGGCCCACTTCTCCCTGGTGCACTATGCTGGCACTGTGGACTACAACATCATCGGCTGGCTGGACAAGAACAAGGATCCTCTGAATGACTCTGTTGTGCAACTCTACCAGAAGTCTTCAGTGAAACTACTGGCACAACTGTATGCAACTCATGCATCATCAGACGGTACTTACACAATATTTGCATGGTTTTGTTTAGTATATGCCCTACAATATTACAGGAACGCAATCTATGTGTTGCCACATAGCTTTCTTTTCACAGATGGAAAGCCACCAGAGACACATTTAATGTTAATATTAACAACATTTATGCTTGCTTATTTTCTCTCTGATCAGAGAGTGGTGGAGGTAAAAAGGGCAAGAAGAAGGGTGGCTCCTTCCAGACTGTGTCTGCTCTCTTCAGGGTATGTTCACATTTCACTGAACAAAATGTTTTGAGAGTTTAGGTGCTATATGTGAAAAGTATTGGAATGCATTGTGATATTAATATTGAATAGAGATGGCACTAATCTGATACCTACTATCAGTATCGGCCTGAAAAAAAATCTAGCATCAAGACACAGATCTGATTTTCCATCACAGATAGGTCTAGCCTGAAAAATTGCAACAATTCTTGTTGCCTTAGCACGACTACCATAAATAGAAGAATGTGCGTGGGAGCCATCATGTAATCTATGTGGAAATACAGTAACTCCTTCACATTGGCTAGGGCTCATGTATAACTTATAACTCCTGTAATAAGAACCTCCCATCTGTCCTTTTGACAGACAATGATGTACTTTAGGAAGTGTCAGTGTTTTGAATGAGGATGTTGCCAGGCAGTTTTGATCAGCACCTCCAATTTTCAGGCCATGGTTCTCGACTGGAAAAGAGTGGATTGCCCTCTCTTGGTGTGGGATGAGTTGCTGGCTCAATTGGAGGAGGCTTAGTGTCTCAGGGGCTTGTTCATGTGTGAAGGAAGAAGGGAGGAGGATACTAATAAACGGATTGGTGCAGCGTTAGCAGTAATACGGTTGCTATACCATTCAGTTATGGTAATGAGGGAGCTGAGCCGGAAGGCAAAGCTTTCGAGTTACCAGTCCATCTATGTTCCTACCCACACCTACAGTCATGAGCTTTGGGTGGTGACCAAAACAATGAGATTGTGGATACAAGTGGCAGGAATGAGTTACCTTCACAGGGAGGCTGGGCTTAGCCTTAGAGAAAGGGTGAGGAGCTCAGACATTCGAGAGGAGCTCAAAGTAGAGCCGCTGCTCCTCTGCATCGAAAGGAGACATTTGAGGTGGTTCGGGCATCTGTCTAGGATGCCATATGGACCGCTCCCTGTGGAGGTGTTTTAGATATGTCCAACCGGAAGGAGACCCAGGACATGCTGGAGAGATTATATCTCTCGACTGGCCTGGGAAAGCCTTGCTGTTCCCTGGTGGAGCTGGAGGACGTGGCTGGTGAGAAGGAGGTCTGGGCATCCCTGCTTAGACTGCTGCCCCCACAAGCTGACCATGGATAAGTGGCAGATAATGGATGTATGGAGGGATAGATGGATGGATGGGCAGTGGTTGTTGGAGCACCTAGGGACCACTGCAGCTCCCTAATCTGCCATGTATATATAATTACATACACATACATATATGCATATATATGCGCACACATAAATATTAATTCAAGGGTATAGCTGTATATTTAAGAGGCATGACAGATTGGCTAAATGTGTCAACAAGCTCACTAGGAACTGATACCATCTATCTAGCATTTTTCAATATTACACATCCTTTCATCCTACAGGAGAACCTTAGCAAATTAATGACCAACCTGAGAAGCACTCACCCTCACTTTGTGCGCTGCCTGATTCCAAATGAGTCAAAGACACCAGGTTTGTATGGCACTGCACATGACATTAACTGCTAAAAAAATCCAATATTAAAAGGTTCACTCTGATTTTATGTATTAATCATTTAATTTCATTTGTCTTCTAGGTCTGATGGAGAACTTTCTGGTTATCCATCAGCTGAGGTGTAACGGTGTGCTGGAAGGTATCAGGATTTGCAGAAAGGGTTTCCCCAGCAGAATCCTCTATGGTGACTTCAAGCAGAGGTCATTTTATACACTTCTCTTTCAAGGATTACTGCATCAATGGAATAAATTTCCTAATTAAATATTCTTGGATTATAGATCGATTAATACTAGTTAAATATGAACCATAAATATGATATGAAGAATTAATATTTTTTTAATATTTACTGTCTCAGATACAAAGTACTGAATGCCAGCGTGATTCCAGACGGGCAGTTCATTGACAACAAGAAGGCTTCAGAGAAACTCTTAGCTTCAATTGATGTGGACCACACTCAGTACAAGTTTGGCCACACCAAGGTAAAAGGCTGGAGATATAATCTGTGTCACGCTATTTCTAATACAGGAATGTCAGGAATCATAATACCATTATTTACCTAATATCTACTATGTCTGTTGCCAGGTGTTCTTTAAAGCTGGTTTGCTGGGGCAGCTAGAGGAGATGCGAGATGAAAAACTGGCCTCTTTGGTCACTATGACTCAGGCCCTGTCCCGTGGTTACCTCATGAGAAGGGAGTTTAGGAAAATGATGGAGAGGAGGTAAACATTAAAACATTTAGAATGAAATTCTAAACACTCCTAAAATATTTAATTATTTGCTTAGTTAATTAATTCCTCTTGTGATCTTGCTTCAGAGAGGCCATTTACTCCATCCAATACAACATCCGCTCATTCATGAATGTGAAACACTGGCCATGGATGAAGGTGTACTTCAAGATCAAGCCACTCCTGAAGAGCGCAGAAGCTGAGAAGGAAATGGCCAACATGAAGGAGGAGTTTGAGAAGACCAAAGAGGAGCTAGCTAAAGCACTGGCCAAGAAGAAGGAGCTGGAGGAGAAAATGGTTTCTCTGCTGCAAGAGAAGAATGACTTGCAGTTGGCAGTACAGGCGGTATGTAAATAATCGGATAGAGTGAAAAAACTGAACTAACCACTATGACTGGCAAAAACTGTTTAATAAAGAGTCATTTTGATCTTACAACTTGAAAAAATAATTTAGTAGTAGTAGTAGCAGTAGGCTTTTTATTGTCGTGCCAGCCATATACAAGTACAAAACGGTACGAGACATCGCTTCCCCAGGGCCACAATAAGACACAAGAAGGAGCAGCAAGTACACAATTACAGGGGGGTAAAGTGCAGGAATTTTTAAAAACACGCACTGGGGGGGGGGGGGTTGGACACGGACCACCCATAGCGCACAAGACACGATAGGAGGGCAGACATACAGTATATACATGAATGGGTTGGATGGAATGGTATGTAGCAAATACAGTGTATGAATAAATACAATTACAGTATATGTAAATATAACAAAATAGATAAATAATTTAGCAGCAGGTAACTGGAGTGCAAACATGATTAAACTTAAAGTGTCTGGTGAAGTGAGGAGTTTGTGCTGCTCACTTAGCGAGCAGGGGTGTTCAGTCTTATGGCTAGTAGGACGAAGCTGTTACATAGTCTGGTTGAGCTTGTCCGAATGCTGCGGTACCTCCTACCAGATGGGAGGTGGGTGAACAGGCCATGCAGTGGATGGGAGGGGTCTTTCACAATGCTGGAGAACTGGCTGATACATAGCTTGTGAAAGATGTCCTGGATGGAGGGGAGAGAGGTCCTGATGATTTTTCCAGCTGTATTCACTATCCTCTGCAGGGACTTGCAGTCAAGGACGTTGCAGTTTCCAAACCAGGTAGTTAGGAAACCAGCTGGTTAGGACACTCTCAATGGTTCCCCTGTAGAATATGGTGAGGAGGGGGGGTGGGAGGCTGGCCTTCTTCAGCCGCCGTAAAAAGTACAGCCGTTGCTGTGCTTTCTTGGCTAGAGAGGTGGTGTTGAGGGACCAAGTGAGATCATCTGTCAGATGAACACCAAGAAATTTGGTGCTTCTGACCTCCGAGCCCTTGATGTGTAGTGGGGAGTGGACAACATGTGCCTTCCTGAAGTCAACAATCATTTCTTTCAACTGCTAGTTGTTCCACTTCTTTTCTGTAAGCCGACTCATCACTGTTGCTGATGGAGCCACTATGGTATCATCAGCAAACTTGATAATGCTGTTGGAACTGTACTGTCAAATACAGTCATGAGTCAGCAGGGCAAAGAGGAGTGGGCTGAGCACACAGCCCTGTGGGGTGCCGGTGCTTAGCATGATGGTCCTGGAAGTCGTGTGACCGATGCATACTGACTGGGGCCTCCCAGTGAGAATGTCCAGAACCCAGTCGCATAGGGAGGTGGTGAAGCCCAGCAGTCTCAACTTCCCAATTAGCTGCTGTGAGATGGTGGTGTTGAATGCTGAACTGAAGTCCACAAACAGCATTCTGACATATGAGTTCTTTTTGTCTAGGTGGGTGAGGGCTGGGTGCAGGGCAGATAGTATGGCATCCTCCGAGGAGCAGTTTGGGCGGTAGGCAAACTGATGTGGGTCGTGTGAGGCAGGCAGTGCCATTTTCATGTGCCTCATGACATTTAACTTGTTTTATATTTAGGAAGCTGAAAATCTTACAGATGCAGAGGAAAGATGTGAGGAACTAATCAAGAGTAAAATCCAGCTTGAAGCAAAAGTAAAAGAGACAAATGAGAGGCTGGAGGATGAGGAGGAAATCAATGCCGAGTTGACTGCCAAGAAGAGGAAACTGGAGGATGAGTGCTCTGAGCTGAAGAAAGACATTGATGAATTGGAGCTGACCTTGGCTAAAGTGGAGAAGGAGAAACATGCCACAGAAAACAAGGTTAATGTTAAATTTGAAATTTATTGTTAAATTGTACATGTCTGGCAAATTTTTGTAAGTATTGAACTCTTTCCCCACAGGTTAAAAACCTGATTGAGGAGATGACCAGTCAGGATGAGACCATTGCAAAGTTGACCAAGGAGAAGAAAGCCTTCCAAGAGTCACATCAGCAGATTCTGGATGATCTCCAAGCTGAAGAAGACAAAGTCAACATTCTGACCAAAGCCAAAATGAAACTTGAGCAGCAAGTAGATGATGTAAGAAAAACAACTATATACATCCCATTTGTATAATGTAAAATGACCATTATACTAGTTGAAAACTATAGTTCATACTGGGGACATCAATTTGTACGTAAATTTAGTTTTTTTTTCTGGTGTAATTCTGGAGTCCAAAACTTTCTTTTGGCAAATGGCCGTTGAATGATGTTATATTTTAATATGTTATGCTATGTCATAACATTAATAAACAATTTCATCTGTAGCTTGAAGGCTCTCTAGAACAAGAGAAAAAGCTACGCATGGATCTTGAGAGAGCCAAGAGAAAGCTTGAGGGAGACCTGAAACTTGCCCAGGAATCAGTAATGGACCTGGAGAATGACAAGCAGCAGTCAGAGGAAAAGCTGAAGAAGTAAGTATAGTTACAATAAAATTTAAAAAATCTTCACTTCCAGCTTATCCCCAGGTTTAAAAGTTTAATTGATCCAGAATATTAAGAATGCCTGATTGCTGTCCACAGGAAGGACTTTGAAACGAGCCACCTTCTTAGCAAAATTGAGGATGAACAGTCACTGGGTGTTCAGCTTCAAAAGAGGATTAAAGAGCTCCAGGTAAGCTAAGTGTACTACAAAAACCACAATGCATTACAACTGAACCAACCTGACAGAATGATTTACACAATTTACTGTGTTTCAGGCTCGGATTGAGGAGCTAGAGGAAGAAATTGAGGCTGAACGCACTGCCAGGGCCAAGGTTGAGAAACAGAGGGCTGATCTGTCCAGGGAACTTGAGGAGATCAGTGAGAGGCTTGAGGAAGCTGGTGGTGCAACCGCTGCTCAGATTGAGATGAACAAGAAGCGTGAGGCTGAGTTCCAGAAGCTGCGCCGTGATCTTGAGGAGTCCACCCTACAGCATGAGGCTACAGCTGCTGCCCTCCGTAAGAAGCAGGCAGACAGCGTAGCAGAGCTGGGAGAACAAATCGACAACCTTCAACGTGTCAAGCAGAAGCTGGAGAAGGAGAAGAGTGAATACAAAATGGAAATCGATGACCTGACCAGCAACATGGAGGCTGTTGCAAAATCAAAGGTATGAGGAAACTAGGATCAAATTGTTAGGGTAATTAAAGCTAATTTTACAAGTCTCCATTTTTATAAATCTATAAATTCTAACAGGCCAACCTGGAGAAAATGTGCCGTTCCCTTGAAGATCAAATAAGTGAACTGAAGTCGAAGAATAATGAAAATGTTCATCAGCTAAATGATATGAGTGCAAAGAAAGCAAGACTCCAGACTGAGAATGGTACGTAAACCAAATTTTTTAAACAAAAAAAATAATAATGAGTACTTTTCTTTTACAAAAATTTGTTTTTGAAGGTGAGTTCAGTCGTCAGCTTGAGGAGAAGGAAGCTCTAGTTTCCCAGCTGACTAGAGGTAAACAGGCCTACACACAGCAGATTGAGGAGCTCAAGAGACACACTGAAGAGGAAGTCAAGGTAATTGAAATTTGAAATTTATTATGAAATGCTAAACAGAAGCACAATTTTTTATTTGAAATCTGAATGCTGAAATATTTTATAGTAGGAATGAGAACTTCAGAAGTTCAGACTGAAAAGTTCTATAAATTCATATTATCAAATGATTATGCTTGTACTACTGTATGATAATAGGTATTTTCAGTCTTATTCAAGCTCTTTGACTTTAAGGCCAAGAACGCCCTGGCCCATGCTCTACAGTCAGCTCGCCATGACTGTGACCTTCTCCGAGAACAATATGAGGAGGAGCAGGAGTCCAAGGCTGAACTGCAGCGTGGAATGTCCAAGGCCAACAGTGAGGTGGCTCAGTGGAGGAGCAAATATGAGACTGATGCCATCCAGCGTACTGAGGAGCTTGAGGAGGCCAAGTAACTACACTGATTTAGCAACTTTATTTAACTACATTCAAAATAAATGTTAAAATTGTAATTTTTAATGACTTGAAAATTTCACTCTCCATAGGAAAAAGCTTGCTCAGCGTCTGCAAGATGCAGAGGAAACAATTGAGGCTGTCAATGCCAAATGTGCATCTTTGGAGAAGACCAAACAGAGACTACAGGGTGAGGTGGAAGATCTAATGATTGATGCAGAACGAGCAAATGCCTTAGCTGCCAATCTAGACAAGAAACAAAGGAATTTTGACAAGGTAAATATATATAATATATATAATAACATACCTAATAATAATTAAAATCAAAACTTCAGTTAGTATTAATTAGTGCAATGTTTTGGTACCCTAGTTCTTAACAGTTTTAGTCTCTATATTTTACCTTCTCCGTACCTGGGATCACAAGGCTTATAAGGACTGAAAAAGGTGTATCGTAATTTGTACTAGAACAAGTGTTGCGTACAAAGAGATGCTTACTTGCCTGTTTCCTGCAGACAGATACAGGGTAACAAGACATAGGACAAACACAAATCTCAGATACTTTAACTGTCTTGTATGTTTCATCTTCTCAGGTCCTGGCAGAATGGAAACAGAAGTATGAGGAAAGTCAGGCAGAAATGGAAGGGTCTCAGAAAGAGACTCGTTCTCTCAGTACTGAGCTGTTCAAGATGAAGAACTCCTTCGAGGAAGCTCTGGACCAACTGGAGACCATGAAGAGAGAGAACAAGAACCTGCAGCGTATGTTTCCATATTGATTCTGATAGACTCAGTCTTCATGAACATGAGATTAATTACTCCCTTAGATTGAAGATCAAGTCATAATTATTAAATGAAATCAATTCATGATCAATTCATGGAACTTATTCACCCTGCACTATTATAACATGTATTTATAACTTCAGAGGAGATCTCAGACCTGTCTGAACAAATCGGTGAGACTGGAAAGACCATTCACGAGCTGGAAAAGGCCAAGAAGACAGTGGAGACAGAGAAGACAGAAATCCAGACTGCCCTAGAGGAAGCCGAGGTAATTACACCCATAAAACAGTAATAACATACAATAACTAAATTT
>JAODKL010000128.1:8020881-8035056 GCA_026780765.1 Petrocephalus schoutedeni
GTTGTGTTTTTCGAAATGTTGTTGTGTTTTTTTAAATGTGGGTGTGTTTTTTGAAATGTTGTTGTGTTTTTTGAAATGTCGTTGTGTTTTTGAAATGTGGGTGTGTTTTTTGAAACGTGGGTGTGTTTTTTGAAATGTTGTTGTGTTTTTTGAAATGTTGTTGTGTTTTTGAAATGTGGGTGTGTTTTGCCCTTCAGGGCCACCGTAGACTGGAACATAATGCATACATTTCCAGCAAGTCCTGCACAGCACATACTAAACGGCACGTTGGTACTACGGCTCAGTAGGTAACGCCAGTGGTACTATATGGCTGGGTTTCTGGGATCAGTACCAGCATTTGGAGATTGCATGTTCTCTTGGTGCTTGCCTGTGGATCTGGGGCTTCTCTGGGAGCTCTGGATTTCTTACGCACAGAGGAACATTAGCTGTACTACGATGGCGTAAATGTTCACTCGAGGGGGCTTCATTCTGGGTAAGTCTGAGCATCACATACACTTTATGCACAAAAGTATTGGGACACACCTCTTAATCATTGAATTTGGGTCATTTAATTCAGCTCAATTGCCACAGGTGCATAAAATCATGCACCTAACCACTCAGTCAGGTTTACAAACATTTGTGGAAAAAAACAGGTAATTCTGAAGTGCTCAGTGACTTCAAACATGGTACTGTCACAGGATGCCACCTTTGCGTTCAGTTTGTAAAATTTCTTCACTGCTAGATATTCCCTGGTCAACTCTAAGTGGTATTATTGCAAAGTGGGAGCATGTGCTGAGGCGCATAGTCCATAGAAGTCACCTATGCTCTGATGATTCAATACCTGCAGAGTTACAAACTTCCTCTGGCATTACCCCAGAATAAAACAAACTGTGCACCAGGACCTTTATGGAATGGGTTTCCATGGCCGAGCCGCTGCATGCAAGCCTCACATCACCAAATGGCATCCTGTCCTGGGCCTACCCTTGCTTTCACCCTGTGCTTCCTAGGACAGTTTCCAGGTTCACTGGACCTCCACATTGGAGAAAATGATCTACACTAAAGTGCCAGTGAGAATTATCCCCTTCCTCAGTATAGTCAGCTAAAATGAATACATAGGAAACTGCCAAACGTCAAAAATAAGCCATTTTATGTATAGCCAAACCATTCAGATTACATAACCCCATACACATTCCATTGCATTAGCATACTCTTTTATCATGCCATCCTGTAGTATGAAGTATGTAGTATGAAATGCTCCTGTGAAGAAAGGAGAAACGTTACATAGGCATTTCAGTGAGTGCCATATTACAAGAACAATATGCAACTGCAATATTCAATAACTCTATATATATATTAGGACTGGAACCAGGGGGGATAGGGGCCTATGGAGAGTCGCCCAGCTTGGTGACTCTGGCCACATGCCCAAATTCCCATATGGTCAATCTGAGCAGGCTACAGCTCTCACATGGCACAGTCCATACCACAGGGTGATACGGTTTTTAATGTCTATCCATATTCCATATACATTTAAGTAATATGAAAAGTTTTGATAAAAGCTGTATGTATATCTACCCCTCTTCTGGAGCCGACACCTTATCGCGATGGAGGGGTTTGCGCGTTGCAATGATCCCAGGAGCTAAGTTGCCCGGGGCTTTATGCCCTTGGTAGGGTCACCCAAGGCAAAGAGGTCCTGGGTGAGGAACCAGACGAAGCGTGGCTCACTAGACCCCTTGTGGTGAGCAGAAACAGAGATTCATGCTTTCCCTCGCCCGGATGCGGGTCACCGGGGCCCCACTCTGGAGCCAGGCACAGGGGTGGGGCTCGATGGCGAGCACCTGGTGGCCAGGCCTGCACCCATGGGGCCTGGTCGGGCACAGCCCGAAGAAGGAACGTGGCTCCCCCCTCCAATGGGCTCACCACCTGTAGGAGTCTGACACCCCTGTTCTAAAACCTTCAGCATCACTTATTAAAAGACTTAGGTCAGGGGTGTCAGACCCCAGTCCTGGAGGGCTGGTGCCCTGTGTAGTTTAGTTCTTTCCCTGTTCCACCATAAACAATTGAGCTGAAGAGCTGTGTGGTAATTAGCACAGTGAGCTGTGAGTTGAATCAGGTGTGTTAAACGAGGGTAAACCCAAAAATGTGCAGGGCTGTGGCTCTCCAGGACTGGAGTTGGACACCCCTGATTTACACTTTCATTCAATACATTTAATTAGTTTTAACTGATTTAACAACACTACATCTAGCTGTTGGTTAACTTAAAATTGCTTTACTAAGTTTAGCTGAATAAAATACTAAACAAATGAAAATTAATATGAGAGTGTGCATGCTAAATTTGTCTGCTCTAATAGGTCCAGTAGGAAATTATTGTGTACAGTAAAATGTAATGTTCAATATATGAGACCTTGGACACAGTGAGCTACAATAGTCAGACGTAGATACATCCATCCAGCTTTCAACATTTTATCCTGCACAGGGTAACCAAGAATGGATCAGACCCAGGGTTGCCAGCTCTCACGCATCTGACACTCACACTTTTAGACACTCATGCTCATGGTAAGAATTCTTACAGTAGATCTATATTATTCCATCAAAACCTAAAAATTTGCTACATCAAAAGTGTTGGGGTAGTTTCAAAACCCTACATATACGTACATGTACATATACATATACGTAAATGTATGTGCAGACTTGATACAAATTGAAAATCTCACACGAACCAGCTGACACAATGTTCACAATGTGAAAGAAGAGTTTATGTTATTCAAGTTCAAATGATGGCATGAATAATGCAAGTTAATCACAAATATGATTCTGTATGCATTTATTATTCTTATTTGTCTTTACACAATAGCTGTCAGAATTACGAAATTATAAGCACATTCGTTAATACCTCTCTATACAGAAAGAATCTTTTTTTTAACCAGTGAGGTAGAAATTAATGATGGGTGGTAAAATTAAATATCAACCACAAATCTGACTTTGCTAGCACATTAGCAAAACCAGGAGAATACAGATTTCAAAAGAAAGAAACTGTGAATAGCAGTAAGGAGAAATCATCTGTAGATTATGGTAAAACAGGCACATACCTTATTTGTTTGTAATTTACATCACATTTACTTTCTGTGTGATGCAATAATGTGGAATTAAAGCAATTTTGTTTTTTTCTGGCTACATCCCAGATTCAATTCCTAGTGCAACATGGCTACAAAATGAGGCATCTGTAATTTCAAGCATGACTGGCAATTTTACATCCCTTTTGATTTAAAATATTGCTGGCATCTTTATATCCCTGTCATTCTGTCTCTCCAACAGTTGACAATAAACATTTAATGGTCAAAAGTATCCAGACACCCTGTTTAATTAGTGGAATTAGATAGGTGTAGAATGGCTGGTAGTTCATCAAAAGGCTAATTCAGTTCATCAAATTGCTGTTCTGCTATATCTGCCCCAGTTAACTATAAGTAAAGTGATTGTTCTAGGAGTTCAGCTGTGATCTGGTTGACCCTGGGTATTGAACCGCAGTGTGTGTAAAAGTCGCATGTCTTCTGTTGGACAGCACATGAACCATTTGTCAGGTGCTTAACAACATGGATTTCCATGAGCAAGCAGTCACTCACAAGCCTAAGATCACAAGCTCAAGATTATGCGCAATGCCAAACATCAGCCTGAAGGGTGTAAAGCCCGACACCATGGGACTGAAGACGTGGAAACATGTTACCTAGCCAGGAAACATGTTGATTGGCCTAAATAGAGGACTGATTTCAACCTGACTGCACCTGTGGAATGTGCTGGAATGCCAACTGCATGCCAGGCCTGATCACTCAAGATCTATCATTGACCTTCTTGCCTTGTCATCACTGTACAGCTTGGATCACTGACATTGTTTCCATCAAGGCTGGCCAGGAAACCAAGGGTAACGATAGACAATATTTGCTATTCTTTACTGACCACATAGTAGATATCTTCTGGTCTTGTAGCTTCACTCTGCTTAATATCAGGAAAACCGTGTCTTTTTTGTCAGAATATGTGGCCAAGCACCTAGTCCGGATACTTATCATCGCACAACTAGACAACTGCAACTAATTACTGCAGCAGGACATGTGGTGTTCAATCACCCTGAATGCTCTTAAATTACACCTCTCCTTGTCTCCCTTCACAGGCTCCCTATAGGCATTTGCATGAATGTGAAGTCATTGGTTCTGGATTTCAGGACCGATAACAGAATAGCACCCATCTCCATCAAGTCAAACAGACCTACATCCCATCCCACCCTCTACACTCAGTAACCGACAGCAGCTGGAAATCCCCCCATTACGTGACAAATCACTCTATACGCTTTTGTGCATGGTTCCTTCGGAAGTGGAATAAACTACCCATCCACATCTGGTTATCACAATCCCTCTCAACCATCAAGAAATGCCTCAAAAGGAAAATCTCAACCATCCTCCAGCCAATGTCCTACTCGGTCTTCATCTGTGATCCTTGGTTTTCTTGCGCATCCTTGATGCTGTTATATTTTTGCCCCGGTCTTTGATATATTCTTTAAGTATTGTATAGCTGCTAGTTATTGCTTGGACACTCGGCCAAAACACACATGTGCCTATTTGGCTCCTTGATAACTGTATCCTTGTAATATACCATCTGCCTTGTTTGTATGTCATTTTGTACGAAAAAAATGTAAATGGCCAACCTCAGAAGGCTCTTACGGCTGAATGACAACAAACCCCACCAACTTCTAACATCTAATGGAAAGCCTTTCTAGAAGGCTAGAGGCTGCCATAGCAGAAAGGAGGGATTGACCTCATACTAATATCCTTGTTTTCAAAACGTGGTGTTGGACAGGCAGGCGTCTGGATACTTTTGGTCAAATACTGTACCAGAAAAAGCAATCTAATCTAGTTTTGTGGTATTAAAGAACTAAATGCTTGATAAATTTGCTTCATTATGACTTAAAAAATATTTGTTTCTGCCTAGACATACACATTTCTCTTACCAGATATACTTTCAGTGGTAGTTCAACAGTAGGTGAACATGATTTGTCTTTCCTAGATGATCCTTTCAAATCTTATTCCTGTGCATAAAGAAAAACCTCCAATTAAGTTTAAACTTCTTAATTAAGCTACTCTGGCTTCCTTTTTCATCTTTTTAGTTTGTGCCTGCAACTTAAATAAATGCATGTGTATTTTTCCTCATGTTGCAATTTTGGGTTTATCTATTAACCAAGGTTAACCAAGGAATATAGCCTATAACTTAGGAAAGAGACATCTATCATGTATATTATTAATTAAAGACCTTTTTTCAGAAGAAGCCATAGCTTCCTACTCCGATCCACTTTGGAGACTATAAATGGTTGAGTGTAATTGTGTGTATTGCAAAAGAATAAAGATGCAATATAAAATGAAATCTTTAATGTCTCTTCTGCCAGAGTTGTATTGTGTAAACATCAAGACAGACAGATGAAGGACTAGCAATGCAGATCAATACTAAGTTTGCTCCACCTTTCCCAAACTGAATGAGACCTCAAGAGAAATCTTTCTAGCTTTATAATATGCAAAGATCTGCTTAACGCTTAAAATGTTCTCCATGCCAAATTGATACCTTTATATTTGATGTTTCATAATTGTGAAATGCTCATGGACAGTATTTCATTCTGCTTCAGCCACACATGCTTGACACAGAAGCCATCTTTTAGGAGACTTTTTCCAAAGCACATATTTCAGGACAAGCTTAAACTGTCTTCTCCTAATCAAAGCACACATTATTGCAGGAAATTAACTGCATCTTGCAGAAAACCATATTAGCAGCATCTTCACAAACATTTATTTATTTATTAATTATTAATGTGCAAATATTTGTGTTAAGGAGCTGAAACAAACAAAAGATGTTCCATAACAAGGGTGGTCCTAAAACGGCTTCCAAATCCTAGACATTTTGCTCATTCCATTCCAAATCCTGCCAGTTTACAGCTAAATCAAGTGATTCATTTTCCATGACCCTGAGATCAAAGCAACTTAAAGGGACAGTGTACCACAAATGAATTAAATAAATAAATATATACATACATAAATAAATAAAGAGATTACTTTTCTACGCAGCCCCTAAAGTCTCATAAGGTGATTTTTTATTATTATTTTTTTTCATCTTGTTCACCCACATTAATTATCTTGCACGCACACGTTAATTATCTTGTGTGCAATTATCTTGTGTCCAATTATGTACAACATTATTACTGTATGTATGCACAATTAAGAATGCAAAATTAATGACATTGAAAGTTACTGTGAGAAACAGTGAGGATTGGGGACCTTCCACGCCTAACCCTAACCCTAACCCTAACCTATCCCAATGTGAAGGGGCCCCTTTACTTTATGCTGAAGGGAGAAAAAGCTGAACTGCAAAGGGCAATGTAAGTAAGGCTAGTGCTGAAGTCAGAACACAGTGAAATTTATACAAACTCCATGTCTTCAGATAATTAAACTACAGAAAGAATAAGTATTACTTGAAAGTTTTATCTGCGGTCCACTGTATATTTTGCACTGAGACTTATATGTATGCTTCGTACATCTGCCAGTCCAAATCGTTTGCGTGACAGTTGGTACTGAATATATCAAAGAAACAAACTTGTGTAAATCATGTTAGCAATGGACGTCCTCCTTTAGCGAGGTGGCATAGCCTTTCTTTAAGCAGAATTACCATTATTTTCCTGTCCTTAGCATACGCACACAGTTCCACTGCAATACTGAATGCAAATAGTTTTCCATGTCAATTGAAATGTATTAATACAACCATCTCATTTGATGCTTAGTTGATAAAGGAGGAAAAAATATCAGATCGGTATCGGCAGATACTCAAAACTTTAACATCGGGATCAAACCAGAAAAAATTATATCGCACCATCTCTAAAAATAACAAGGACAAGAAAACCAGCTGGATTTTCAAGGAAGTCGGTAATCCATACAAAACAATTATGCTTTTATTTCACTCAACATTTCTACGAGAGGTCATAAGATGACAGACACTGCTAATGGTTACATGCTTCACAGCAGGATCAGTACTGTGGTTTAGGGTAACGCAAATGGAAACATGATCTTTCCATTGTGTTTGGCTTCAGTACAAATCATAGGCAGCTTCAGGCCAGACAATGTGATCTTGTACATTATCACTGTCGGGAAGTGATTACTATGTAATCAAGTTCCCAGTAACATTCTGTAGAGACAGAACAAACTAAACTATAGAAGTACTTCAGTCACACCAGTCCAAGGCATTTCAAATTTGAGTCTTAGGCTTTCACTTGACTGTTCTGTTCTCATCCATGTAACGTGAAAAAAAAATCAGCTGACCTTTATACTGTGTTTATATTATAATCTAGACCAGAGAACAATTGGGCCCCATCCTTCAGGGAAATTCCTCTCCCTCTTGGAAGTGTAGGAGGCAGGAGAACCCATCACCCCTTCTCACAGTAATGTGCAACAACAGTCCTGGGGCAAAACGAAGAAACCGGAAGCAGCAGGTGATGAATAGACAGAGCGGGGGAGTGACACAAAGTCACATGGACGTTATGAGAACACTGCACACCTGGGGTTATCGACTGCAGCGGCAAGAAGCTCTGGGGGCAGCGATTCCACTGTAAAGCCTTGATAAGACTTTTGACTTCCGACAATGAAATACTGCTGTTGCTACATGTAGTAAGGCCTGCTGGTGCACTGGATCAGCTCGACTCTGGTTCATGAGACGGACTTTTTATACTCCAGTAACATCACAGCAAAATCATCAGTATTCTTGACACTGCACATAATCTGTAAGTGATAATAGTCATTCAAATAAATAAATTTATAAATTTTACATTTCGTTTCTCTCTGTATATTCACAGACTCCCCTAACAAAATGCCAAAGGAATGCCTTTTGTCTTACATAAAAACAGAAAAGCCAAAAGAGGCACCATTGCGATCATCGTAATTAAAAAAATTAATAAAAAAAAAATCCTCTAGAGCAACACAAATCATCAAAGGTCCATATTTAAGGAAGGGAGGCCTGAAATATAAAGTGGGGAGTCACTAAACAAAGATGGCTAATTTCCAAACAAAGCGTCTGGCTGCAGAGCAGTGAAGCACCCTGCTGATTGCTTGTCAAATTCACACTTTCCCTGGGTTTGCTGTATGATCCTCTAAAACTTTCACTAAAATAACCTGTAGGCGCCTTGAAGGCTGAAGTCTAGCGGCCAGCGCCGTGTTCACTGCCAAACCCTGGACACGCACTCACTGCCGCACGCACAGTGACATAGCCGCGCAGGCTGTCACAGGGCAAGGTGAACAAGGTAGAACAGTGAGACTGTGGCATGTTGCCAATCCCACAGCCCCTGCTCTTTCACTCAACTGGCTGAGGCCAATCCATACACGTCAGAGGAGGTCACTGGGAGCAGCATCCGACAGCCGAGGAGGACTGGGCACAGGCCAGTTTAACCTTTCTCTTCCCTTCTTTGAAGATCAGAGCACCACACACATGCACACATCAGAACACGCGCACACGCACGCACACACACACACACACACACAGGAGGACATGCAACCACCTGCGACGTTATTGTCTGGCGCATGATGCGAGCGCCAATATTATTGCACTCTTTAAGGTATCACGAATCACCAATTACCCAAAGTGGCAGAAGGTCTTAGATGTAGATCCACATTAAATACTAGAGTATAACACCTTCACACCAGCAAATTACTGATAAAGACATTATTAAAAATGTATGCATGTAGAATAAGCCTAATGTCTCAAGAACTATGATGTCAGGTTGTTTATTGAGTTTCCTTCCCTCTTTTTCATGTCTTGAACTTGAGTTTGTCCACAGCAGCTGGGAAGAGGAGGAAGGCAGTCCACCATGAGCCCGATGGGCGCCTAAAACAACACGCTCAGTCTCCGGTTCTTCCCCTGGTCTGGCAAAGGAGGAGAAAGAGAGACAGAGACAGAGAGAGCAGGCAGATGTCAAACCATCATGCAATTCTGAAGGACACAGCCCTATAATGAAATACAGTAACAGGTATGAAATTACAGTCAAAGCACTTTGAAGTTTTGGCAAGTTTCTTAAGCAGCTGAGATGTTTTTGTGCCATTAAATGAATATAAAAGGGCTACAACAAAAAAGGTTTGATGCCCTTGAGGGGTCTGGAAAAAGGGACGCATGCAACAGATCCACACGGAGTGGTGAAGCTGCCACACTGTAAATCAGTTCGGCACTCTTAAGGAGAAAAGTGAGACGGAAAGAATTTTCGCCTGAGAGGCCGCATGTGCTCCACACAGAGAGGCCTCCTCAACAGCTGGGGCTCAAGGTCCCCCCCCCACCCCCCCATAACTAGGGCGAGTGACTCTGATGACAGCCTTTTCTTCACCTAACCCAGCTGGCAATCGCCATTAGATCCTTCAAGGATAACCTTAAGGAGAGTAGAGCTAAGGTAGTTTTGTGCATTTTCAGTCCACCAAACTGAATTAGTTACTGTCCCTCTGTGGTCCTGTGGTAATACACAGGCCTAATATATCTTTTAAAACTGTCATTCTCAACCTAGATTTTTATCCAGCTTGCAGTGCTGCTCCGGTGGTACAAATTCACCAGAGTAAAAACGTCACACTTACATCATCCCAATTTTTATAAGCACATTGACCGCAATGGATTAGGGGCCTGAAAGCCAAGACGTGGCAGGAGTGAATAAACACGCGGCGAGTGGAGCGTTAGCTCCCTCTAGTGGCCAGAAAGCACCACCATGGGGCTACTGTGAAGGCACGTAGCTTTCAGCTGTCGCTGCTATTTCAATCTGACAGGAAGGTTCAGTGAAAATGTCACAGTAATTTGTTATCTGCATAAAGTTGATAACAGCTATGCGATTAAATTCAGCACCTTGGAGTGTAGCGACGGCTTTCCCCTTCCTCAAAAAGTCTCAGCTACTGAAGAAATTCACAGCTGTTGCACGACAACTTAAGCGAGTAATCCGCCACATCTGCGCCTTCTAAGTTCAGTTTCACAGGCTTGTGGAAGCAACAGAACAGTGAAACCCACTTAGTCAGGCTGGAGGTATATTTTACAGTGGATATATTAAGTGCACACACCCTGGTCAAAATGTCAGGTTTTTGTGATGTAAAAAAATTAGACCATGATAAACAATTTCCATCATTAATGCGACCTACAGTATAACCGGTACAATTGAACTGAAAACAAATCTGTTAGGGGGGGGGGAAATATAAAAGATAAACGGACAGTAAGCTGGCTGCATAGTGTAAGTGTGCATACCTTTAAACTAAAACTTTGCTGAAGCACCTTTCGATTTAATTAGAGCAGGAATCCATTAGCATGCTGTCTTAGCCTGGCAATATTTGCCCACTCTTCCTTGCAAAACCACTCCAACCTGTCAGATTGTGAGGGCATCTCCCATGCACAGCCCTCTTCAGGTCACCCCACAGATTTTCAACTAGATTTAGGTCTGGGCTCTGGTAGAGCTATTCCAAAACATTAATTTTCTTCTGGTGAATCTTTTGTTGATTTGTATGTATGCTTGGGCGTCATTGTCTTGCTGAAAGGTGAAATTCTTCTTCACCTTCAGCTTTCTAGCAGACACCTGAAGGTTTTGGGCCAAAATTGACTGATATTTGGAACTGTTCATCATTCTTTCCACCTTGACTTAAGCCCCAGGTCCAGCTGAAGACAAAAACCCCCAAAGCATAATGCTGCCACCACCATGCTTCACCAAGGGTATGGTGTTCTTTTGGTGAAGTGCAGTGTTGTTTTTATGCCAAATATACTTTTGAGGCTGTGGCCAAAAAGTTCAACCTTGAATTCAGCAGACCATAAGATGTTTACCCACATACTTTTGGGAGACCTGATGTATTTTCTTGCTAAATTTAGCCGGGCCTGGATGTTTTTCTAGGCTTCTGTCTTGCAACCCTACCCCATAGTGCAGACACATGGAGAATGCGGGAGATTGTTGTCAAATGTAGCCACCAGTACTTGCCAGAAATTCCTGCCACTCCTTCAGTGTTGCTGTTGTCCTCTTGGCAGCCTTCCTGACCTGGGGTGCATTTCCCAAAAACTCCCATTAGCAACTTACATCGTTGGATTCATTAAGTTGCTTTTGGGAAATGCACCCCAGTTTGTCTCATCTTTTCATCAATTTTGGAGGGACGTCCAGTTGTCCCATACTTTTTCCACTTCTTGATGACAGTCTTCCCTGCATTCCATGGTATATCTAATACCACTAAATTTTTTTTGTACCCTTCTTCTGACTGATACCAATCAAAAATGAGATCCCTTTGATGCTTTGTAAGCTCTCTGCGTACCATGGCTTTTGCTGTAGGATGCAACTGAGTAAATGTCAGGAAAATCTTACTAGGTCAGCTGAACGTTATTTGGGGTTAATCAGAGTCACTTTAATTGATGGCAGGCGTGTGCCCAAAAAGACTGCTGGAATTAAATCAAAAGGTGCTTCCACAAAGTATTAGTTTTTGTGCAAAAATTATTAGTATTAGTATTAGTGCAAGTGTGCACAATTGCACAACCAGCTTATTTTTTTATATCCTTCCCCTTAACAGATGAGTTTGTTTTTCAATTAAATTGTACAGGTTATAGGTCACATTAAAAGCAGAAAGTTTTAAAATTATTTACCGTAGTATCATTTTTTACATAACAAAAACCTGCCATTTTAACAGGGGTGTGTTCTCTTTTTACATTCACTCTATATCTCATACTTAAAGTAAAAATCGTATCCTTAGTCAAACTCGAACTTCCAGTCTTAAATGAAGTCTTCACATCAAAGTCATAAGTCCAATATCTGATTCAGCATTACATAATTTCATACATAAAAAGAAGTATGGTGGGTCAATAAGAATGTTATACGATATAAAAATGGTAACGACAGAAATATAATGCATCAAGCAGTGGTTGCCTTTACACCACTGATCCTGAATCTGGGTTATATTTTCAGTATCTGATGCAGAATTGGTTTGGCATAAAACAGAATAAAAATTTAGTTTGTCACCATATACTGTAAAACTGGCCAGAGCAGACAAGACAGATAGAATATCAAAATGGAAACATCGTAAAAGGTGAAAAGACATTTAAATCACACACACCCAGTACACGGAACAAGAAATGAATAGCTACAGACATAGTTTGATCAACATGTCCACAAGAGAGAAAATGTTCAATGAACTGTATAAATAATGCCTAATAAGTAACTTCAATGATGTGTGTCATCATGTAGGGTTTAACATACATTTAAAATGTGTTTGTTTTTGTGGTTGTGTCCTTCCTGGTTTAGGAATTAGGCAAAAGTGTGACAGTAATAAAACCTCTGTTGTTTCTGTGAGCAGTTAAGGTAAAACCATGTAATAAATAAAAGCCCAGCTCATGTGCATAAAGCCAAGAGATGAGAAAGTGTGCGTTTACCGGTGTGTGAGAGAGTCACTCAGCTCGTGGAGGACGTGGAAGCGTAGGACGAGCTCTGTGCTTGGGCGCCCTCTCTCTGCACATACTCCCAAGGAACAGTGCTCACTGTAGATGGCGCTGCTGGGCACATTTGTTTGGGTGAGGGTGGGGGCATGGGGTGGTTTGGGTGGGGTGTGCCAAAGAACAAAAAAAAAAAAAAAAATCACAGAAGGCAGACAAAAGGAATAAGGAAGAGAGAGGGAGTGCTGGGGACAAATGCTGAACACCAAAGAGGCTGATGTCATCATGATGTCATGCTCACGATCACAGGCGATTCTACTGGGAGTGAAGGGGCTGCTATCTGAAAGCTCTTTGTGCCATGTAACCTGTGACAGGGTCATTAACTGCAGCATCAATATGTCTCGAATGTTTCACTAATTTTATTATTTTATTATTTATAATTGTAGAAAAATTAGAAATAATTCTGTTTCTTGGTAGACTTGTAGAATGTAAATTAAGCTTAATCCGTATTCCGTAAGCGAGCTATGCTTCCTATATTAATATGACTGATTTTCATTCATTAAAAGTACATTTCATTAAAATGTACCAATAAATAAATTGGTATTTTGGTACTAGTGGCAGTATCATAAAACAAATACTTTTGTTACAATTCCCCCAAGAATAATTGACAGTCAGAGAACCCTGCTGGTGTATTATTGGCCAATTTTGCTACAAGAATGATCAGCAGGAGCTCACAGTTGAGGATGTCTTTTGATTGGCTAAGAGGTCTGTTCATCATTGAGGAGGTGGGGCCTACTACAAAGGAGCACGCTCACTGGACACAACAATGATTACGACACAGACTGAAGGACAGTACAAACTGAGAGTGACTTTAGTCTGCAGACTAAATACACAACAATGTAAGACAAAATGAAAGTTCACCTATATGGTGGTATTCAAACTCTTGCCTAAAGGAGCAGTATATATTAATACCAATATCAGATATTCAACTGAGGAAGTCCAGCAACAACGATCGGCATCCAAGCGCAGGCAATTAGGGGTTTATGGGTGAGATTGTGGTCTCTTGATTGGATTTGGAACTTGGATCGTAATTATACCCCTAAGAAATAGTTTCTTGATATTCAAGTTTGCACTATTAGGGAGGTGTCTAGGAACCGATTACACTCAGATAATAGGGAATAGGTGGAAACGGAAGATTAGCCAGGCAAGGCCACGCTTCCTCCCTCTCCATGGTTCATGTTTAATTCTCCTACTCCCCTGCAGCCCAAAACTGCTCTTACGCCAAGCTGTCTCTTGGCCAACAGTGGCTCACCGGGCTCGAGATGCGTGTTGCTCTTCCTTCCTGGGTCCCTGCGGAGCTGGATGCCCGTCACAGAGAAAATGGAGGCAGCTGAAGAGGAGAGCTGAGAATCAGGAGCTCGGTCACACAAAGGCGCATGTTCACACACATGAACACAGAGAGCCGTGCTAAGAGACCATATTTAATAAAAAATCTGCCTTTTAAAATCTTGGTTTAATCCTGGTTCTGCTGGCAGAATGCTACACTGAGCGGCAGGCTGCTTCCAGGCTCAATGCTTCTAAGACAGCAGCAGCCTACACAAGAGCAATGTGAAGCAGGACACACTGGGAATGCCCAGAGATGACCGTCACCTTATCCTGCAGTGCCTCATTAATTGGAGGATGACATGAACTTCATAAGGAATGGGAAACATTAAGTGGTGTGAAGTGCACTGCTAGGGCAGTTAGTATCAGGCTCCTAGAAGCAGG
>JAODKL010000128.1:8036488-8049057 GCA_026780765.1 Petrocephalus schoutedeni
CCTATGCAGACAGACAAGTGGCCTATGCAGACAGACAGGTGACCTATGCAGACAGACAGGTGACCTATGCAGACAGATGGACAGACATAAGCGGACAGACAAGAAAACCTATGCAGACAGACGGGCAACTAATGCAGAACTGGGCCGACCTATGCAGACAAATGGACAGACCTGGGTGCGTGGTTGACCAGTGGCTCAGCAATGTAATGAGGGAACTTGTACGCTCTTAATTCCTCACAGCTGGAGATTCCTGGCCAGGTCTCCTCTGCTGGAGAGCCTAAGAGTGAAACAATCTTAGTTGTGCATAGCTTGGTCAGTTCTTAGTCAAGTAGTTAGTTTTTTGGTGACGCACCTAAAATTCGGAATATCAAATGTAGCTCATCCTTCACTGTAGATCCAGGGAATAGGGGTCTACCCGTCATCATCTCGTAGAATATACAGCCGACCCCCCTAGTCAAAGACAGACAAAGAGAGAGAGACTTGGCTACCCTCTTTCATTTTAGATAATACATTTGAGATGCTATTATCTAAAGCAGGGGTGGCCAATCTCATCGAGAAAGGGCCATTGTGTGTGCGGGTTTTCACTGCAATTCCCTAATTTAATTACTAATTAGAGCACTGATTGGCTGAAGAGTCATCACATCTGGGTTTGAACAGCTGCCCTAAAGGTTATCCCAAAAACCTGCTTACACGCCACGCCAGATCTAAAGCTACCTAAACTTCGATAAAGCTCAGGGGCCAAATAGTGAAATCACTCTGCTGACCCTAAGATTTGAGCTTTCCATTACAGGTACAGAGGTCTATCCCACCGAGTTACAAACCTCCACCACTGCCCATTAACCTAAAGGCTAGTGCTTTGATTGTGATACACTCTTAGTCTAGACTGTGTCTATGACATCCTGCAAAAATGTGCGAGAGCCCAAAGAGAAGCCTTTGACAGGGTGTGGAGTCATGCAGAACTCTGCCAGGCTGTATTGGTCCAGGGAAGAGTGATAGAGGGACTAAACTAGAAAAGAACGTAACATAATTATGGAGCTATGTAAGACTATGCAAAATTTGCTTGGGACTGCACTGGACTTTGTAGGACTGATTTACCACATGTCGATGGGTGTAGAGTACTCTGTAGAGCCTAGCAGTACATCAGGCGGTCGGTACCACAGAGTAACAACCTCGTTAGAATATGTCTTAGTCGGAACTGACTTAGCCCGGGCTAGACCTGAAACAAGAAGAATATGAGATTAACTGAGAACAGAAATGCCATTTAGGTTGCTTTTGTGTGTGTGTGTGAGTCTGTGTACTTTCACATGCATGTCAGTATGTCAGTCATCACACCAAAGTCAGCCAACTTGAGCTCCCCCCTGTGGCTGATGAGGAGATTCTGCGGCTTGAGGTCTCTGTGCAGCACTTTCCTGCCATGACAGTAAGCCAGGCCCCGGAGCAGCTGGAATAGGAAGATCTGCAGCAGAGGGCCAGAGAAGAGAGGGCTGCTTCATATGGGCAGAGTGCACCAAAAACTCCGAGTACAAACATGGCGACTCAAGCGAAATGAGACGAGGCAAGGCGAGGCATTCATTCAAGGAAGCTGAAATTCTTGTCGACACACCTAAGACAGTCATCTGTAGCCACAGATAAAACTGTCAAATGTGCATAAATTCACACTGACCTTAACATTGTACACATCTAATATATTTCCACAGTCGTCCATGTACTGCTTCAGATCCTGCTCCTGGAAGGGGTGGAGGTGGGACAAAGGTCAAGCGGGGATGGAAAAGAGTCAGGGAGATGGAGACAGGCTGAGCAAGGGAACACAGAGCAAGAGGCAGAGAGTGGGCACACAGCACTGCTTTGGGCACATTCTATAAATATATTTATATATATTGTGGTTTACTTAGTCTTTGCATGCTATATCCTGGGGACATGGAATGACCACATTAAAAACAAATTTGTTTTCAACAACTTATTTTACTATATTACTGCCACATCAGCTATTTTCACAATTATTACTATATTCATCAATTGCGCAACTTACTGCTGTTTCACATGCATGAAATCATCACCTTTACATTTTGAGATTCTTACCGTTTTATTTCATTATAACTTAACTATCACCCAATCAGACGGAGAGGAACTGACCGGACGGAGGTTGACTTTCACCATTATCCCCCCCGCCCCCCCCCCCCCCCCCCCCCCCCCCCCCCAATCCCCGCCTTAACACGGACACAAAAACAACATCATACTCAACAGACCATATATTCGAACACCAAAGTCAGGCACTTCTCCGTGTGGATGATGTCATGGAGGGTGACGATGTTGGCGTGCTTCAGATCCTTAAGAAGAGACACTGAAGGAGAGAGAGAGTTTGGAAACATGAAGGATGTCTACACGTCCATCGCCAGCCGATTTCCTACAGTCTGTGGCTGAACCCTCAATTAGTTATTTTACACTTATTGTTATGTCGTTGAGCCCTCCTTTGCAAATTACATGGTTGTGGTCCAGTTTATTCTATCTAACTGCAACAGTCAAGGGGTACGAGAGGTATGTCTCAATTTGGATTCCATCAATCAAGCTTTCAGTCTGATCACCAACTATTACACCACCTGCTACCCATTTTTGCAGCCTGCATAATGCCTGTAAAATCAGTCAAAAGTGTTGTAAACCTGTAGACTGTACATCCCCCTTGTCTGTAGCCAATTGGCTCTGAGGACTGTCATCATCAGCAGCTAATTGGCTACTTGCGGCACAGCAGCATTACCCTCCCGGATGGCGGTGCATGGCGCTCCTTCTTCGTGCTCCAGGCGGATCTCCTTGAGTGCCACCAGGTTGCCCGTCAGCTTGCTACGACCTTTAAACACTGTTGCATAGGTGCCCTGGAATCAAGTACAGGGGAAAAGAAACAAGACATAGCCAGGATCTGATATGGCTGCAGTTTTGGACACCAGTCCAGCTCTTAACCTACCCCGCCCCTCAGTGGAGTGGAGGCTGAACTTCACTGCGAGCGGCCATCTTACCTCACCCACTTTGTCCAGCTTGGTGTAGGTCTCCAGCTTCCCGAAGCCAATCTCGGACTGCAAGCCAGAAAGCCAGTCAGGGTCTCTGACAGTTTCAGGACGCAGTTGGGACTCGATCTAGAACTACTCAGATTTTCTGGGCCGCATATCATGGGCTTCTTCATCCTTTCCCACAATGCTACCCCATTCTGGGATATCAGACTACATGCGATATCGCTTCTGTACACAAAATGTCAGAAATTTGGCTACATTTAAAATGTGTCCAAACAGCAACAAGCAGCTGGTATTAGTGATCATCAACCACTGTATATGTCGCATGGGGTGTACATGCTGGCTGAATGGGATGCCAGACCACTGCTAGGCATGAACACACTACTGGCAATTTACTGATGCCAATTATGCTAACTGCATATCTTTGGACCCCTGGAGGTGTGAGGTGTTGGCTCTACCCACTGAGCCTCGATGCAGCCCCCTGCTGAATTCCTTTTATTAACCTGGAAATTCGCATTTCTGCACTGGGGCAGGACACATATTTGAAAGCTGTCTTACATGTTTTTCAGGAAGGCAAGCGGCAGGGAATAAGCTGGAGAGACCAGCTGCTGAGCCCCCTGTGACATTAAAGCAGCCGCCATGGAGAACCTGCACTAAGGACCTGGCGTCACTAAGGGCCCATCAGCGTGATGTAGTGCGAGCTGTCACGCGGGGCTAAGTGCTCTCCGTCAGCGGCGCAGCACTCCAAGTGCTCGCCGGCAGCACTCACGTTTAAGGGACACCAGGCGCTAAAGGCTAGGCCTAAAGGGAGCTAAAGGTAGCCACGGGCCCTCACCAGCGAGACGCGGCGGAGCCGGCGGCTCAGGGGCTTGGCGAAGGGCGGCCCGCTCATGGCGAATTTCTCCAGGTAGCTCTCCGGCAGCCGGATGTCCGCCGGAAGGGAGAGCCGCTTGTTGATGTCCTGAGGGAGTCAGAAGGAGGCTCGACTCACGAGGGGTCCAAGGCTCGGGAGAGCGGCGGGACTCGGACTCGGACCCGGGGTGACTGCGGGACCGTGACTCGCGCAGTCGGAGAGATCGAGGGGCACGTCTCGCGCCGATTAAGGAAGGACGAATATGACTCGGCCAGTCAAAGGTGCGGGAGTGTAATTCACAGGCGGGGGCACAGGAAGAGATGGAATGGGAACAGAGGAAGGGAGGGATTGAAAGGCTGCCACATTAATTACATCTTGGAGAGAGAGAGGAACGAGAGGAGAGGAAAGTGTTTGGAGCAAAGGGGGAAAGAGCAGGATCGATAAATGAGACCAATTTTATTTACTGAACTAAACTTTTACAAAGAAAGTTATTACAAGGTACCTTTCTGGGAAAATCAAATAACAGAACTCAATTTTCCAATAAGGAAGGAACAATGAAAATGGTATTGTATCCTCTGGTAAGAAGAAAACATTTTTATATAAAATAAAATATATAAACAGAACCTTTAAAAAACCTTCAGGGAATTTTTCGTGGTCATATCTGATGTGTGTGGAGGCTGCGCGGTACCTCTGCGATGCGCCGATGGTTGCCATTCCGCAACCGCACCCGGACCGGGCTCTGGACCTCATCAGAGGACGTGCCGGACGCCTGGTCGCTCTCGCCGTCTGACCCCATCGCGGTCCCCTTGCCGTTCTCATGGACGATGCCTGCAACGCATACGAGAGACACGGGTGCAGAACGCCGGCGTGAGTCGCTGACACGCGTCACACTCCACAGGGCTTTCTGAGAACTGGCAGGGAAATCCCCCTGCAGAGGAAGGACAACCCAACCCATAGTCACACCCCTGTGAAAATACAGCCAAATCTAATAAAATCAAACAGTGCTGTGTAGACATTAGCAGGCTATGAATGCTGCCAGACACATTAGTCTAATAAGTGACAACAGCGCCGAACAAAGCACTTCCCAGTTAGCTTCCCTGGAGTTGCACTGCTACATCATTACTGTGCCTCATGGTACCTGTAGACGGACAAAGCCACTAGTCTATACAGCCTACATCCACATAGATGGGGAAAATGCCCAGCTATCCCATGAAAGCTTTCAATCTCTCATTGCTTTCCATGTCACTGTTGCAAGTTACAGCCGGACTCACCAGCACCACCTGCAGCCGCCACAGCCGTAATGCAGGGCATTCATTTCAGTCTCCCACAATTCTCAGCCTTTCATCCATTTCTCTCCCTGTCAGTCGCCTCTTTTAGGTCTGTTCCCTCTTCCTGGTCCACTGAAGGACACTCATTTTTATGTGATGCATGAATAAAACAGCATACATATGTATGCATACAAACAGCAACTTGTAACAGATATGTACAGTATACACTAGCGTCAGTGACCAAGAGGACTGGTCAGAAATGCCTGAATATTGTTCACAAACCTCAGACAGACAGACTCCCTACCCTTTCCACACCACAGCCATCCTCTCTTCATCCATTTTCTTCCTCCTTCCATCTGGTCTTCTGTTCCTTCCACACCCACATGTACTCATAAGTAACCTTTTTCTGATGCCACACGCCTAGCTCACGTCTCAGTGTCAACACATGCCAGCGAATGGAGGCAGGAATACAGGCTAGCGGAGTGCCGTGTGCAGTGACTCTGCCAGGCCCATATTAGTGGGGGGGGGGATACTCCACCACAGCTTGCAGCACTAACACCTAATGCAGTGCATGGCCCCCATCCAACACGCCACAGCAGGTTAGGCTCACCCAGCGGGCCGATCCTGATCTAAGAGCTGATCTGGAGTCAGCCAACATCCGGTCCTGCACCCCGCTCATGACTGACTGGCCGGGATCAGTCCTGCGCCTTGCTAATGAAGCATTACCACCCTGAAAATATTCCCTAGCGACACCCTCTGTAGCCACCCCCCATGCCTGGAGGGGACTGTAAACAATCAGGACTACAGCTGTGAAGAGCAGGGAGGCTGAGCAAACAGCCCACTCTCTCATTAAACCCCAGCAGCGTGCCAGTAAAAGGAGTTAACCACTGGGACTGTGTGCATGTGCAATCCAGCCTCTTAAGTCCGCTAAATATAAGATATACAAGGACAAATTATATTGACAAATAGCATCTTCTTCACAGACCGCGGTGGCCACACCAACCGACAGCCGCACCTCAAAAAGGTTGTACATCAAAAACATGTCTAAGTAATGAAGGTCAGAAAGGCAGTTCACGCAGACAGCGGCACTACTGCGTTCAGCGAGAGCTGTCATTGTGGTGCATTCCGCCCCTTGCAGTAACAATACCGGCCAGCACCACCAGGGGGCGCTTTGCATTAAGCAGCGCCCAGCTTAAACAAACAACAGTGCCAGCTACACTCTTGGAGAGCAGCAGTCAGTGGTCACAGCTCCAGAGTATTCTGCCTAATGCAGTAACAAGCCTGGCCAGGATGTGCCCTACATTGAGGCAATGGGTGAGTCTGCTCATCTATGAAATCAAATAAAAAAAAAAAACACATTTAGCGGATGCTAATAAAATAATGTTTTTAATAAATGCAGAAATTATCTGAGACAGTCACAACTGAGCCTGACACATGAGAGAGGACACACACACATACATACATACATACATACACACACACACACACACACCAGCCCGTGGCTGAGCGATATAGCTGACGCAGCTGAGAAGCATCCAGCTTTTCACCTTGACGGCACCACAACATACAGGAAGTTTATTCCGGTAACACAGACGAGTAGCAGCAAAACCAGGCCAGGGGAGCACTTGGGAGAGGAGCGAGCAGGGAGGCTAAGGAAGTAGGCTGGCAGATACCAGCCCTATCAGGACTCCTGGCCCGGTTATTATCAGGAACTGTATTCAAATGCAAATGTATATTTAAAGTGAAATAGTAACACACATACATGTCTGCTACAAAGCTAAAAACAAATACAAAAATAACACAAACTGACAAAATGCACTACCAATATATGTAATCTTCAAACCCCAAAATCTTTATTTATATAAAAAAACCCAAGCCAGGGTCTTAAATGTTTGATTTACTAATAATAAATAGACAGTACAGCTGAAGTATTTTCCAGGTCAACAACGCCAACAACTTAACATGAATGTAATCGTCTTTGCCTCTGGTTGCCACACAACTCCAGAGAATACAGCGATAAGCCAAGTGGGACTGCTGCTAGTTCTGTTGGGAATCTGATTCAGCCATTTCTGAGTGAATCACCAGTGAAAAGGGTCAGGATGTGACTGTTCCAGTCAATAACCAGCTGGGGGATAATGAAACATATAGAGTTTTACCCTCAACAAACGGCAACATGCCTGAAAAAAAGCCTGGATGCCATGAATGCATCTTAAATGACACGTATCTATGACATGTTTAACACTGGAAACACAAAAATATCAAGTGCCCAGCTCTGAAAAAGTAATAATAATAATAATTATTATTTACAAGGTAAACGAGGCACTAATAAGTGTGAGCGTACTGATTCTACGTACTACACACCATTATTATGCTCATCACTACCTCCCCTTTAATTTTGTACTTAACACTGCTGTTTTTACTATTTTACTACTCACATATTGCCAGTACTGTCGCACACACATCAGCTACTTCAGCGACGATGCCGAGCCTCAGTTCCCTTTTATCAAACAAGGAAACATACAACACACAGTTTAGGGCAGTGTTTTCCAACCCAGTCCTTAGAGACCCACGGGAAGTCCACATTTTTGCTCCTTCCCAGCTCCCCACATACCTGTACCAAGTATTTTGTGCTCTTGATTGCTGGGTTAAGGTATGCTGGTGGCTGGAAGGTAGCAAAAATGTGGACTGCCAGGGGTTCTTCAATGACTAGTTTGAGAAACAGTGGCCTAAACTATATTTAATGTTTCCTTGTTCCTACTGGTTTAGGTGGTCTAGGTAAACTCAGATGTATTGCAGATACTCAGCACTGCAACAGTCCCTAATCCTGGCAAGGCCACCTTAGCATGGTAGTACACTAACTGCTTTGCAGCTAATGTGATGGGTACGTGATCAGGGGCGTTGCCAAGACTCAGTATCAGAGTAATTAAGGACAAGGATTTAACGCAAATGACAGGGAACAGTCCAAAGTCCCAGCATGGTCCTGGTATTACATCCTCAAAAAACATACCAAGTCGCTCTAGTCACAGGAATGTTCAGTGTTATTAATAGATAACTTTGCATAGATGCGAGATCCAAGCTATAAAATACGCAGGAACCACATGCAGTGAAACAGATGTTCTGTTAATATGCTGTTACATAAAAATATTTGGAATGTTGCAGGCAGCAAATACTGAGTAAATGTAGCCTTTTGTGGTTTACTGTACTATTTATTTTAGATTAAGAAATAAATGTGAAATGTTTGTTTATTTTAGTCCAGTGTTATTAACTAATTATAAAGATGGCCACTGGCTGCTGCCAGTGCTTCCTGTTCCATAAAATATATTTTTAATATATGCCATTTTTTTGGTCTTGTGTCATACCAATGCATCACCTTGAGAGGGAGAGAGGGAGAGAGAGAGAGAGAGAGAGAGAGAGAGGGATCAAGGCAAACAGCAAGAGAGAGAGAGAGAGAGAGAGAGGGTTCACCGAGAGATCCGGTCCGGTACAGGTTCAGCTGGGAGCGCTCCAGCACGCCCCTGGGGTCCCGGCGCAGGGCCGTCCGCCCCAGATGACCCGCGTACTGACGCAGGAAGGAGGGGGCGCTGTGTGAAGCAGGGTGTGAGGAGGGGCACAGGCTGGGCCGTAAGGCGGGACACACCACCGGATCTGAGAGAGAGAGAGAGGGGGAGGGTGGAGAACAAGAAGCAGCGTGAAGTTTAAGAAGCCTACAAAGAGAGAATGGGAGAAGTCTGCAGGCAGTGTGAGGGAGCAGCAGCTGGGGCCAGTGGACAGACAGACAGAAGCATGAGGAGGAGCGGATGTGAAGATTAAGGCTCTGCCATCAAGCTTGACTGATTCCTGTCCGGCTCATTTTGAAAGCCTCAGACTCCCATGCGCTTTCATTAGCCGTCTTCCCTCTCAGCAGGCAGGTAGCCGACAAGCTAAGCGAAAGCCGCACTTCATGCCCCGGTCAAAGGATCTCTCCGACCGCGGCCGAGCTCCTCTTCAGAGGTGCTGAATATGTGATTTCAACTCTGCGACGCCAAACAGCTTCTAGATTGATTGGCATTTGCAAATCGGCCTTCCGCACAATTAATTTCATTGGATGATTGACGGAACATCTCCACCGGTGTCTCTCACATCGTACCAGGCAGCCTTTGGAGGACTGGATCCTGGGCTATGCAGCCTAATGAGATTTTGTTTTAAACTTTAAGCGGTGTTTCTCAACCCATCTTCGGTAAGGGTCCTCTGTAAGGGAGCTGGGATGGAGCAAAAACGTGGACCATCTGGGGGTTCCTGAGGACCGATTTGAGAAACTAACTAAAGGACAGACTTTATCAGTAGCTGCTTGCAAATGTGGGCCCTCACAGACGGTATTCCAAGTGATACAATTTCAAATCAACACAACTTAAAATATCTCGTCACCAAGATGCACGGATGACAGTGGGTGGCGCTCATTAGCAATTAAGAATTACGTGCTGTGCACAAAATTAACTAAAAATCTCTAGTATAACCAAATCAAAACTTGCATTTTATCTTCATTTTTTTCTTCCCAAGAGCCCAGGAAAAAATTTCCCCTCACGTCGTTATATTTTTTTCCTGCAGTCACATAATGAAGATAATAAATCTCTCATGCTGAGCAGAAATAATGTATGCTGTTTTCTCCTCTAGCCAGGCTGCCCACGGCCATTTTGGTGGCAAACTTATTCGATCCAATACCTCCGGGTCAAGTCAAATCCGCTGCCATTTGCAGGGGGATCCAAGCCAGAATCTAACTAAAATGAGTGACTCAGCATTTATCAGGATGAGATGGGGCTTTCCTCGGGCACAACAAACAGCCATTCTTCGAGTCTTTGTGACATCTTGCTACAGTATTCCACGTAGAATATTTCTCATAGATGGAAGTTTGGCTTGGTGGAAGTGGCGAAGTTTATCACCACTCAAATGATGCTCTTGCTTACCACAAACGGTCAATACACCCACCCATTTTCTGTAACCACTTATCCCATTCAGGGTCACAGGGGAGTGCACAGCCTTTCCCGGGAGCTACAGGCGCAAGGTAGGGAACACTCCAGGATGCACCACCATGCCATCCCCTCAGTCAATACACTAAATAAATATTATTTAGGAGATTCTAAAGCAGCATGTTCTGCTAAGCAGCTAGCTAGCTACAATCTTCTGACTCTATGCATTACCTATTTATTTAGCGTTTGAAACAACTGAGGGGACCCTGGACAGGAGAGGCTCAGAGGGGAGGGCTTACCTGAGGCTTGTGGAAGAGGTGGGTCCTCGGGTATGGCCTCTTCCGTCTGCTCGTCCAGCGGCTCGTCGGCGGGCCTGGGGCCACGCAGTGACATAGACAGGCGCCTCTTGATCACCTTAATCCGGTCCATCCCATCAGCACCTGCAATGGGCCCCGGGCCTGCAAAGGTGGGTAGGGAAGGCAAAGAGACGAAGGCGAGTCATTGACAGGAGCCATCAGTCAATACTCTGGGCACAGCGACTCACTCGAGATCTTACCGCATCGATCAGAATTTGAGCAACGCAAGTATGCGTGGATGGAAGTATTCCTTTCCAGTTCAATCAGCAGTAGTATCTGTAAGTATCTGTGTCAAGCATGCAATTAATTTACTGGGTTAAAACTGGAAAAGTATACAGACACATTGCTCTTTTTTTGCAGCTACGGTGGTTTAATATGGCTTGTTTGCACGGTTCTGGATTCCACCTGCATTTACTTTCTGTATTTCTACCTCTCATGTGATGTTCATCCATTCCTCTCATGTGATTCTTTACAGGCTAACATGTCTCTATATTTCAGAGATTTTACTGAAACATCTCTGAACAGCACACCAGCACCCATAGATTTTGCACCAAAACCCAGACATTTTAAATATCAGTTTCAGTAAATTTTGCCACTTAAAAACTTCAAATAAGATCAACCAGTTATTTATTTCACATCTGTTTGTTGCCGGCAGCCCTGTGATAGACTAGCATTTGGAGAATGGATGTATTTGCTTGTTGTAAACAGGCACCGTTGCCTTGTTCATTACAAAGGTTAGTTAATAGTGATAGCACATCAAGCATAATGTAATCAAAATGAAACAAGTTGGTCGTTAAATCAAATCAAACGGCCAAGAATCGCAAAATGAGTCTGTGTCATGGCGAAGATTCACCCCATTAATCATCGCCAAAGCTGCAGTTCTTCAGACACCATGAGAACCTCCTTGCCAGTGCTGAGTACAAAGACCAGACCAAGACATCACAAGAAAAAAAAATGTCCAGTGCTCGGTCTTCAAACATAATTGCATACATAATTTACTCATGCTGTTTGGCCGTGGTGTGTCTGTACAGCAGGATCCTTTTACAGTATGAATGATAGCGTTAGTGCAGAGAATTGTGCTGTCATCTCTGCTCTGTCAGAAGTACTGCAATGCCGCTTTATAGCAGCCAGTGGGTTCCACACACTCATTAAAGCAGGTCTTCACTGTACTCAGTTCTCATGGGATTTTTACTGGGCAGGAGAAAAATATAAAACTGCGCATGGAAAAATATATTATATTGTCCAGCACTGTAACATACGAAGGGGAGACAGGAGGGATCAGCGCTGGAAGATCTGGACATAACCCTAATGAAAGAAGGATGGTTTCTTTCAGGACCATAATGCCCTTGCTAGTATGCACAATCTAAGGGCCTGTGCTCACAGGATCACTATCAATGAATGACAGCTCAAACAACCAATGCAATCACATCCTATAAGAGGAGCGTGAACTGAGAATGTGTTAGTGAAAAAATTACACGTGGGAAATAAAGAGAGTGTGGAGGTTTTATCTAAGTGGGACAGTACAGCCCGCTTATACTTTGATACTTACTGCTAAAGTTCACAGCTTCTACATATTTTGATTAGATCACTGGGTCCTAGTGAATAAACAAAAATCACATGGATGAGAAATGATTCCTAACACTTAGCAAGTTAATCACAGAATGTCCATGGACATGGCTTACGGGTGAGATTTCCAGACAGAACTGCACTACACAAGTCAATTAATCTGAACACGATGCAAACAGATCTCTTCTACAGATAAGTATGCATCAAGCTGACTCAATAAATTACAAACGGACTGGTCTGCATTAGCAGCCAACCAGCAAAGATTAGCAGTTTTAACTAGGCTACTTCAAACAAATCAGATCAGCTGTCAAAACTCAGAGGGATTTTCTACTGGGATCTTCTGCTGGAATTTCCTCTAAGATAAGCCAGTTTAAGCCCATGTCCTAATGAAAGTTATTTAAAAGAAGGTGATGACCCACATTTTATCTAAACAATAAGGCAATAGAACAATACATTTTATCAAAGTATACAAAAAATAAGACCGATCTAATGGTCCCCATTTTCATTTGACACAGTGGACCATTTTCAAGCTATTTTCCTGACTGACTCTGACTTTTTTCATTTTTGCTTACGTTCGTACGCCT
>JAODKL010000128.1:8049264-8061647 GCA_026780765.1 Petrocephalus schoutedeni
CAGTTGCAGCCCTGCTAAGGAGACCCCCTCCCCCCATTAGAAGGCATGGGGGACACTGGACAGGAAGGCTCTCTCTCATTCTCACCACTTCGACACGCCGATATCCACCCCGTGCCGATCCTACAGCCTCCGCACCCTGCGGGATCTGACACGTCTACTGGTCTAAGGAGCCCAAAACCCCACCATAGTCAACTGGGAACATCTTGCAACCAGGAACGTATCTACACTACAGATTTAGACAGCTAGCATGCAAACACAAAGCACTACAACGCAAATTTTAGTCCCTCCAACCCACTGTCAAATGAATCTTCTCCTGTTTTATGGCACAGTGATGCAGACGGTACCCTCATACCTCCTGGATTGATTGGTTTCAATCCTGCCCCCACCCTGAGCGTGTAGAGGACCCCCTGTGCAGTGCAGGTTTCCTCCAGGTACTCTGGGTTCCTCCTGCAGTCCGCAGACATGCAGTTGAGTGAACTGGTATCTATAAATAAGCCATAGTGCATCTCTGCCTGTCCTAAGGCTGCTGGAGGTACATCCCCATGACCCTGCATTGGCTAACAAGCTGGAAAATGAAGGGATCTTCTCGAGCTGTACATCTGTATATTATCAAATAATATAATCTTAATTAACATTAAGATTACAAACTCAAACCAAGAATGAACAAATGATGACTCCGCAACCAATTTACAAATACTTTTATATAAACACTTTGCAAGCAAAAATTATGGCCAGGATTCCAACTAGGACAGTAAATCGTAGCACAAAAACGGCAACACCAGCAGAAGATGACAGTAAGCGAAATCAGTGCCATTACAGCTGCAAAATGAGTCTAAGTTATGGGACGGGCAACAACAGCATTCGACATGAACAATTCAGTGCAATTAAGCCCAATTTCTGGGTATTAACGCACTTCAAAAAATATGAACAGGGGCCGACCAGAACAACAGTTACATGTAGGGGGTCTACTTCTGCATTAAAGCCACGCTTAAATAACATGGTGTTGAAGCGGTAGGCGCCATCTGCTAAGAATTGTGTCAGTGCTCCAAGGCATGCTGTGGACTTCATCATATCAAATCGATGACCCCTGATCCAGCAGCTTTTTTTCCCGGTTTCTGGGATGCGTGACTTGCCGAGTGGCTCTCTGGTACACGCGGGACCAAAACGAGCAGGTCTGGGCGCCTCTGCGTGTCTGAGAGGGACAGAGCGAGCCTCAAAGCTGGCAGTCACGCCGAGCTGTGCTGGTGGCAAATTCCTGCATTGCATCTGCCAAAACACAGCTGCCAAACCTGAGGCTTAATCGGCCGCTGCACTGCAGAGGACAGCAAACACGGACACGCCGAGATACAGCTACACATACTACACCATATGCTTTGAAATACATAGCAAACATACTCATAAAAGGCCAGAATGATGCTGAGGATTTCAGTCTCTAAAATCTTAACATGTTGTAGTAAAGTCATAGTAAATGGAGTGAGCGTTACACGTCCCGTTGACATTGAGGTTCGCGCGTTCGCACGTGCACACGGAACACAGACAGATCTGGAGGAGATGCATGAACGATGTAAGGAGGGCCGAGCCTGATGGAGATCCCAGCTAGAGCAGCTACTCTGGCATGAGGAAAAAGGCAGGGGGGCAAAGCAGGAGATAACAGCCCTGTGCTGCCAGAAGCATGACCTGGAGTTAAGATTATGGACGGCGCATGACTGAGGTGAGCTCTGCCCTATAAGAAAGGAAAATTAATTCAATAAGCTAAACCAGCAAATCCCAGAGACGCTGTTAAACACAGCGACCCTTAATTCAATCGATGCAGCCGTGCCATTCGATATATTAAACATGAATCACGGCCCAAGGAGAAAGAGTGGAATTTGAGGGCATCCGTGCATTCCTCATACCTACCGCTGCCGGCTTCTGGAATGTGGCCAACGTGGCCGTCGAGCAGGAATTTAGAAGTGCTCAGGCGAAATGGCTCGGTGATTGGGGAGCGGATCAGGCGGCGGGGGAACACTCAGCATCACTATGATTAGGGGCCTCGACTGGTTCCATGAGAGACGCGGACTTTTCCATAATAAGTGCGAAACTGAGGGGTTCACAGTTCATGGTTCACAGTTCTACTTCACAGGACTTTGCAAGTTCTCCTCACGTAGAAGAATTTGGCAGGTGGAGCAGGGGCCAGGAATGTGGACTTGGTTTCTACTTCGATAGCTAGTGGGGACAGTAACCCCTATGCGAAGCACATTTGGTGCAAATGTACCACACGTACACAAGCATAAACGACAAGACATGCTTGGATTTGGAGGGAAGACGGAAGGTTAAACAAAATCAATTAATAAAAATGGAAATGGTTTAAAATATATAAAATTCAAACAGATTATTCTCAAACATACACTTTAAGTTTTATTTAAGGATAATGTACAAAACAAGCATATAATTAAAGATTAAGCAGCAGATATACACGAATGTCCATGGACTATAACACAGGAGGGAATATTCGAACAGGGAAGAAGTTATGTGCCACTGCATAAATAAACAAAAGACAATCGAGCTGAAAGTAACACGAACGGATCGCTTGTGTGGATGACGACGTATCAAGTGGATTCAATCAGTTAGTTACAAATTGGTTCGGGGGCTGCAGCACCCGTCTGCATTAACTGCCGACCAGCAAAGGGGGAACTGGCGCTTAATTCAGGCGAAGCAGCCCGTTCCAGCTGTCAAAAACCAGAGGAAATATCTCCTGGAAATTTATTCTGGAATTTCCCTTAGAATAAGCTGGATGCTGTCACTGGCACCCAGCCTGCCATCTGGATGCTGAGCGAGCAATGTAATACAATGCTTAGATATCGATTACCGGCCATCTAGTCATGTAAGGAAATGTCAGAGTACATGGTCAAGATGCACAAACGTCCCGACGGTTTGTAAAGGTTTTTTTCCAGCAGCAGATACTGACGCCCGCTACGTGCTTGCCTCTCCCGTATGTTACAGTATTTGGCAGGACAGCTGAAGTCAATAGCAAGCCCTAAAACATTTCACAGAACAACCTTCCGCACCACTACAAAAACACATTAATTGCCACCGAAGATATATTTCTAACTAGCTAATCAAACTTTACACATGCCAAACTAGCCCGGAACGCCATCCGATCGATCCCTGCATGCCGTCCTCCAAAAGCCGTGAATCATGGAATGAAATGTTCACAAGAACAGATGCGCATTTCCCACTTACCAGTTTTTGTCTATGCTGCGTGTATTGCCGGTAGTTCCGCACTATCGCAAGCAGCCAGGTGCCACGGTACTGTACGGTTCGTTACAGTGTACAATGAAAATCCACTGCGACAACTTAACACAGGTCCAGATTAAGCCGAACCGGAAAATATGAAAAATCCTTTATCCCTAAAATACGCTAGCGTCTGCTAAACGCCGTGCATCTGATGCCCGACGCAGCTACTTTTCCATTTGCCCGCTGGCGACTGTCAGATTAAAGAGGACAGTCATTCTGTCGCTGGGAGACCTGAGCGGCCAGGCGCAGGATCCCGGCGAATAATACAGCATCGCAGGGGAAAGGAGCCGGTGTGAGCGGGAGTGCCGCTAGGGGCGCTGTGCTCGGGCGACCCGCATGTCAGTGACCCTACGTTTTCCAAGTGTGGGGAAGTACTTCATAGGGATCGGATATATTCTCTCAAGCTGGCTGAATAAACACCCATTAGTCAATTACAGCGCGGCTCTTTTTTTTTAAATTCTTCCATTCTTCTGGAGTACTGAATTAATAACAGGCCTACCACCGGACCCGTAGGCTATTCGTTCTCAGCTTTAAGTAATTGGCTTTCCGTTATTAATGGTAATTGTATTTATTTTATAGTACTTTGTGAGTTTCAGAAAAAAAATGTTTGTTCCAGCTGGCTGCTAATTAAATGAATTTCAGTTTCTTGCAAACTACAAAAATATATAAAATATAGCCTATTACTGTGATTTAAAAGCGTATACCGCTTCATAACTGTTCCTAAGAGTTTCGTCGGCAGTGTTGCTGGGAGAAAAGAAAAACATTTCTATCATAAATATCGATAAACTTGCGTATGTCTGCACTTCAGAAGTTGGGACCCTATCTTTCCTGTAACTACAACATAAATGTTCCTTTAGCTTATTTGAGGAAAGGGACAAAACTCACTTGGCATACTAACGCGCACATTAATTGAAATTAACTGAAGTCATGAAAGACAAACCGTACCAATCTGCATATCGCCCTGCCATCGGAGCCGAGCCTTACAATGGTTTGTGGCAGCACATATTCAACTGGCGTCATATTTACCCCTAAAGCATTTACACCGTGCCCGTCGCTCCAGTATCACGTTATTAAGTGATCCACAGTACCCCTGCGCCAGGAATGGCGAAGCCCAGCCGACCTCTCCAGAGACCTGCCCGTAACGTAAATCTATTGTTAAATATAATGCACTTAGCCTATCTAATCTATTCGTTCCTACATATATATTAATTTACATTTTCTGCCCGATACCAGAAAGAGGTCATTCATATAGGGCGAAATGAGAAGTTACACTAATAGAATTTTTACAAAATGTGTATTTCTTCATTATAAATCAAAAGCGATTAAAATTCGCAAGGCACTAATTACTCGCTTTATCAGAAGAAATTGCATATGATATCGGCAGCTGGTACTAAATGGTAGTCTAGTGGAGAGACTGAAAAATTAGTATTACCTAATATTAAGAAAAATATTCCTTATACCGAATGAAATTAGAAGGGCGCGTATTACTGAAACGTGCGCTTTACGGAATTGCTGTCCCAAGCTAAATGTTCTATAAATCATTAGAACTGCAGTAATGTCTTCAGTAATTATTCTCTTCCCTGTACTGCCACATACGGCCTCTACTTTGCCTTACCACAGGTCCCGACAATTGAGCTTGAGAAGCCTTCGTTTTAATTCGATTTCAGGCGGACTCGGCTCTAAACAACTCTTCCTTACACTCCAATATACATCAGTCTTCCGCCACTTATCCTGGTCAGGGTCGAGGGGAGCGGGGTTTGGAACCTCAGAATGATAATGGCCTATCCCTCATAACGCGGGGAGAGCATGCATACTCGACACACACACACCCAGTTGTGAAAGCCTACACGTGCCGATCTATTCCTAAGGATAATCACTTTGCATTTATTTAGAATGTGTTCTATTTTAGGCAATACAATTCTTTAATTTTATATTATTTAATTCTATTTAAACCTTGCCACTTAAGCCACTTCAGCGACTTTGTACCACTCAAAAATCTGAGATCCAGAAATACATCCACCTTTACTGCTGTCAAATGTGTCATTTGATGCAATTTGAAATGTATTCAGTAACAAATACATAATTTATACAACTTCAATACATAATAAAACTTTCATCAAACGGCTACTCAAAAAGAAATTCCATGTGCCAAAAAATGTCACGGGTAAGAATAATCAAGCACGTGCTGGCGTAAGGTATGCTGGTTTGCGTTACATTTAGTATCAAGATCTTAACGTAACGTAAGTAACAATTTTGGTTTCATAATGCCCTTAGCTTTAATGCACTAAAACCAATGTAGTATTCAAAATCTCGCCAATTTTAATCGTATTAAATTAAATTTGTGCTGAAAACCTTATATATAAAGAAAATATAAAGAAAAAGTCTGTTTGCCGAATAATAACTTTTCTAATCATACTATAATCCACCTATATTGGTATCTTAACAGTTACGAATGTTAAAAATAATTGACCTGAACTCAATACTATTTTTAAAAGGCATTTTTGATATTTTCACGATTTAAAAGCTATAGGGAGATCTCAACTAAATGACTCCGTTTAAATCTTACGAACGACTGATAAACTTAATAATGAACAGTAAAAGGTAATTTCGGGGAGGGGGGGCTCACCCGGGATGAAGACCTGCAAAACCCGTGACCAGCGAGGACTGGAGCTTCCCACGTGTGTGCTGGTATCATGATTTGGCTTCTTGCTGCGCGTCTTTTGGCTGATCGCCGCCAGGGGGCAGCAACGCTTTTACCCTGTGCGAGATGTCGGCAGAGCTGGTTCTCTCTTGGACGGTATCGATGGTCTGAGATGCCGCAGTTGTCAGGGCGATGGCGTCTTATCACCCTGGGTTCGTACGCTGCAGCAATATGCCACATACAACCGGCTGCTTAGACGGCCCTAATACCGCGACGTCGATCAGCGGAGGAATATGTCAGAAATAAACTGAAGATGAATTTTCCTTTTCACTAGAGGACTTCAACACTGGATGCATGCCGCACCCCGAAAGCTCTTAATCGCAACGTAAACAAGATCTTGACTAATCCGTGTCTTGGCCGTGCCGAGCGAAAGCTGTTTATTCGCCCAGCCGCTTGTTTCTACGGTTTTTGTGCGGGGATGTAGCCAAAATGCAGACAAAATATGAGAATACTTAGGAGTCTACCTGCCATATGTGATCGAATGTCCGTGTTTTCATATTCCGTGCCGAGTTGTCACACGCAGTAATTTCTACTGCGACCATCCAGTTAACATTATTTAATTATTATCGCCACCAACCGATATATGCGCATACCTGGCTTAGTATTGCACGTATTTATCTAAATCTTTCATTTTATACCGCTCATTTCAATATAGAGCTCAACGGAAGCTGTGCAACGGCAGCTTAACGGGTCATTGACTTTATATTATGTTACTTGAATAAGAAGTTTACGCAGACTTTGCATTTTTAAACGCTGGTGTTTAAAAATGAAGATGGAGCCACAGAAGAGTGTGACGGAGGAGCTCGCACGTCCGACTCTGCCGCCGATAAGCAGGGAGAGAGTTCCGCTACAGAAGAGCAACGTGTGCTCCCGGTCTTATTTCATGGTGGTGATGGTGTTTTTTCACGTTTACATCATTAATGTAATTGCCCTGCTGTTGTACGTGCACTACAACAACGGCTCCGTGGAGCCGGGCGCCGCTGGCGGAGAGCCCACATCCAGGAGCAGCCACCGCCACCCACCTCCCGACTTTCATCTTCAGGATCCGGATTCGAGATCAGAGCGGACCATGTACCTTCCGCGCATCGAGGGGATCCGGGTAAGGCCCGGTGTCCGTTACCATATTGCGTTTCCCAGCATGCCGTTTTTCCAGTAATTAAAATTTTAGGAACTAGAGGCATGGTGGATTCAATCTGTATTTGTCCCGAGTTGCTCGCAATTTATTTCAGTTTCCCGTCAGAACTGAACCACTTTCTTGATGGAAACACACAGGTCGGACACGTCCAGAAAGTGTCGTTAGTGCCGAACAAGGTCCATGAGATGCGGACGCTGAGCCTGAAGCCCTTACTGTTCGGTAAGGTCTGTCGCCGTGTGTCTGCGAGTCCTGGCTGACGTTCTTTAATGCGCATGCGCACGTCATCTGGCGCCCGAAAGAGGACATGGCCAATGAGGGCGGCGCTAGGAAGGTGCAAGAGAATGAGCTCAAGGTCACCGGATGTGGGGGTCAGGAGAAGCCCAGTCTTCCAGTCCCGGGGTTCCCATGGCATTGTCGAAAAGAAACATACGAAAGGATACATAAGATGCATTTGTTAGTCTACAATGTTTCTGTAATACTAGGGAAAATCAGATTAAAAAGTCATAGAGGAAACACCATGTAATGCAGACCACTTTTAAGAATTACTTTGTGCTCGTAATTATGTGTTTGGTAGGGAGGTTTAGGGGAGACAACAGGTAACCCACTCTGTCAATGTCTAGGAACTATTAAACATGTCCCTCTAATTTTTCCCCAAGCCTTGTTATTTTATTCAGATGAACTCTTTTTGATATGATCTCAGAACAAAACAATGTGATTAGAATAGGTGTATCTTGGCACTACTATGGCCTCCAAGATAATAAGCAATCCTACATTCTGCAGAGATAAATCTTCAGTCGGGAGAGCATGCTTAAACTCTGCCAAAATGTATTTTCAGCCAATAAACCTTGGTTCTGTAAATAAACACTGTTGTAACTCTAGCTGATAGTAGAAGAGCTCCAGCGTTTGTACCTTTTTCAAACATTGCCTACTCCTAGAATGTAAATGTATATCTCTGTGTGCCTCTAGAGATTCCAGGATTCCTGACTGAGGAGGAGTGCCATGTTGTAGTGCAGCTGGCTCAGCTGAAAGGTCTGACGGACAGCCAGGTGATGGTGCCTGAGGGTCAGGAGGACATAGCTGAGCAGCTGAACCTCTCCTCTGAGGAGATCTTTAATCTGCTGGATCTCAACCAGGATGGACGTCTACAGCTGCAGGAGGTAGGCGGGGGTGGGAAGGCATAGGAGGTACAGGTTGTGTATGCTGTGAAGCCTGACTTTCTGAGGCTTTGAGGTGCGTTCGGCGCTGTGGGTGGCTGATGTCCAGCATGAGGTGTGTAGAGGAATGGGGGGATGTAGAGGAAGCATGTTCTTGTTACCCTAATTGCCTCCACTCTCCCTGCCAGATTCTGACCCACTCCCGTGTACACGACGGGATCTGGCTGACACCAGAGAATCTCCGGGAGATCTATGCTGGACTCAAAGCCGACCCAGATGGTGATGGTAGGAATGCAGTATTTGATCCTGTTAGAGACTGGAGTCTATTATGAAGTGATCCTAGCCCCCCCCATTGTTAAACTTCACTCCTAAATGGCACAGCATTTTACCCTGGATTCTCTGTGCAAAATCCAGGCCTGCTGAGCTTGGAGGAGTTCCAGAGGCTGAGTACCAACGCCTTCCAACGCTTCCTTCAGCAACGCGGCGTTCAGCGCAGCCAGCTGGTACGCAACAGCAGGCATACCTGGCTGTACCAGGGCGAGGGCGCGCATCACGTGTTGCGGGAGCTCAGGAAGAGGTCAGGAGCCCCTGTTGTCTCGTCTGCTTGTTTAGTTCTGCTAAACCCGTTATGTTCTGTTTTAAAATAATGAATCCCATGTTCCTGGGAACAATGCCTTCCCATATACGTATGTAGCATTTAGACTAATGACTGTCTGTGTTTTTCTGTGAATAATTGTTGATAGTACTATTCAGCCAGGGAATGTGGGGCTACTTATCTGTTTTAGCCTGGAAGTGATGGGCAGATGTTTTGATCCCATTATGTCATGTCCACTTTACCACAGGGTGACTCGTCTGACCCGCCTGCCCCCCAAGCTGGTCGACCTGAGTGAGCCACTCCAGGTGGTGCGATATGAGCAGGGGGGCCACTACCACGCCCACCATGACAGCGGCCCCGTGTACCCAGAAACGGCCTGCACACACACCCGTCTGGCGGCCAACTCCTCCGCACCCTTCGAGACCTCTTGCCGGTGAGTGTCCTCCAGCTTTAAATACGATACTTAAATACAGCCACAGCTCTCTCAGCCTTGAGTATTGTTTGGTACAAACCTACCTGGCTATTAAAAATTGATGGATGATCGGAAGTCTGCCTTTGAGTTTTTCTGTATATTTATGTTCTGTGTTGATGGCACGCCTCCCTCTTGCTTCAGGTACATCACTGTGCTGTTTTACCTGAACACCGTGGAGGGAGGAGGCGAGACGACCTTCCCCGTGGCTGACAACAGGACGTACGAGGAAACGGTACTGAGTGCTTTTGGTTTCGTTTTGTAGAGGTATGACTAATGATTTACTGTGCATTCCCTCATTCATATCCATATGTGTTCAGGCCTTAATACAAAATGATGTGGACCTTCTGGATACAAGGAGACATTGTGATAAGGGCAACCTGAGAGTGAAGCCCGTCAAAGGCACAGCAGTCCTCTGGTACAATTACCTGTCTGATGGCAAAGGTAAAAACGAACGGTCTGTGATGAGTGACCTCATCCATTTGGTAGAGTATGGATCCTCAACCCGTAGTACTGGTCCATGACCAATATTCGCCCAGGTTGTGGAATTCTGGGGTAGAGTTGCCTTTCGACCTGTATATTATTGAATCACCCCGTCTTGAAAAATAAAATGCTGTCTCTCGTATCAATCAATAAAAATACAAATTTTAGTACATCCCCAGGTGCCACTATTGCCAGTCCATGGAATTTTTGTATGACGCATCTGCAGACATCAAAAGTTGGCACCCCCTAAGTTAGAGTTGTGGATCTGTTGTGTGTTCATTGATGTGTATCACTGGGAACTGTCATTTGAGTGAGAAGAGTATAGCAGTTAGTGTTTTTGTCTGCTGTATAGATTTATCTATCTGTCCTTTGAGCATTTGCTGATACTGAGTACTGGCTGTGACCCACAGGCTGGGTGGGTGAGCTGGACGAGTACTCGCTGCACGGCGGCTGTGTGGTGACCCGTGGAATCAAGTGGGTGGCGAACAACTGGATCAACATTGACCCGAACTATGAGCGCCAAGCACGCTACCAACAGCTGGTGTCACAGACAGCGAATTCTGGAAATCCTGACGCCGATCCGGATCCAGAACATCACAGTGACCTCCATCAGGATTTGTAGCCTTGGCCTTGAGCCCAGACAACCGTGATTCTTGATCCTGTTATCCTACATGATGGATCCCCAGTCTCACCTTGGCCCACCACGTCCTGGCTGCAGCATCACATACAGCAAACATGTCGTTTGTGCGCCTGTCCTGCTCAAATCCTGCATAGTTAACTGTCAGATTTTTATATTATAGGATGTCTTTCTTACCAAAGGTACTTTCTTGTATCTCTTCTTTCCATTATTTTTATTGGGCCTAGTGGGTGTTTGAAGGAAGGCTTTCAGTATGATACCTCGGATGAATGTCTGTCTTCTGGGTCTGTTTAGGGGTGACCTCTGGAAACGAGCAGGTGGCTATTAGAACGGAGATGCTGACTTATAAAGTACTATGTCTCCCTCCCAGCTCCTACATGATCACCTGCATGCTTTTCCTCTGTAGCTTGAAGCCTGCTTAAAACCGAACAGAAGACCATTACAGTTTTAATACATTTAGTCATTTCAGACATGTGGACTTAAACAGGTTTAAACAATGTGCAGCGAATTTTTAAAAGTTTAAAATGGATGCAAGGTCTCACGCTGGTTCAGGTGACCGCACTGTTGCCTCACCCCTCTAGGGTTGGGGGTTTTAATCTCACCTGTGCTCATTGCGTGTGGAGTTTGCGCGCACTCCCCATGTTATATGTGTTTTCACCCTGAAATGTGTCTGGTCTGTGATGGACTGGCATCCCAGTCAGGGCGAACACCAGTCTTATGCCCTGTGCCGCCTGGGATTGGTTCCAGGTTACCCTGACCAGGATAAGTGGTTGTAGGATGGATGAAATTGACTACTTGTTTGTACCTTATTGAAATGAGTCAGAAATGGAGTAAACTCCAGCAGAGGGATAGGCAAATCTGGTTTTGGAGTTTCACATATTTTGAATGTGTGTTTCAGTTTATTTCAGTAAGATTGGTATTCCGTTAATACAGGTGACCAGAGCTGGGTGCCCGTGGTTTAGAGAAACCTGCACAGTGCCGACTGGGTGGCAGGTTGTGCAGGACTTGACTGGGTGTAATACTGTACCCATGTCTTCAGTTCCCCTCTTGAAAAGACCTGGTAGGTAGACAGAAGATTCAGGGATATCTAGCTTTGAGTTTATGCAACTGTAAATAAAATGTCCTCCTTATTTGTGTTTTATTTTTTCAAGGGAGTCGACTTTACGAAAAGAAAACCAAATCTAGGTTTACAGTACATGTGCACTTTTTCCGGAGTTCAAGTAAGGAACATGACTAGTCATGTAGACATATTTATCATTGTTTCATTTAATTGGATGTATTTTTTTCTGCCAAAGACATAGTTTGCTTGTATTGATGTGATTTTGCTTTTGACATACATTTAATGTCAGAAGTGTTCACCTTTGTAGCGGTCTGATCCTTTGAATCCTACCATCAAGCCATACGCTGTACCAAACTGTGAAGCATGTTCTCTCTGCTGCTCACATTTCACATTTTGCTTTGCTAATTGTTTTATTTATTCTGTTTTGTGTCGTTTTAATGTTGTCACCCGCATTTGGCATCTGCCAGTCTGTGTTAATATGCAACAAGGGATTTTTATTTATTCACTTATTTCCAGTTACTTTATTTATTTTGGTTTGCAAATTGCACAGATTCACTTCTTTTTACTGTAAATATGTGGTACTTTAAAGCTGGAATAAAATATTGATGAAAGTAAGTTGTTATGAAGTATATTTTATTGGTAAATGATATATAATAACTACCCATTTAAATCGGGTCAAGAGTTTTGTCACATGTAGCCCGGGCAGCTTTATAAACACACTGTACTGTGCATTCAAAAAATAATTACACTTTTAAATATATATATATATATATATATATACACCTGTATACAACTAAGTTATATTGAAGGTGATTCCAGATCAGTACTCAGTGTGCTTCAAGCTCTGATTTGGATTTCCTCTCTGCTAGTAAG
>JAODKL010000128.1:8064547-8075171 GCA_026780765.1 Petrocephalus schoutedeni
GGCTTCCCTGCTTAGGCTGCTGCCCCCGCGACCCGACCCGGACCAGCGGTAGAAGATGGATGGATGGATGGATGGATGGATTTTCCCAGAAGCATAGTTGCTAGCAACGTAACTTAGTAACTTGCATAGTAATAATACATAATAACATTTTTTTTGTCATGGAGTTAACACCACGACAGTAAGGTTTATTGCTAGTTTTTTTTCTGACTGCCTTGCTGCTCCTTACAGGTGGCAGGTTTCACATTGCTGGCAGATTTGCCACCAACCTCCTATTAAAAAAATAAAATGCTGCGTCCAATTTTGAACCATTACAGGATGCGGCTAATTGCTGGTGTCTGTAACTGTAAGCGCTTGCATTCTGCATGTTTTATACACAGCACCAGTGAGTTGCGTGTCGCAGTTTATCCACAATGTCTCCTTTTTATAAAGGTGTTGTGGCTGCTGACCCCAACACTGACGTTTCCTTTGAGGGGTGCTTTTCTCTCACTTGACTCACCTGTATTACCAGAACAGTAGAATGTGGGGTGTTTGGCTAATAAACCTTGCTGTGTGTTTGTTGTGCATAGGCTGTTCATTCTCAAAGCACAGTTAGGGTCATGATGTAATTGCTGTTATATCGTGTATGCTCAATAATCAACAGGGCTTTAGATTATGCGTGAAACGTTTGTCTGGATGCCAGCTTTTGGACATATGTATAGACGTTTGCATGAGAGCATCCGACAATTTGGTAAGCAGGGTAGTTGTGTGCATAAAATATTAATGAGATGCATATTATGATGCCCAGAAGTTAGTGATCTGTATGAATTCTGCGTGTCCTTGTGTTTAATAAACGTGTCTGGCTTTAAACTGCAGTAATACCACCACACCACCAGCATATTTTTACCTGGTTTATCAACATTATCTCCTCTTTCAAAAGATGTTGCGGCTGTTGCACTGTCCCTTACTTCACCGCCACTTCAGTGCTTATTGCTTCTATGACTTAGCAAAACAGTAGCATGTGGCATGCCTGAATTTTACTATGCACTTTCATTTTGGATTTTGCTGGATTAGGCCTACCCTTGTTGGATGGGTTGCTTTGGACTTGCCTACTCTCCTGGTGAGTTGCACTAATATTTTGACTGTGTAGTCTTTAGTTTACCTGCCTGCTCTATTGCATTCTGTGGCCTGCCCTTGTGCTACATTGCAGTCACAGAGAAAGTGACATCATATCAAATTTCCATCAAGCATTTCCATCATACTAATATCAAGGAAAAATATACCGTGATAAGTATCGCTATCAGTTTGTCGTCCAGCCCCATGTTTAAGAAAAATGGGAAAGACTTTAACCAGGCAGTACGGATTTTATTAAGGCAAATTGTTCAAAGACAAGATGGAGATTCATGGGTTAGGGTACTGGTATGAATGAAGAAAAAATAAGTGTCCTCAGGTTTAATGAAATAGTACAGTGGAGTCATAACAGTCCAAGATGAAATACATTATTCAAAAAAGAAAACTGACCAAATTTAAATATCTAAATATAATCAAACCAATATTTTAACAACTTAAAATAATTTAAAATATAAAAATAATATATTTCTCAAACATACAGATATATAGAGTATATTTGATGCCACATTTGGAGGAAGGGCCGGCCGTACTCCAGTTCTTGAAACTTAAACTACCAAATATCTACTTTGGTAGATAGGAAGGAGAAGGACTTTTTGCTTGTATTGAGGCTGAATGAGAGAACTGAAAGCACTTGTATGCTGCTGGGCAGGCCTCTTCTTTCAGTCACATTTTGGTACTAAGTGATGTATCCTGTAAAGTAAAACTGCATTACTTCAAGGACTCTTCATGTGGCAGTCATGCAAAGCTCATGTTTTTCCGCTACCCTTGCCTGGATTTATATGTCTGTCACATAAATTGCACACTCCTTCCTAGCAGATCTATTTTCTGAGCATTCAGGAATGTGATTTTCGAAACGGCTGCCTGTTCCTCTTGCCTGTGTCTCTCTTCCTGCTGAAATGTTTTCTTCAGTAGATGTCGGTATACAAATTATATACTCGGTCCATAATTTTGTTCATATGACTACAGAAGTTTTGATAACTCTTTCTATGAAGACCATATTAATAAAGCCTAATAACTGTTCTTGTAAACAGTTAATAAAGTTAAAAATTTAAGTGAAGTATTACCAAAGCTTTTTATAGCAGCACAGGTACAACATACCAGGACACATCCGTAAGTGGACACTGCAGATGCTCCGCGTTTGTGAAGGCAGTACAGCACAGCATCATGGACTGTGGCAAAGAGGCGGCTCTTGGTGATAGAATCAGAGAAGAAGTCCCCAGTCTCCATCTGCTCCACGACAGTGGCTGCAGTTAGGTGTATTTAGAGAGGCAGTATGCAATTAAGGACACTGAGATGCCACTGGGCTTCAAACAGCCCAGTTAGCTAAACTACAGAGACAAAACAAATTGCTTAGTTATGGCCAGTCAGGCACTTTCAGAGAGGCTATCAACATTCAAAGGTAGACCTAGATAGGTGGTTTAGAACAATCACTTACCCGGACAACCAGCCATGTACACATCCACATCAATCTCTCCAAAGTCCTGGAATATCTACAAGTACAGAGAAAAATAATATTAAATGCTTCCACTCTTTGTTGGCTTTTCAATTTTTAGACATATTGACATATCACAAAATATCCACTCTCCTAACTGACACCATCTTGCATTTATTTAGTAGAAAGCAGGGTTAGACATTTCCGATAGCGACTGGGGATTAAGGGCCCCACTGATGAAATCAGACTATGAGAGTTAAACCAGGAACCTTCTGATCACAATAACAGCAGCTAACCCACAGAGCCACATTTCACCCCATTTTTCTTTTGTCAGGTCCTATTTAATCCCTGTCCTCTTACTTACGTTTTTCATGGTCTTGATGGCCACCATGTCTATGAAGTTGGTAGTAGAAAGGTCCAGGATGATGGAGTGGATGTCCCAAGTCCACTTCCCTAGTGATCCCAGGGAGATCTGCTCAAGATCCCTGCTTAGAGTATCATCACAGCTAGAACCCAAAGTAGTGGTGTCCCCATCCAGCTCAGAGACGGATCCCAGCATTCCCATTTCGGGGTCCCCGCCCTTCAAGTACTCCCAACTGCCATGCTCTCTTTGCAGTTTGGGGATGACGAACACAGTGCCATTCTCTCGCATGGTGAAGTCTTGCTCCTGCTCCTCCCTCGTCAAACCGTCCTGTCTGTCATCCTCTTTCCAGTGGACCACCTCCTCTTCAACAGAAAACACCACGTTGTTGCTTTCTGCAGCTTTCAAGGCTGCTTTCTGGAAATATACAACCAGCCATTTATTAACGTGCATGGAAGAGAGTGAGGTGCTGTGGTGTAATTATTATGTACAGTGACATGCATTTTTTTTACTTAGCTCTTGCCTTTATCCAAAATGACACATTTAGAGAAAGTCCGGTCAGACAATCCCTAGAGCAAATTTCCAAACCTCCAAAACAGCATATGCTTTCAAGAATATTTTTATGCATTATGGAAATTTAAGAAAAGTTCCTAAATGGATTATACAAGGACTGAATGAAGGTTGGTTCCCAATACTGTAGCATATAGTGAGGAAGCCTGAATATAGCTTATTGGTGGTCCCATGTCAAAAACAACAAATGTTGAATGGATTCAGTTTTGGAAATTTGCTCTTCAATGGGCCTTACTCAAGGAACCAGCATCTTAGTCTGCTGAGCCACACCAAAAAAGCTAATGCCTGTGAGGAGATAAATGGAGGTGCTTATAAAGTCAGTATGGTCATGTGCACACCTGTCTCTTGACTGCCCTTTTGGCCCGCCTCTCTGCCCTCTTTTCCCTTCGTCTCTGTTTCACCTCCTGCCTTCTCTTGTATGTGATCATTTTGCTGATGTTGATCCCACTCTGTCCAACCACAAGTCAGGCAGCAGTTACCATACGAGTCACTGTTCAAGGAAACTTGCAATGTGTGTCATATTTTTACACTTGCATGGTCCTTTTTAAAAATCTTTTTTACTAGCACGTTAATAGAACAATAAGCAAACAGTATAATAGCACTAATTCAAACCACTAATAACTAACCACACACAAAAATTCAATACCCCAAATCCTTAACTCTGCCCCGCCCTCACCCCCACCTTTTCTTTGAGTGCCTCCAAGTACAGGTCAGCATTGGCAAAGTACACTGTGGCAGACGACTGGAAGATAGTGACACCGGGAATCCCCTGTGCCTGTCCAGAAATGTACAGAGTGTCATTGAGCACTGATCGCATATAACACACCAATCAAAGTCACACCTTCTCCACTCCAGTTATCCCACCTCCTTGTATTTTTCCATGTCCAGGTAGATCTCAGTTCCCGGAATCTGGCCCAGGACGGAGTACTTTGGACTAAAAGAGGGAAAAGCAAGTAATTAACTGTGATCTAGCCAGACCCGCCATCTCCGGGGGACGACTGGGAAAGTTATCTCAGGACTGGGCAGTGCTTCGAGCTCTTATGCACCATGGGGGCCTGGTTGTAGTCATTTTGTCCTGGGCCTGGGAATTATGCGTGGCAAGTCTCAGTCTAGTTAAGTGTTTGCAAGAGATGAAGAGCCAGTCCTGTATGAAACGGGTAACAAGGTGGCCACAGCAGACAGCAAGAGGTTAATGAGGCGCAGAGTCTTACAACTGGGTCCTGAAGATGACCGTCAACAGGGCGAATGTGATGGAAGCTGCAAGCCCGATGTCCAGCTGGAACAGCAGGGTGAACACCCAGGTGACCAGCCATACCAGCTATGGCAGAAGGGAGACATGCACGGGGCATGGAGGAGTGGCAGAGAGGCAGTTGGTCAGGCATGGTCAGCCAAAGTGCAGGTTAGATGTGCATTTCTACATGTCAACTTCAGTACGTCAGAAAAGAATCAATACTGAATACGTTGCTAGATTCTCCTTAATGTTATGAGTTTTTGTGCAGAACATATTTATGAAATTGTGCTTTATTTGCCATTTGAACAAGATCAGGTGAAAGTGTAGCTTGGGGTCATAGCATAGGGTCGATCACTCATCTGTTGACCCTGAAGCATTTTTAAGGGGGTTAAGGATGAATGCTTAAGGGCCCAAAGGAGATATGGCTACTCAGCTGAGCATGGGTTCTGAACTGGCAACCTTCCAATCACACAAGTCTAACTCACTGAGCCACACAGTGCCCAATATTTACTTTATGGCAGTTGGTGAGTTTTTCCATATATATATATATATATTTACCAGATCGATCTTGCTGGTCTTCCACAGTGTGATGATGTCATGGTACTGCATGAACATGCCCTTCACGTTCACCAGCACGATAGCTGAGAGAACCGCCTGGGGAACAAAGCACACACACTTATCAAGCTATAGTTCTGATCATCAGATATGGATCTAGTGAGAGAGGAGGCAAAGAAAACGGACATACCTTGGGCAGCTCCTGGAACAGGGGCCCCAGCTTTAGTATACCAATCAGCACTATCAAAGCAGAAACTACCCCAGCAATCTGACAACACAAAGAAGAATCATTAGGCCAGCAGGAACACCTAACATATTGCACCTAAATTAGGCAGATTGTCTTTGTGTATTTTTAAGAGATTGAAGATCCCAGAGATTTGAAAGAATTTATAGTCATACGCAGAGTAAACAATCAGCTACACTATGTAAAGAAAATCTTACTTTGCATGCCCTTCCAGCCACCAGTAAATACAGATTGAACACAAACATAAATTAAGGGGCTTCAGCAGGACAACAAGCCGTGTAATATATTTCACTCATGAAAAAACTAAATCATGAATTACTTGTTGAACGAATCGGTGCAATGACTGCGATCAATTTGTTCACTTAAAGGTCATTCATCAACGGCACGACTCTCGTGAGTACACGTGTTCGCCCTTTCACCTGTGTCTTTCCCCCCGTGGTCAGCTGGACGAGGCTCCGGGACATGGAGCAGCCAACAGAGTAGCAGTGGAAAAAGCCCCCTGTTATGTTGCTGAGGCCCAGAGCTATCAGCTCCTACATGAGAGAAATGAGAGGGTTATCATCAGCAGAGGCAAAAGACGACACAATAAGGAAGAGGACACCGTGTTTCAGAGAGCTCTGTCGTAGTATGCTGTTAGCCCGTGGATGCTACAGTAGGGTAGTTGTCAGTTGGGATTTTTTGTGCAAATGTTAGAGCTGGTTTTGCAGGCAGTGTTTCGCGGCCAGTATCCCACCAAGAAGGGGTTGGTTAATTTCCAGAAATGAACTATGAATCCTGATATTCGCATATTCTAATTGCATCTTTAAAAAATGGAAACGGTTCAACGTATTCAACATGTCCAATTGATTCACCGCCTGCATCCTCACTACCACCACCCCTGGTTGAGGAGTATTATCAGCTTTTGCACAATGTAATCCGTTGTGCAGTCATCGATAATTTGGGAGCTCCTAAGTTAGAGGATAGTCATATAGGTCAAGTATTTGTGCTAGATTGCAGGGTAATAATATCAGTGGAAGCAATAAAAACCAGACAATGTGAAACAGAGGCCCAGTGTGCCATTTAGAGTATCATGAGTACATTTTGAGTATCCCAGTGAGATGTGCACCTGGTTGGCGTCCACCTTGTACCCATTCTTGATGGCAAAAGTCTTGCCCATAGAGACAGAAATGGCATAGCCTACGATGGCAATTGCAAAAGCGTCCCCGATCACCTCATGGAAGAGGCTGACCTGTGGTGTGCTGGGAGGGATCAGCCTGTGGAAGTAAATGCCAGCATTATCCATAAAGTCATGCTTTCTTTGTGCTGACATGCTAATGGCACCATCCATCAGAAACATAACAAGCATCTGCATTCTTTTACTGCTTTTACTTCTTAATTCTAATTCTTAATTCTGTTTCTCAGAAGCAATGCAAATCATACAGATGTATTTGAAGTGGCTGACCTGTATTGAAACATCTTAGTGCAGATGATAGTTGAATATGGTATCCTTATGAGACGGTGCTAGGGGGTTCTGCCATACATGACTCACACTCTCCACCCCAGACAGTCTAACTCACCCGCTGGGAATCTCCCCCACCACACCTATTGCGTACTTCTGGTTCAGGTAGGTGTAGCTGGACAGCAGGGTTGCTGCGACAATCTGTTCCACAAGCAACAAATGGAAAGCGTTTGATCCTGGGGAACAATGGTAGGTTTTGCCTACAGCTGTGTTTGTTAGCCTGATGCCATGTAATTAAGGGGCATAGCCACTGCATGACCCCCTAAGGGTGAGTGAGGGAGACGGAGCGAGTCAGCATGCGCCTAGCATTAGTGTCTGCCAGTATGTGTCTTAAATTAAGTTCTGTATGTAATGAAGCATTTAGGAATTGGTAATAGCTGCTCGATTAAGTGGCAGACTCACCGAGATGAGTTCCACTGGAATCGGAACAGGCATCCTTTTGGCAAGGGCAGAATTGAGCTCTTTGGCGGAGAAGAGAGTCACCAGGGCCACTAAACTGACCACGAGTGTTGGCACGTGAACCTGGTGCAACTGGGAGCATATGTCCACCAGCAGCTGTGGAGAGATGGGTGTGCTCAGCATGAGAGAAACTATAGGAAGGAAGGACTGAAGCTAAACAAGAAAAACCCCACTGGGTTTCTTATTGGTAAGTAAGATGGACAGTAGCAAGATGAACGGTACAAAGGAAAAATGAAAATTAAAAAAGATGCAGGTACTCACATACACCAATGACAGAGGTCCATGGAACCGCCTGGGTGACAAACCAAAGATGTATTTCAGCTGAGCTACTACTGCGTGACAGACAGCAGCTGAAGTGTAACCCCGGACGAGAGGTTCTGATAGATAAGTGCCCACAAAGCCAAACCGGACCATACCGAGGACAACCTGCAGGGCAGAGGCATATATCTATGAAGTGTCTGTTCCTACAATTATTAATTAACAGATTTGCAAAGTCTGTTAATGTTATTCACTCCCCAATGCAGACCACATTGATTGGACATTTGGACAATATACAAGAGTTGGACAATATTGGACATTTGGACAATATATGAGAGGTGGACAATATTGGACATTTGGACAATATATGAGAGGTGGACAATATTGGACATTTGGATTGTGTCAGTGGTCTTCAGCAAATGGTTTTGCTGAACAGTGCTGGAAGATTCATTCATGTTGAATCCCGAACAAGGGAACGATGTTAGGGGAGTGTGGAAATGATGATATTCCATTACTACTGAGCCAGTATGATGCTAGAATCTAACCTGGATGATTCCTCCCAAGAGAGTGGTGGTAGCAGCCACCTTGACCCGGTAGGCATCCCGGGCTGCTTCATCCACAATATTAGTCAGGTTGGTGCCATTCATTATGAGAAATTTGTGGTCAGGGGCTAATTGTTCTACCACACTGCCCACCATGATACTGAGCACCGCAAATGGTCCTAGGAATAGACACACATATGGATATACCTGAACATCGGTGCAAACTACTCACAAGTGCAACTACTCACACCGAACATTCACGTGTACGCAGCCTCAGCATAACTCAGAAGTCCAATGGAAAATTAAAATGGCAATTAAGTCAAGCAAATAGTACTTTGAATCTTACCTATGGAGAGATGTCGGGATGTCCCAAAGAAAAAATATACCAGTACAGGGTACAAGCAGGTATAGAGGCCAAATACGGGGGGTAAAGAAGCCAGAAGTGCATAAGCCATGCCTGTGGAGAATACATTAAGTGGATATTTATATTGGCTTCTATGCTATGCTAAATTGCTGTGTGCTCAGTCAGGATAAATATCCATAGTGGTCAATGTGCAGTGATAGCTGTCTCTGGTTGCTGTTTGTTAGCCGTCGGTCTCTGTGATGTTCAGGAGTCAGGCTCACCCTGTGGCAGCTGCATGATTCCCACACTAATTCCGGCAATAAGGTCACCCATGCCATAGTCCCAGATGGAATAGCGAGGCAGCCAGTAAAGCACGGGCAGGCAACCCACCACCCTGCGCTTCAGCTGAGGCACTGAGCACCTGGGAGCAAAAGGAGACACTGGGATATGAAAAAGAGGGGCAGAGCAGCTCCCCACTGCTACCCACAATCCTTTGAGGCAGTGCCGCGCCTGTTCCGTTCCATACAAATGGCCTTCTTACCTGAGTGAGTTTTTGAGCTGGTCCACTCGGCAGGGCTTCTTAGATGAATCCAGCTTCTGGGCGAGTTCCTCCAGGCTTGCCTCGTCCAGTATGTTTCTGTCCACATGATAATTAGTTCTCCGTTCTGCAACCATAATGGCCTGTTTGCTTGACTTTACTTTCGCAGGACCAATGTCAATCTGAGGTACACTGACCCCTGTAGATAATGTCAGTCTGCAGTCCTGATGCTAATCAGATCTTAAGGAAAGGATATCCCAAGATCTTGAGAATGTATCCAGGTCCAGTTTTAGGCATGTAACCCCACAGATAAATTGCACGGGCTACAGTCCCTTCACTGTCCAGTAATCTTCTGCATTTATATCCCTCAAGGAGGAGTGCACCACCTCTCAGATCCTAATAGTTAACTTACTCTAATGAGACAAGTATTGCTCAAGCAAGTCTAGCATGCACATGATTTAATGACCGGCTATCCGTATACTACAGAGCTCATGCACTTTTAAATTGGCTTTGATTTGTTATTTTATTTATAAGCTATTTTATTCTTGGACTTTTTTGTGTTTGATGCAAAGTTGTATTGCACCCAAATGTATTTGGTCTGTATAAGATGTTCTGAGTTGGCTGTCAACACAATGCATTGTGCTTTCTTTGCTTCATGTTTATTTTATCCAAATATGGGATCTACTTCACCTAAAATATGTGGTGTCATCCATTCAAGGACATTACTTTCAAATGCTGATTTCTTGCAACAAATCCTTCAAAGTTAATGTTCTGTGTAGAATCAATTATTTTCAACTCTTATTTTGAAACCATAAGGCATTAAATGGTTTTGTGTCCACACATTTCATCGGAAAATTACTGTGAGAGCAATATGCTTGACGTACTTATTTATTTACCCACCGGTAATTGCCTTCTTCCTGCGTGTGAGCTGGTTAGACATTTTCTTCAGTTTGTTCCCTTTGAGGAGCCAAGCTCCGGTTTTCAGTTACATGCAGCAGATTAAACATCAGCATACATTAATGATATACACCCTTTGGGGTGGGGGGGGGGTCTTACTCCCAGCTCTGCTGTGTCAGCGATCATGTGGTACAGCTCAGCTGGTCACAGGGAGCCGGTCAGGGGTGTGTGGTGTAGAGTGTGTGCTTCAGAATCCTGCCCATTTCCTAAGATTGAGAAACACATGTGAATGTTTAATACCATTATGGGCTATTACAGTACATATTACACCAGAGTGATGTCACAGGCTGAAAACATGGGCCTGTTTTTTAAAATAGCCCAGAAAAACTATTCCTCAATATGGAAAAAAGAAATAGGCATACAAAAAAGACCTAGTTTTACTTGGAAAATAAACAGGCATGTTTTTGGCACAACAGTGTGACACACTGTCACGATTCGTCCAGGTGTTCCTATTGTGCCACGCCCCTTGTTCCCCACGTGCGAATGTTTCCCGATTGTTTCCTGATTGTTCCCAGCTGCCCCGTGTTCC